>OX451398.1:14013586-14376551 GCA_949629135.1 Eremobia ochroleuca
ATAAAAATAAAGTTATGAAAAGAAAATTAATTACATTGTAAAAAAAAGCGTGGGGTGCTTTTTATCATATTTCTATACTAACTCCACGCTTACAAATAACTACTAATTATATATTTATAACAATCAATATCGAGCACCCCACGCTTTTTTAAAATGAAATTAATTTTCTTTTCGTAACATTATTTTTATTTTAAAAATTTTAATTTAAAAGTTATTTTCTGATTTTTAGTTCGATTAGCTATTAAAGCGTGTTTTTTTAGTTTTTTTAACTATATTTTATTTTTTAAACTATTTTTTTGATCCCAATATTGTATTGTCGTCGGTCGTTGATAAGTCTCCAACGTTTAAAGTAAATCTGATCGCTGAAAGTGGGGCAAAATCGAGCCCAAACGAGTCAGTTACATACAAACAAATAAACATACAGGTGAAACTAATAAAAGCGTGTTAAATAGCAAAACAGAAACTTAGTTAGAATCTCAATGTTGTCTTTTTTTTCGTAGACTAGTCCTTATATAGCGATGTTTTGGCAACTAAAATACTGGCTTTGGAATTATATAAAATTATCAATAGAATTAGCATAAAAAAATTACTAAAATCTCGATTATGATTGTAAATGTTTGCTTGGTCAATCCCTATCATCAGTGGGATGACACTGACAGCTCACTCCACGCAAGTTTATACGGTGACATTTTTACAGAATCGACATGCTGACACATCTAACACAAACCTTTTCCCACACTCAGGTTTTAATATTATTATGTTAAAATTATTTTTATTAATATGTTGCTGTGTCCTAACTGGGTTTCATGTTGGAACTTATCTATTATTGTAACAACTAAATGTACACATGAATGCAATAAAGAATTTGAATTTTAATTTAAATACAATAAAAATAATCATGCTTGGGCCTCGTCCTAAAATGTAGGCCTACTAATCTCATGCAATCCTAGTAATCTCTCCTCAAAAGACAATTTCAGACACTAATCTACATGGCCGTCACATAATGTGGCCAAAATAAAGTCTTGAGTGGGTTTGTGACCTCTGAGTTACTTTCGGTGTTCCTTATCAGAGAAGTTGGATAGGAAACACCGACTTCATCTAGTTTTTTAAAAATAATATTGACTTGTAAAGAAAGAAAGTTTTTTATTTTTTATTTTTATGTTTAGAGCAAGAAACACTAACAAAATTACATTAAAAACAAAAAAAGAACAACAGAAAAAGAGTTATGCGAAGCCAAAAGGCTTTTCATCTTAACATAATGCTGCGAAAAGTGTTGGTGTGTTAGTTGCAAGTGAGTTATGCTGTGTAAAGTGTTTTATAAACCTACATACAGAAAAAAAACCATAACTTACCATTGAATATACTAACTAATCATAATATTACAACAATCTTCTAACCAACTTCCTTCAACAAACGCTGTCACAGTGTTTCTCACTCGCTGAATGCATGTCACCTTGGCACGATGTGTTACACGCCATTTGCTCAGCCCCCTTTATCCTAATGAGGATGTGGCCATGTGGCTCCCTGCACGGGGACCGCATGTCGTTCATAACTACACTATTTAGGAGCTGGGATCTCGGACCTAGATTACAGTAAACAAATGGAATTGCAGGAAGAGATGAACTTGTTTCGTTGTGGATTTTTGATTTCAAGTTTTCTAATGTTTTGTACCCTAACTGCGTAACACGAAAGCGTGTTCAAGTCACGATCTGAATTCCTTTTGAAGGATATTGCTATTTCATTGCTTCATATGTTGTTGAACTGTAATAGTGAATTCTGTTTTACGCAATTACCCCGCTGGGGCCTGTTTTGTAAAACTGACTGGCTACAGGCGCCAATCTGAAAATTTCTCAATTTTTAAATTTTCATAGTTTATTAAACCGCACTTGTGAAATGAAAATGTTGACACTTCAGATACCTATGCCGCGTTGTCAGTTATATTAAAAATAGGGCTCTTGTAGTTCAGGAATCTGTAAGTTTGAGAAGCTACTGTGAAAATTTACTAGCTGGATCCTGAATTTGTTCACATAAACTTTTAAAACCCTTTTGGGATGGGAGTTGAGAAAATTCCTTTCTTCACGTAGGGGTGCCCAAATCGTAATAGGAATCTTACACATGCATATATAAACTTCAGCCTCCTTCCCATGGAGGTAGGCAGAAATGACAGAACGCCGACTGGTACGATCCGTACATATTCCCTTAAGAAACAGGAATCTTGCAATAAATTTTCTAGTTTGATTTCAATAGGTAATTCCAGAGATTTCGGACTGAATTAGCTGATATTTTGGTTATGATTTTTAAATTCTTTCTTGGCATTTGGTCCCGAAAATACAGTTGAGGTACTTCATTTCTGTTGTTTCGTGGCATACACAAACACATTTCAATGACTGGATTTAATTCCAGTCTAATGGATAAGTACCTCTATTTATTCAAATTTAGAAACCCCATATTCTAATTTCCCAATTTTTTTTTAAATTATTTTAGGTTCGGTAACCGAAGCTCTTTCAAAGGAAATATTAAAATAGATATCAAAGAAAAATTCTGCGTTCAAAACAGCTAGCTAATTCCAAGCCAAATAGCCTGAATTAGGACTATTGAATTAAAACCTCCTCTGTAATTTAGGCTAATAAGTTCAATGATATTTGACAATGGGGACTGGCTAATTTCTTTTGCTTTGATTTGAAAATGTTGAGATTAATTTGTTTTAATTATAAGCTACCCCTCTGCCTAGTTGTGTTCATATTTGTGTAGGTTTGTCTTCGGTTGCCACCCTAGTTTACAAAGCCTTGATACTTTTTGAAGAAAATCTTTTCTCTTCCTTTATTGCAGTATTCAAAAGTTTTTCGTCGGCAAGTATCAAGAAGTCTGCCTAGTGAACTACTTGATACTTGGTTTATAAACTCTTTTAATATTTTAGTTTAGTTTTTATTTGGTTAATTTAACTATATTCCGGGGTTTTATGATAAAAAATACACTTTTTTTTGGTTTGGTACTTACTTTTGGTGTCAATATACAGTGGGTCACAAAAGTCTTCGTACACCTAACTTAATGAACACTTTACCAATAAATCTTCATAATATCTAAATAAATATAACATGTTTACTTTAGTGAGAACAAAACAAGTCCCACATATCAAAGTAGTAAGATACAAAAAACAAATAAACGAAAAAACTGCCTCACAAAAGCCTTCGTACAGGCGAATGAACGTGTTTTGTTTCGAGCTATGGAGTCATGACGTTGAGTTACACTGAGATTATTCAGTTATCATTCGTTACTGTTAAGTGAACGAAAATCTATTACATGTATAATTATTTATTAAAATTCAATAAGAAAGAAAAAAAGACAAGAAATTAGTGTGAATATAAGATATTTAATAATAAAACTAATACAAGAAAAAATCTTATAGTGAAATCGCTAAAATAGGGAAACAAAAGCGGTCAATAGTGCAATCGATCATAAAAAAGTTTGAGACAATAGGTACAGTATTAAATAAGCATCGATCGGGTAGACCTAGAGTACTAAATGATCGTGATATTCGTGCATAAATGAAAGATACGAAAAAAAAATCCAACGAAAAGTGCACCAAAACTGGCGGCTGAACTCGCGTTTTATATTAAAAAGAATGTTCATCCCGAAAACATTCGTAGAATTTTGAGAAGCCACGGTTACCATGCACGAACACCAAGTAAAAGGCCATTTATTTCTTATATTAATCAACAACAGCGTTTAAATTTTGCGTTTTAAGTTTTGAAAACAAGTTTTATTTACATATGAGAGTAAATTTAACATTTTTCGAAGTGATGGGAAGTGTAAAGTATGGCGCAAAGATCTTGAACATTTTCCGGGCTCTGGGATTTTTCTAAAAGCTGTGGAAGACGTTTCCACTCCTCAAGCACCTCAGGACATGTTGCCCCCTTGTTGCTACGTCACTATGTGCTAGCAACCGTTTCCGGGGGCCCATTATTGAGTGTGCAAGTCACCCCTGCCATTTTATCCGTGTGTATATAAAACATTGATCAGGCAGGGGCCATAGTTCTTCCGTACTTCTTGGTAACCTAAGCCACCCAAACCCATAGTCCAACTTTTTATTTTTCCATATCCTGCATTAGTCCTACACCAACCAGAAGTTGTCCTTTGGTGCACTTGCATAGTGCATACAGGGATAATCGTTGGATGGTTCCGCATTTCATTAAAATGTCCTAAGGGGCCTCTGTGAGTTGGCTTCGGCCCCTCGCACGCCTTCCAAAGGACCGGGACCTCATGGTCCCGAGATGTGTAAAAATATAAATAATATTAAAATTCTTTTGTAGAATGAAACCACCCATTTTGGTCATGAATATGAACTTGAGATATACCCATTTATACATTTGCACAAAAATGGATACACAAACTGACATCAAAATTCAATTTGAACACGAAGCAAAACTAATGTGTACAGACGCCAGCACATCAAGCTACTACAACCTGTCAGATTTCTTTAATAGATTTTCAACTTTATCGCTAAAGCATAAGGTTCAAAGTTGATTGGGAAAACCTGACAATTTCGGGTAGCTTGATGTGCTGGCGTCTGTACACTCGCAAGACAGCAATAATGTTTTACTGACCATACTGCAGCAAAATAAAACCAAATTAATGTTATTATCATAGTGCATTTCGGACGTTGCCCCGTAAAATTTTATTTTATCACCCCAAACACACCCCATAAAATGCAACAATAAAGTATTTATGATAATTACGACTATGTTGGACGGTTCGCTTTTTTTTATTACGATGCATTCGTAAAAATAATGTTCACAAGAGTACACAACATTATGCTGACAAAAAAATTGCTTTGGAGCGTCACAGACATAAAGTCAGCAGTTTTTTAATGAATGCACTGAAGTGGTCTGTCAGTTAAATTATAACTTTGAAAGAGTTCAGGTGAGTGTAGATAATTTTATAATAATGAAGTGCTCTCTGAAACTCCCGGTAGCATTCAATATTACAGGAGTCGTAAAGATTAAAACCTCGAGCTTCTTTATATCGCCTCCTTGAGACATCAAGGAGACGACATAACGAAACTCGAGGTACGAGGCTCGAGGTTTTACGTAAAAGTAAATATCAACTCCAAGATGTCTCTTGGAGTTGATACTTCTCGGTACTTTTACTTAAAATGAAGGCAGCAGACAAACGCTCACTTATGTTGAAAATAATATTCTAAAGCATCCCATTGCCAGGTCCTGTTTTTTTTTATTTAAAATAATTACCTCACCTAAGTTATGTAGACGCCCCCTAGCTAGATAGACCAACGACCGATAAAGAAGGTGGCTGGGTCAAACTGGATTCTGAAGGCGGAGGAAAGGGTGTTGTGGCGTAGCCTGGAAGAGGCATATGTACAGCAGTGGACTGCGATAGGCTCAGCTGATTGATTGACGTAGATACTTATCATATCCGTGTTTGTTAACTCTTGTAGGGAATACCGTGGATAATTATTACAGCAGTATGTAATAATATACAACGTGTAACGTTAAATGCGCAAAACCTGAAAATAGTTTGATCAGAATAACGAGCAGAATTAATTGAACCACTTTTTTAATATAGATCACATTTTTCAAAAAAATCTTCATTAAAAACGTTGCCGTGTCTATTTATTAATAAGTCAAGCAAGCCAATGTCAGCGCGGCGCAGCGGCCCGGTGACGACTCCTCCCTCGACAAAGCGTCATCGCAGACGCAAGAAACGATCAGAATGTCCAGTAAAACTAAAACAGCACATAAAACCTTTACAAATTTTTAATGACTTATTTATCTCTGAAATAGGTCAATTGAATTAAAAATCAGTTGGGGTATCTGAGGTTTGGCGCATTTAACGTTACACGTTGTATTATATCACCTGTCCAATTTCGGTAAATGTTCGACTCAACAATAAAATAACGACACCGTGCTTTATGCATGACATCACACATAATTTACGAGCAGTGTCAGATATCAAATGGATTCACCTGACAATAAATTAAACCTCTGAATTCGCACACGGAATGATTATTCTTTATCCAACTGTCCACGCATCATCACTTTTGCCAATTGTTTGACAAATGATAGGATTTGTCATTTGTCACAAAAAACAAAAAGCACTCGTGAGTTGCGTACTTTCCGGAGATCGAGGCTTAAGGGGTGTTCACACGTTTCGGGTCGGCACATTCGATTCGGTTTTATTTGTTAAGCAATAAAGCTGACCCGAAGCAATTACTACACTGTACCGCTTTCATTTGGTTCGTGTCAATCAGCATCTAGGATAGACGCTGATTGACACGAACCAAATGTAAGTGATAATGTAGCCCATGTAAGCCCTTGATCATGTTCGGGTCGGTAATTCGTGCTAAGCCATGCGGCTTTATACAGACGCCAGCACATCAAGCTACTACAACCTGTCAGATTTCTTTAATAGATTTTCAACTTTAGCGCTAAAGCATAAGGTTCAAAGTTGATTGGGAAAATCTGACAGTTTCGGGTAGCTTGATGTGCTGGCGTCTGTACCATATAATTTGAGTTTTTCTTTCATAATCAGCCTATAATGTTCTCACTGCTGGGACACAGGCCTCCTCTCTGTGAGAGGGAGTGAGCCATAATCCACAACGGGGGGTGCGGGTGTGCGGATAGATGGATGTCACATGTCTTTTAATTTTTTAGTTCTAGTACATGCCCGTTTTCTCACGATGCTTGGTGACGAAATTAAATACACAAAGTAAACGTTCCTGTCTGGGTTCAAATTCACAACCTACAACTCGTAAGTCGGACACCACTGGGGCACCACTGTTCGCGCACTTCGCGCTTGTCTCATGCGGCTGTGCCGAATCATGCCAACCCGAACAAGTGTGCAGTACGCCTAACAGTCCTCATTTTATTTTATTACTCATTTATTTAAACACGAACCTCGCTTTGTTTTCAGCGGAAAAAAGCACGGCTCATGATTAAATGTCCCACGATAACGCGTTCCAAAACATATTACTCTCATTTCCTTCCAGCGTGAAGAAAATTACGATTTAATGACTCCACTCTAGGAAAGAATAATGGACGAAAAATAACTGGTGAGTGAGAGAGAGAGAGATGTATATATATACTAATAATAAAGCTTAAGAGTTTGTTTATTTGTTTGAACGCGCTAATGTCTGGAACTAGATTTCATTCGGTTTTGAAAATTGAAGAAAAAGCGCAGGCAGGCGATGCGATGCGACGGAGCTGGTCAGGGGTGCAAGAAATTTCACACGGATGAAGTCGCAGGCAGAAGCTAGTAACTTTATATTTGTTATAGAAAATTATTTTTTCTGACGTAAGGTCTACAATTTGATGTGGTTGTAGAATATTATATGTATTATTTTATTTGACTTTATAATGACTGCGTGGCCTCGGTCTCGAAGTCAGCGATTGCAGGGCAGGAGCGTTGCGGCAACGCAGACCCGACTTTGTAGTTCACTAAGTAAGACAACGCATAAGAATTTATAATTTTAAATATTTTTGTATTTTATTTTTAATTAACATTTTCATCTCTATAAATGAAAAAAAAAACGGTACATTTCGACCTGCCTTAGCGAAGGCCTCTGAAAATGAGACAACGGTCATTTTCTACCTGACTGTTACGGAAACTGGGTAACTGAAAAGCCTCTTTAAATGACACATAATCCTAGGTCCCTTCAGATCCGGTTCGTTGCACTATAATTTTTTCTTTGTATCTCCTACATATTCACTTAAAGGTACCAATCACCTACTGTAACGAATTCGTTGTTAGTCTAAGTCATTAAAAAGCGTTCTTAAGAATATAACAGAATATAAAATGCGACATTAATTTAACACACGGGTAAGTGGCCAGTAATCATAAAAAATATAAAAACATAAAATAATTCGTAATTTGAATACTACCGTTTTGGGCGCTTTCAATTTAGACTTAGAGGTTGGTGCCGGACTGCTGCAGTCCGGGTATCGTACTGCGCACGGGCGGTTATGATTTTTCATCCCTCGCACGACCTTGCGTCGAGACATTTTGTATGAAAAAACAACTCTCTGTTCTTCAGTTCGCCTACTCTTTGCACGTTATTCGTTTTAATCCCATTGATGCTATGTTATGATCCGTGATTCCATCAAATGACCCCTGCGCTACAGTTCTTTAGACGTTGCTCCAAGATGCTATTTTAGAAAATTGAATATAAATAAATAAATAATAAAGTTTAATAAAGTTATAATATGTTCATAGAACAAAAAAGCGAAACCGTATACGTGTGATAAATTAGTGTCGCTATTAAAGCGCCACGCTGTGGAATACTGTTTATACGAAACTAGGCACCAAATATGAATTCCTTCAGTAAACTCCCGAACATCGACCTTGCAAAAGTTTCCGTCTCATAATAAATCATGAAACGTCACGCCTGGGACCATCTCGGGAACTTTCGGAAGGCTGCGATAAGCACGTCAGTAATGTCACGAACTTGAATTGTGTGTAAAAAGGTGGAAAATTATGTATTTCGGGTCCACAAAAAATGTGGCCTTTTTACTGAAATTCATATATGTCAAGATTCAGATCTTTTCGAGTTATATTTAGTACATTTGGTAATCTATAAAATTACCCATTTTTAAAACTCCCGGAAAACTGTCCCGGTAACCTATTTTTTTTAACCAAATGATTGTACTAATTGAGCTGTTACAATATTGTGACATTGCTGGAAAAACCCCTGTAACCCTTTTATTTCAAGTACAGATTGTTTATCTATGGGTATTATAAAGAGGAAAAATTGGTTTGTTTGTAAGTTTTTATGTGGGGGGTTTCTGTAACTACCAGTCGGATTTGAAAAAATCTTGTTCATTTGATAGTCCAATTCTCGAGGTTGGCCATAGGCTACTTAACATTTGGACTCTTTGGAGCCGAGAAAAAATAAAAAATGCGTCAAGAGCGAGTCGGACTAACGCACCGAACCGTTTACTGAAAAAGTGTGCTGTTTAAAGACATCGTTTTATTTTTTCCTGTAATCTTTACTTAAACTTCTATCACATAGAATAATTTCAGATTTTATCTACTCGTATGCTAACTTCGGAGATAAGGGGGGAACGGTATTTTTTTTTACATTTTTCATCAGAACTCGAAAACTGGGCGGCCTAAAAAAAAATTTTTGAGAATTTGCAAACAACACTCTTTCATATGATATCCCACCTGCCCTAGTAGCCTCACTTTTCAGAATTTTTAAGACCCCCTTTCAGTCCCTGTTGCAAAAAATGTATATATTTTTATTTCTTTCTTATTTACAAAATAGTTGGGCAAACGTCATCTTAAACTGTTCCAAATTTCAAGTTGATAGCATTAGTAGTTCTTGAGATATCCAGTTGTGACAGACGGGCAGACAGACTGAGTCGCACCATAAGGGTTCCTTTTTACCATTTTGGTACGGAACCCTAAAAAGACAGAAAGAATGATAAGTGAGAGCGAACTAATAGCACGGGCAATTAATGTATTCTGCGCATCAGCTTTTCATGATAATGCAATGCGCGGAGCACACTAACATAGTTGATGCGCAAAAATAGTAGATTCCCAGCTTTACGTTGTTTGCTGGTGCATAGGACCTTTTACACACTATAACCTCCACAAAGGATCACATAACAAGTATTAAACTAACATTAGGTATTTACCTTTTATACTAGAGAATTTGAATTTCTGGGAATTGTGACCAGTAGCTAGTGAAATGTCGTTTGAATGAAGATATGTATGCACTAAACTGCAGTGAAGGATGAAATATGTATGAGCTAACGTTAGTGCTAACCCGCGAGTTATGCCGAAAACAGCAGAGTAATTGCGTAACACACTATCAGTAGCAATGGGTTTCATATTGACAGTTCAACAACATTCATTGCGTTATTTACGTTGTTGAGCACACATTTTTCGAACATATGGAGCAATGGATTAGCAATATGCTTCAAAATGACTCAAATTGAGAGTAACAGCAATTGAGTATTGTAGTTGAGAGTAATTAGAGTGCAGGCCCTAGCACGAATTCGCGACGTACAATCTGTCAGATTTCTTTAATAGATTTTCAACTTTATTACAAAAGCATAAGGTTCAAAGTTGATTGGGAAAATCTGACAGTTTCGGGTAGCTTGATGTGCTGGCGTCTGTACCTTAAATTCGAAAGATTTTTAATAATAGAATAGAATTTGAATCATAGACGCGGCTTTATGATAAAGGATAGGTACACCATACAAATTCCAGATATGAATGCCCAAAAAAAAAAAAACTAAAAACTAAAACTAAATCATCACTATCTATGCAAAAATCCTGTAGCATTTCAAAAAGTTTAAATTGTGTGTGCGAGTTTGAAGTGATTCTAATAAGCACTCTAATTGCGTAACACACTATTAGTGTCTAAGCACACTATGCCGAAGTTACGCGACCGAAATTCAGCGGCTGATTTTACAATCCGACGTATTCGGCTGATATGACACACCATAAGTGCCGAACTTACGCGACAGAAATTCAGTTCCGAAACTTTGTGTGTGTATTAAGTGTCTCGAGCGCTGTCGTGGCGTCGCACGGTGGGCCGATATGAACTCGTAGAAGACTTAGGAATCAACAAAAACTGATTGGGTTATTAAAAAAAAAAAATACGGAATTGAAATCTACTATCAAATACAATTTAATAATGTTCTACGAATTTTACGTTTTGACCGTTATTTTCAATGTTATGAATATTTAAAGATTTTTTTGTATGAAAAAAAACATAACTTCGTGAAAATCTCGAAATTCTCAAGAGCTCTCAACAAACGGTTTACAGATTAAAATAGTACAAATTATTTTCGTATTTTAGCATATAATCTGGTACTGCGATATGCTGCGATTTTGGAGATATTTTTTTTTAATTCTCTTTTCCACACCACCCCAGAGGAAGAGAACTAGGCGCGTTTTTTTAACAGTGGTGTCCCCAGTAGGCCTAATCCAATACGTAAACGACGTTTGTGTTTATACACAGGCACCATTAATTGATTATTCAGAAAAGTCAGATTCAGGTTCATTGTACGGTAATAGGTCTGAACTTAAATTTATTTATTATTTATTTTACCATTTATGTACACACATAATTATATAAACAGACAAGATAATATGTTTTCCTGATCATTATCTTGAGGATCCATAATAATCAACAAAGCGTTTGCCTCTTCTGAGAGGGTTTGTGTTTTCGCAACAGTTTGTGACGTATTTTTGAAATAAGTGGTTCAGAACTAATTAATAAATTATTCATTATATCTTCATTGGTAGCCTTTCTACAGAATTTTCTCGAATGATGTGTACGATATCTCCTGAAATCCTTATTTCGAGCTTCAGCAGCCTCTTCAGATAATTTTCCAATTGGCACTATACCCAAATTCTCAATTATATCTGCTCCGTGAGCAAGAACTTTATGTACACTTGTTTTGGACACAAACAAATGACGTCACTGGAGTGGTGAAGAATATTTTTGGAAGTACATACAAAAACATCTGTTATTTTAATATTTTTTTTCATACAATATTGAAAGCAGTATAACTCTGTAAGTAACGGCTTGACGAAAAAAGTCGTCAGATCATAAACATATTGTATTAGTATATAGATTTCAAAAATGTACATATCAATCCTTAAGTCCTCACTTCGCTATTTCAGCCCACTGTGCGTCGTGTCGTGTTATCTACACAGTTGGATAGACAGACGCAAAACAAAGTGATCTTGTTATTACTTTCGAGGTGCGAAACCCGAACTTACGCCCGACCGAAGTTAGGCTGTACGCTATGACGCGACGTAATTTCGGCGTAGTGTGTCGTCAGTAATTCAAATAGCATTGCAGTCGTAATTGTGCTGAACTTCGGTCGCGTAACTTCAGCATAGTGTGTTTAGACACTAACTCTCAATTTGAATCATTTTGAAGCATATTTCTAATCCATTGCTTGTTCGAAAAATATGTCTGCTCAACAACGTAAATAACGCAATGAATGTTGTTGAACTGTCAAAATGAAACCCATTGCTACTGATAGTGTGTTACGCAATTACCCTGCTGTATCACTTTAAACTAAATAAACGTTATGTGCCAAACCAGTATTTTTCACTTTAAAATCGTTCGAATTTACGTTACCTATACAGCGCGTTTGTGCTGAGCTAACAGGCAAAAACTATTTCAGTTTCAGGGAAAATGATTAAAAATCAGGAAAAACTTTCAAGACAATGTTACTAAGATAATGAGTGAAGATGGCTGTTTACAGAATCATCATCTGCCTAGTTTTTTCCCAACTGTGTTGGGGTCGGCTTCAAGTCTAATCGAATGCAGCTGAAGACCAGTATTTTACATGGAGCGATTGCCTACCTGACCTTCACAACCCAGTTACTGGGTAATACAGAACTGTTTACAGAGTAATAAAATAAATCTAAGAACAACTTTCAAATTTACTGGCTTTAATTTTCCGTAATATCGGAATACTGATTGCAAATACTAGATCGTAGCGTTTGGTTACAAATCGGGTCGTCTTTTTAATGATGTTTGTTTACCGCCACGCTTGTCTTAAACGGGTGTTAAAATAACTCCTGGAAATTTTGTTGAACCTTCAAATGACTATTAAGACAAAGACTGGACACACAAATCTGTGCGGATCTTTCTTCAAAATAGCATTTCAAACACTTACCTGGTCCTCACATGATCTGACCAAGGTTATGTCTGGACTTTAATAGAGACTGTGACATCTGAGTTTTTTTTTTGGTTTTTCTTCTCAGAGCAGTCGGACGGGAAACGCCGACCTCATCTAGTTTTAAAAATATGATTGATAATCCTACTTACAGAAATAAAATCATTTCTCATTTAACCCTTCGTACAAACGTGGATCCACGCGATACACAATGGCTTTTAATTGTTTCTGTAATTACACCATTCAACCGGTTAAAGCTCTATACAAAGCAATTTTGACTGCCAGAATTCCTTTCACATAAAATTGTAAAACGATAATTAACTGAAATTCAATTCAGTCTTACAATTTGAAATGATTCAATTTGCGTGAATTCAAGCAAGTCTATGATAGTAACTTTTGTTGCAACTTACAGAAGAGTTTTCAACTTTCAATAGTGAAATAGTCGTCAATGTTAATTTGAAATTCGGAAATTAATCAATTACTTGTGTTGAATACCTTGACGGAATATCTCACAGCTATGTTAAGGGGCACACCCTAAGGTAGCGAAATTCAAATTTATTTACGTTTTTTGCAATTTTTAAATATGATTTGCGATCGTAACAAATGTGGCTTTACAGAATTATAATCATTGGAATCAGTCATATAACTCCTTAATTTACAATTGGCGGTATTTTTGATTTTTATGATTATCATTCTCATCATCTGCCTAGCCTTTTGCCAACTATGTTGGAGTCAGCTTCCAGTCTAACCGGATGCAGCTGAGTACCAGTATTTTACATGGAGCGACTGCCAATCTGAACTCCACAACTCAGTTACTGGGTAATACGATACCCCTTCGTAAGACTGGTTGTCAGACTTTCGGGCTTCTGACTACCCGTAACGACTGTCAACGATCTACGAATGATAGCCGGGACCAACAGCTTAACGTGCTTTCCGAGGCACAGAGGGGTCTTGGTATGTAACCATCCATAGGCCAACCGCGGCAGGCGTAGCTTAACCTGATAGATCGACCCGTGCGGCAGTTATTACTTAGCCACAAGCCCCACATTATTATCATTCTATCACACTAATATTATAAAGGCGAAAGTTTGTGAGTGTATGTGTGTGTGTGTGTGTGTATGTTTGTTACTTCTTCACGCTCAAACGGCTGAACGGATTTGGATGAAATTTGGTACACAGACAGTTTATAACCGGGATTAACACATAGGATACTTTTATCCCGGTATTGCTACGGGATCGCCCTTATGCGGGTGAAACCGCGGGGCGCAGCTAGTAAATAGTATAGTAATAAATTTGATGGCCGCGAAACATATATTACACACATTTACATACATTTACACATGTGAAGAACGTAATACAGACCTGCGAATTGCAAAAAAAAACGTAAGAAAATTGTATTATTATTTCACGGGCTCCCTCCCTCTTTTGCCTTAAGGTTCAACGATGTGAATCGTAAAGTTTTGCGTACCAAAGTTAATTTGAAGTCGTGCGTGAAAACACTCGTTTAACGCCAGTTTGTTATTCGATAATTTGAGACTGTATAAAATATTTGATGTGGCGGTGCTTGGAGGAGGCATACGTCCAGCAGTGATGATGATGATACAATATTTGGAGTTTTAGGCATTGGTCCTATCCAATAATTTAAATCGGTCTTTTCCTAATTCGCTTGTGGAGTTGACCCGGCTAGCGCTACCTACCGTAAGTTGGGGTGACTTTGCACCTAATTTAATCATGTAACTCGTAAATGTTAAATAAAAAGTTTTGTACATCTATATAGATTAAAGGACTCTTATTAATTGAAAGATTAGATATTTTAGACTGCTTTTATTAACTAATCAACAGATACACATATTCAGGTACATTAATTTTTTTAAATGAAATTTGGCGCGAAAGTATTCCCTTTGGAGGGGACATTTTGCGCCACTTTATAAAATTAGCCTTAACTTTTATACAATTAATACTGGGGCAATTACACCCCACATAGTTTATGGCGCAAACCTTCACTGCATATCATTGAGCTCATTTACATTATAAAACGTGCACTTGTGATACTGGCAATGGCGGCCTGTCAATTTTTTTGACAGGCCAGTTACTTCTTTTGATTGCGTTCAGAAATACCTAAATAAAACCATAAACGCATTTTTTTATTTTTTATTATGCTTTGAAAGTTTTTCGGATTTGGAGCAAAGTATTCCTGGCAGGCGCAAAATCACCCCAAGTTACGGTATCTATTATATTTTGGACCCGGAACTGGCATTGGTCCTATCCAATAATTTAAGTCGATCTTATCCTAATTCATTCGTGTAGTTGACCCGGCAAGCGATAAAATAAAAACCTTGGCGTGAACTTGTACTCCTACAATTGTTTATGTTTGTTCGAGTGGGAATGACAAAAAAAAAACGTTTATATCAATGTATAACAAGTTTTAACTGTCAATGTCGACGTGGAGTGGAGTAAGAATAACTTATAATGAATGATAAAGAACATAAAAATATAAATAAAATGAATATGATATTAAATAAATTGAATATGATATATGATATTAAATAAATATAATAAATAAATTGAATGAAGCTAAAAAAGTGTTAATTGTGTTTTTCTGTCTGGAATTTCTCAGTAGCAGCTCAGAGTACGCGCGTACTGGAAGACGTAGCGTTGGAAGGCCTTCCACAAGGTGGACCGACGACCTTGTGAAAGCCACAGGAACCCGTTGAGTGCGAGAAGCACAAAACCGGTCCAAGCGGAGGTGCTTGGGGGAGGCCTATGTCCGGCAGTGGACGTGATTCGGCTGAAATTATTGGAGGTCGCATATTGTATGCCACTGGCTTGTGTATAATCCTATTTACACATGTCTGTCTGATTTTAAATATTCATAGTTACGAGTTGTTTATGTTTTATACTTGTCACTTGCACATAAAAATATGGACCACGAATATATGTTCAACTATCTGACCACTGCTGCTGTTCTTATTATAATCAATTTTCAATAGGTTATGGGCCCAGAATAAAAGGTTAATAAGTTATTGCCCTTTTGCATGCTCTGATAGTGCTAGAGCATAATAAGTTGAGTGGTTTTAATATTAATTGAGTACGATAAGTGTGAAATTTACGAAATTTCAATTATGTCTGCTGAAGGTGGCATAAGTGGAATAAAGAAGCTGAAAGGATCGTCCGACTACCCAAACTGGAAATTCTTGGTGCGAAATTACTTGGAGAATAAAAACTGGTGGGGAGTAATTTCTACAGATGTAGTAAATGCTGACGTAGACCGGCAGGCACGAACGACAATATGCTTGTTGTTAGAACCAGAGTGCTTTACCCACGTCTACAATGCGAAGACTGCGAAAGAAGCCTGGAACAGCTTACAGAAAGCGTATGAAGACAAAGGTTGGGGAAGACGCATACATATTCAGCGAGAGCTTTTCAACTGTAAGTTACAGAATTTCGATTCTATGGAAAGCTTTATATCCAAAATTACATTCCTGACACAACAATTGTCCGATATTGATGCTCAAATCCCTGATGATTGGATCATATCGATTTTGCTGGGTGGGTTGACTGCTGATTACAGCCCTCTTATAATGGCTGTAGATAATAGTGGAAAAGAGATCACGTTAGAGCAAATTAAAATGAAATTGTTACAAGAAGGAAGTAGACAAAGTAAGTTGAACACAGAGTACGAACAAGCCTTAGTTACACGTAAAGTACAGAACGATGCAAGATCTAATATTAAAACTAACGATCGTAAGCAGAAGTTTGTCTACAAGTGTTATAAGTGCCACAAGCAAGGCCACAAGGCGTCCGAATGCAAGGAGCGGATCAAAACCGCGAATATCTGCCTGAATACAAAGGAGGCGATAAACAAAGACAAGTGGTATTTAGACAGTGGGTGCTCAAATCATATGACCCACGATAAAAACAAATTGTTGTCTTATACACCTGAAAAAGGTAACATGAAGATTGCAGTAGCAAACGGCGAGAAATTGTTGGTTAAAGGACGAGGAAATGCTGAGCCACAAGTCAGCGAAAACGAAAAATTAATTTTAGAAAACGTTTTACATGTTCCTGATTTATCCATGAACCTAATTTCGGTGAGCGATTTGACCAAGAAAAAATATTCCATGAATTTTGACAAAGGAGGTTGCATCATTCAAAATAAGAATCGAATGGTTGCAACATGTGAAGAGGTCGACGGAATTTATGAATTGACAGAAAAGAAAAATAACGTCGTGAATGTGACATTGTCAAAACAAAATGAAAATATTTCGAACATTTGGCATAAAAGATTAGCTCATTTATCGCGTAATTATATGAATAAAATGAAAGTTTTAGTAAGTGGTATGGAATTCAAGAGTACTGATTTATGCGAGCCGTGTATTCCATGTGTTGAAGGAAAGACATGCAAAAGTCCTTTTAAAAACCAAGGTACGAGAGCAAACGAGGTCTTACAGTTGGTTTTTAGCGATGTTTGTGGACCAATCGAGGAGCCGTCGTTCAGTGGTTCGAGGTATGTTCTTCTATTTATCGACGATTATACTCGGAAGACGCATGTTTATTTTTTGAAGAACAAAAGCGAAACTTTTGAGAAGTTCCGTGAATACAAGGCGGAAGTCGAGAATGAGACTAGTAAATCTATTAAATGTCTGAGATCTGACAACGGCGCAGAGTACTGTAATGGTAAATTTAAATCATTTTTGAAGTCTGCAGGTATAAAACACCAGACGACTGTACCGTACACGCCGGAACAAAATTCTGTTGCAGAAAGAGCGAATCGGACTATAATAGAAAAGGCCAGAACATTACTGTCAGAATCGAACTTGAGCAAGAAGTATTGGGCCGAGGCTGTTAATACTGTTGTTTACTTAAAAAACAGAAGCCCCACGAAAGCATTGAATAATGCAGTAGCAGAGAAGGTTTGGACTGGAAAAGATGTGGATGTAAGTCATCTGAAAATCTTTGGTTGTTTGGCGTATAGATTGATACCAAAACAAAAGAGACGTAAACTGGATATGAAGACGGAACCGATGATTTTTATTGGATATCCAGATAATCAGAAGGGTTATCGTCTGATGAATCCTAAGACAGGTGAAGTGACAACTGCAAGAGATGTCAAATTTCTGGAAAACGTTTTTCTTCAGAAAGAAAACGTGAAAGAGTCGGAAGTGATCATAAACCTGAATACAGATTCTGTTCCTTCCAGTTTAACAAACAGATCAACAAACAGATCAGAACTCTTGGAGACTCACGATGATGCGTACCGTGATGCTGTAGAAGAGAACATAGAAGTATCGGAGGAGATAGGACCTGAACCAGTACTAACAGAGCAAGTACCTGACGACGTATTGACTGAAGAGGAAGTGATAATACCTGAATCAGAAAGAAGGTATCCTTTAAGAGAACGCAGACAAGTTGATCGGTACGGATGCAATGTTATGTATGCCAAGGAGAGCACTCTTGATGGTGATCCATTGAATATTAATGAAGCGTTGGCGAGACCCGATAGTGACTTATGGCAAAAAGCGATAGATGATGAACTTATGTCACTAAGAGAGAACCAAACTTGGACGTTGGTGGATCTTCCAGCTGATAAGAAGCCTATCCAGTGCAAATGGGTGTTCAAAATCAAAAGAGATAGCGATGGCAAGGTAACGAAGTACAAGGCTAGACTAGTAGCGAAAGGGTTCACACAGGTATGTGGTGTAGACTATACTGAGACTTATTCTCCTGTAGTTAGAAGCTCCACGCTACGATTATTGTTCTCGCTAGCTGTTGAATACGGTTGGTTTATTGACCAGTGGGACATCACGACCGCGTTTTTATATGGTAAGATTAAAGAGGATATTTACATGCTCCAACCGAAAGGAGCAGTAGTCAAAGGTCAAGAAACCAGAGTATGTAAGCTGCAGCGTTCTTTGTATGGATTGAAACAAGCTTCGAATGCTTGGTTCAAGGAATTAGACAAAGAAATGTTGAATTTAGGTTTTGTGCAATCAAAAATAGAACCGTGTTTGTATCAAAAGCAGCTTAAAAACAATAAGAAGTTAATTGTCGTTATTTACGTAGATGACCTTTTTATTTTTGGAAATTGTGAACAAGAAAAGCAAAAATTAAAAACCGATTTGCTTGACAAGTTTAAAGTGAAAGATTTAGGCGCGGCTAGGCATGTTTTAGGCATGAGGCTGAGAAGAGATAAAGATGTAATTTGTCTAGATCAGCAACAGTTCATTTTAGATATTTTGAATGACTTCAACATGACAGACGCCAAACCAGTTTCGACCCCAATGGAAGTCGGTATGAAATTAGAAAGATCGACAAATTCCCATAGCAATCTGCCATATCAAAGCTTAATAGGGTGTCTAAACTATTTAGCCTGTAATACGCGACCAGACATAGCACATGCGGTAAGTGTGCTTTCACAATTTAATTCGTGTTATGACGAAATACACTTTAAATGTGCGAAACGGATCTTAAGGTATTTGAAGGGTACGTCTAACCTTTGTCTTACTTTTAGGAAGTCAGGAGATTTAGACTTACGAGGCTACGTTGATGCAGATTGGGGAGGGGCACTTGATAGGAAGTCTTTTACGGGGTTAATTTTCAGACTAGGTAAAAATATTGTGTCATGGGAGAGTAGGAAGCAAGCGACAGTATCCTTGTCCTCCACAGAGGCAGAGTACATAGGATTGAGTCAAGCTTCGAAGGAAGCTCTTTATTTACGTAGTTTACTGAGCAGTTTGACAGCTGTGGATAGTAAAGCGGTAGTAATTTATAATGACAATCAGTCGGCGCATAAAATTGCAGCTAACAAAATGATGCATAATAGAACAAAGCACATAGACATCAAGTATCATTTTATTCGTGAGTGTGTACTGGATAACAAAGTTGAAATAAGGTACATGTCAACTGATAAGATGATAGCGGACATTTTAACTAAAAGTGTTCACAGCCCGAAGCTTAGAGAATTTTTAAAGGATTTATCCATGTCAAATTATTCTATTAAGAGGGCGAATGACTAGTTAGATGTTTTGATGTGTTATGTTTTTTTTAATAGTGTTTTGTGTAATAGATAATTTTTTCTAAATTTTATTTCGTTATGCATGCCTTATTTTGTTAGATTTCTTCTGTTTTTGTACTCTACTTTTGGGTACAGCGTAGTACAGACGGACACAGAAGTGTTAGTAATTTAATTAGTTTTATGTACCGAGTACTGACAAGTACAGATGGGATCATACGCATGTGTAATAGATTAAGGGGGCGTATTGGAGGTCGCATATTGTATGCCACTGGCTTGTGTATAATCCTATTTACACATGTCTGTCTGATTTTAAATATTCATAGTTACGAGTTGTTTATGTTTTATACTTGTCACTTGCACATAAAAATATGGACCACGAATATATGTTCAACTATCTGACCACTGCTGCTGTTCTTATTATAATCAATTTTCAATAGAAATGATGATGATGATGATGATGATGATGAGCTCGGAGTCTGGATTTGTACCCAGTTGAAGGCAATAGGCTCGCTCACTATTAATTACATAGTTTTTAAATATAACTTGCAAAATATGGGTGTAGTCTTACTACTCTTGTAGCTGTACATAACCAGCATAAACTGACTTCTGATTATACGAAAAACCTATATAATGCGAGGTCAGATAAAACTGGAAATGTATAGCTGGATGTGTCGCCATGTATACACCTCTGCCCTACCCTTTGAGAAAACAACGTGTGATGTTATGATATGTAGAATGAATCTTTTAAGTTGACAAAAAATAAAAAGTAGAGCAGCAGTGCGATTCTGTAACAATCTCACCGTGAAAACTTAGGTGAAGTGAGCGTGGAGTGAGCTGTCAGTGTCATCTCACCCGATACTAGGGATTGACCAAGCATACATTTACAATCATAATCGAGATTTCAATCATATTTTTTATTCTAATTCTGTTGATAATTTTATATAACTTCAAAGCTAGTATTTTAGTTGCCAAAATATCACTATTTTGTATGGTTTTAAAATAAAATAGCAAAACAGAAGGTCAGTCAGAATCTCGATGTTGTTTTTTTTTATTTTTTTCCCTAGACTAGTCCTGACGAGTCGGCGTGATCACTTCACCCAATTCGCGACATTTCGTGAATCGGATGAAGTGATCACGCCACACAAACTAGGTGGGATTAAACGTAGGTTTTGACTACTAAAATACTAGCTTTTAAATTACATAAAATAATCAGTAGAATTAGCATAAAAACTATTATTAAAATCTTGATTATGATCGTAAATGTTTGCTTGGTCAATCCCTAGCATCAGTGGGATGACACTGACAATCATGGTCAATCCCTAGCATCAGTGGGATGATACTGACAACTCACTCCACGCAAATTTTCACGGTGAGATTTTTACAGAATCGACCGGCTGGAGTAAGTTTGTAGGTATTTTGTGGTTAACTGTTTTATTACTGTTCAGGCTAATAATTTAGAATCGCGGTTAATCTCGGTTAAGTATAATCTTTGGCTGTCAGAAACATTTTCGTTTCTAATTTGATCTCCTTTCATTTTTCTGCAAAAACATTGACATTGATAAAAATATGTCAAAGCACTGCAGCCCGTCGATTCTGCAAAAATCACACCGTGAAATCATAAGTGAAGTGAGCACTTAATAGTGTTAATCCCTAGCGAATGACAGCTCACTCCACGCTCACTTCTCCCAAGCTTTCACGGTGAGATGGTTACAGAATCGCATGGAAGGTCACTTTTTTCACAGATTTCGAGGTGAAACGCAGCACTTAGTTATTTTTTTTTTTTTGCAAAAATGGAAAGTTGAGCCATCGTTCCATTTGTGTCGTCTAAAAGCAAATGCCTATATTTGAATGGATAAATGAGATTCAAATTCACTGGACTCTGATTTAAAATGTATTTTTTTATTTGAAAAATGAATGCTAAGTCTCGATTTTTTATTATTTCAACATTTATTTTCTATATTTTCATTCTTATCCCTTTACACCTAGTTATAATATGTGATGTTCATGCTGTGGTCTCCTGTAATTGAAGTAGCACACGTAAAATAACCTTTTGTATTATTATGATTTCATCTGTGTAAGTGTGCGTCTGTGTACCTATCTTTTGTTGCCGGTCCTAAAAAAATAAACATTCAACGGACACCGCTTTTATACACTAGTGTGTAAAAAAATTGACTCCCCTCTCGCTGTCCATACGAGGGACGATATTTCAAAATTCTTAATGAGTATTATTATTTTATATTGTGTGAAGGTAGGTAAGGTACTGTTTCTTTGCAAATACACTATATTTTGATACAAGCAATATTCTTTATTCATTAGTTCATTGCTCACTTTTCCTCGTCAGTGAAATTGACAAAAGTTTAATTTTGTTTATTTCTGTTCGTTAAATGAAAATTATATTGTTTCAAATCGAAAGGCACAGGCTGGGTCCATTTTCTTGCACGCAAGTGTATTTCAAAATTTTTCGCAAGTAACTCCTATGCTTAACCCAGGTATTCATATCTTCGCCTAACAAAAGGTCCTTCACATCAAATCCTGATTTACACGCGAAGCATAAATTATTTTTTAACGTGCGTCCCTAAACGACATTTCATTTTAACTACCAGTATAATTACACCTTCAGGGTAATTTAGAGGGTCGTTGAGTGATACTTAATGACCACTGGGAGTTCTTATAACACGTTATAATATCGTTTAAAACGGTAAGCTGCTGTGTAATCCTCTGCTTACCTAAATATGTATTGTCAGCATCATTTGACTAACTATCGCTAATTAAAATGGCAATATTGCCCATAATGGATTTTTCATATATCTAGCCTTTTCCGAGCTATATACAACGTGTAACTGAAAATAGTTTGATCAGAATAACGAGCAGAATTAATTGAACCACTTTTTAATATAGGTCACATTTTTCAAAAAATCTTCATTAAAAACTTTGCCGTGTCTATTTATTAATAGGTCAAGCAAGCCAATGTCAGCGCGGCGCAGCGGTCCGGTGACGACTCCTCCCTCGGTAAAGCGTCGTCGCAGACGCAAGAAACGATCAGAATGGCCAGTAAAACTAAAACAGCACATAAAACCTTTACAATTTTATTAATGACTTATTTTCTCTCTGAAATAGGTCAATTAAATTAAAAATCAGTTGGGGTATCTGAGGTTTTGCGCATTCAACGTTACACGTTGTATGTTGGGCTTTGGCTTTCAGTCAAACCAGATGCAGCTGAATACCAGTATTCTACATGGAGTGACTGCCTAACATCTGGCCTCCACACACTAGCTACTGGGTAACACACGATACCCATTGGTTTGACAGATTGTCAGACTTTCGGGCTTCTGACTATCCGTAACGACTGTCAAAGATCTACATAGACAGCTGGGACCAACGGCTTAACGTGCTTTACAAGGCACGGAAGGGTCTTTGTATGTAAAGATGGTCACCCATCCACAGGCCAACCGCGGCAAGCGTAGCTTACTAGGGCATGTGGGGTACAAGTATCATATGAAAGACCGCTGCTTGCACATTCTCAAACATGTTTCTTTTTTTTAGGCTACATAGTTTTCGACTTTTGATGAAAAATGTAAAAAAAAATACCGCTCCCCTCGTCTCCTAAGTTTGCATAGAGGAAAATCTGAAATTATTCTATGTGATAGAAGTTTATGTAATGATTACTACAAAAATAAAACGATGTCTCTAAATAGTACACTTTTTCAGAATTCAACAACAAAGTGACATTAGTTCCACTATCGGTCAAGAGATGGCGCTGACCTAAAACAGCAATATTCTACACCGCAGTGTTCAAATTCCCTGACGAATATAGGCCTCGCCGATGAAAATTTAAAATCATTTCATGTTTCACAACCAAAATGTCCTCCTTCCTGCCTACTCGCAGGTTGCTTTGGGTGAAGCACAGTTGTAGTTTTTTTCTGGGCACAGAACTATTTAGGTACCTATACGAATGAAGCTCCTAATAGGCTCCCGGTTAAAAAAAAACCACCTGTCCGTCTACCCTACTTTTGAAGGACTGTACGTAAAGTAACACATCCCAAATATTTATATATGAAGGTACGGAAGCGATTGAACTCATAATTTTTTGAAACAGCTAGTATCTATAGTATTACAAGGCAGGCAGACGTGAGTGGAAACGCCAGGAGGGGGAAGGAAAGTCCTAGAAGGACGTACTATAGTATACCATGGGTATTGTTCTTCTGTGAGATCAGGTCCAGAGTACTCGCAACCGACGAAAGATCGTAGCAGGTGGCCCTCTATCGTTTCTGTCCACTTCCATGAGAAGAAGGCATGAGTTTTTTTTTGTTCATGTTTATGTAGTACATACCTACGTCTGACTGCACATAGACTTGCCTATCGGTTTCTTAATTATTATTAAGTACCATACCATTTAATTGAGTGTCCTTGATTATTCCGGTAAATGAATTTACATTCATCACTAATTTTGCAATTACCGGTTCCAAAACTAGACATTAAAAATTTGACTCACGACATCAGGATAATTATGCATTCACACCGCTTCAAAAAAAATAGAACATCTACCATTGTGAGAATACAATAAAATATTGCAGAAGTCAATCGAATGTAGGCCTTAATGTGACGTCATAACAGCGAAATTATAATGAGAATTATTTATGAATGACGCAGCCAGCTGTGGACTGAAGAATGAGTCATGCTGTCCCGTTTACTCGCGTAACTTAATTGCTTGGTTGGTTTATATTTAGACCTTTAAGCGTGAGCTACAGAGTTGAGTTTTGCTTATCGAATGTGAAATAAATGTGTACAACTTTATTGACAATGCGTGCGCTCGCGCATTGTGCGCTACCGTTGTTATGTCAGTGTGACATATGGTGCGTAAGACGACGCACGCCTGTGCTGATGAATAAAATAAATTTGCGCGAACATATTTTTATCGAACAATAATTTTTCGTGACTGTTATAGTGAAAGTTATTTTGATAACCAAGTTTTGTGATGACAGAAACGTTTAAATACGTTACAAGGATTATTTTTGTGACAATATTTTATTATACTCTGCTAAGCGTGTTCAAAGAAATCAAGCGATTCTGGCCCGGAATTGATTCGACAAACTCAAATTGACATTGGATTTTTCGTTTATTTCTGTTTGCAGTCTGGTGAGTACTACCCACATTTTCATAAAAGAATCACGCACTTTTTATACGTAATAAAAAATTGTTTATGAAGATAAATTCGTCCGCAAGAAATGTTTGTGTATTTTTAATTATTTTCTTGGCAGCGAGCTTGGAAATTAATTCCGTAATGAAGTATCCCATACACTTCCATTGGAAAATGATTAATCATAAAAAAATCTGATTGATTGAAAAGATAAAACAATTCCATTGAAGATTTGTAGCACATCGTTATTGCTTTATCAAGCACTCTACACATTCTACACAACAACAAACAAACAAACACGAAGTAAAAAAAAAGAAAGTCTGAAATTTAAAAAAATAAAATTATTCATTGTAAGACAATATAAAGGGTGTCCCTGGAAGTATGGATCAAAGCGAATAGGGTCGTGGGCAAGGTAATTTCCAAACGTTTTTCCGTTAACGTTTTTTCGTTTCGTCAATTGAATAAAATTTTTGCCAGAACGAAGCCTTTGCAATAAATGTTTTTTTTTTTTTTCTTATTGAACACGTTTTCTAGATGCGTAAAATTTTTACCACAGGAAAGGACCACTCTTCTACAACGTCCTGAAAAAAAAATTGAGTTGATAGCCCTGATAGTTTTCTTTTTTCTTTGAGTACTATACGACGTAATTGAAAAAAAAACATGGATCATAATTAATGAACTGTATAAAAATTCACCGACATTCTCAGGGCTAAAAAGTTTGGAAATGACCTTGCCACGTTATCCGATTTGATCCATACTTCCAGGGACAACCTGTATAATACAAGTAATTTTATCAGAAAAATGACTAAAGAGCATCTTAAGAAAGGGTTTAGCCATAAAAATGTTTTTCCATCTGGAATTTCTCAGTAGCAGCCCTGAGTCTGGATTTGTGCCCAGTTGATGGCAATAAGCTCGCCTCTATTACATGGGACTTAAACATAGCTGGTGAAATGTGCTATTGGTACAACTCTGCCTAACCCTTCGGAGGTTTACAAGCGTGATATATGGAACTAAAGACAAAGCTGAAGGCTCGATGATGGATGATAAATAATGTCAAAACCATAATACCACTTAGGCTGAGGCTATATTAGGCCGCGACGCGACCTGCGACACATGATCGATTAAAACAAATAAATGAATGCTCCGTACATCAAATATTACTAGCGATCTTTGATTTCTTTATGCGATAGGAACAACATTAGTGTAAACAGGGCATTGGCTACATCAACATATCAGCGAAATTTAAGCGAATTTATTAGAAAATGTCTCACTTGCACGACTAGTTCAATAGTGCTACTAAATATGCGTGTGGCTACATTATGCGTATGGTAAACAGCGATGGATGATTTGATCGCATTCTAAGAAAACGACCGATTCAAATTGAGTCTTTTTTATGATAGCGGCTACATAAGACACGGGGTCGCCGCATGAATCCCTCTTGCTAATTCCTTGTGTAGCATGTGTACTGCAGCCACGTCATCGCCAAATATACGCCAGATTTTCGCTTATAATGTAGCCATACAATGTTTATCACGTTTCGCTCTTCCAATCGCATCGCAAATCGCTGCCTACTTTAGCCTCAGCCTTAAGCCCAATGAACTTGCTTGAAGATGTACAAGCCCAACAATAACAGGAACATTTCTAAAAATATCATACCGTTAGCATATCCTTTCGTTGGAAGATAAAACAAACACGTTTGATCGGATATCCGTCGTCACAGTAAACGATGGGTAGACGTCTCCATGTTATGACAGGCTTTCATTCCGTTTTGTGTCATTCCATTTCATTACATATTTTGATATTTCCATCTTAATTTTCACTGACATTTAAAACAACTGGGATATTGGTTTCATTCTACGTATATTTTTATGCATGAAATTCATCTTTAACAACATTGTTGTTATAGATGCAACTCATGCAACAACATTGTTGGATTCCTACGTATTGATAATTCTTTACTTTATTTATGACTAGCATCCGCCCGCAACTTCGTTTACGTAGAATTCGGAATTCCCCCCGTTTAAATCGTATTACCCGTTTTCCCGTAGGAATGAAGCATTTTCCCACAGTAAAAAGTAGCCTATGTTCATCAGGGATAATGTCGGCTTCTAATGGTAAAACAATTTTTCAAATCGGTCCAGTAGTTTCGGAGCCTATTCAATACAAACAAACAATCAAATCTTTCCTCTTTATAATATTAGTTTAGATTAGTACTACCTTTTGCGCACGGCTTTGCTCTAGTGGATTTCGGAAAATATCCCACGGGAACGTAGGTACTACCGGGAATCAAAATACCTTTTGTGTTAATCCAGATTATAAACTATCTGTATGCTAAATTTTTGCGCCAATCCGGGACATACATCCGGACAAAAATTCCTCGTTACTATTTTAGTACATATTATATTGTATAGTTTACACAACAGTACTATAGAACATTACTACAGCTATTTTATTCTCTTCGTCTCTGTGTTGACCGAAAGGCCATCCATTGCTGTATTATTATCTTTCTCATACATAACAAACCTCTCGTTGCCCTTCCACGATGACAAATTATGAAAAAACATTTTAAAATTACCATGTTTTGCTGAACACACAGACGTTCATTTTCCTATGCATCTTCACCGTCTTTCTGTCATTTAAGGATTAATTATAAAATTAAGGTTATCTATATTTTAATCTCAAATGGTTTTGGAAGCAATACAACATACATAATTTTGTTTTGACACAAAACGACAACTTGGTCCAACCTTGTACCACTTTGGTATTAATTTTGTTGGATTCGCCGCGCGCCGTCTGATATCGTCAGATTCGTCACATGTTTGCTTACGTACTTTAAGTTGCTATTAACAAAACATGTTTATTATGAGTTATTTATTCTCATTTGATTCTTAGTTTAATATTGTTCATTAATTTTAATCCTGTAATAGTTTATTTAAAGCTCACCAGTCTCACCACAAAACTTTGATTAGGCGTAGTTTAGACCAAGAAAATAATTATCGCGCGACAATAAAATATAGCAACCTATACAGTTACGCTTATTTGTATTTACATCAAAAAAGAAATAACAGCCGTGCGATTCTGTAACCACCTCACCGTGAAATCTTGGGTGAAGTGAGCTGTTATTAGGGATTAACACTATTGACACTGCTCACTTCAAGCTCACTTCACTTATGATTTCACGGTGAGATTTTTACAGAATCGACCGGCAGGAACTTGTGAGAGTAATATTTAGTAATGATCAAGGTATAAATTCAGAAAGTTATGTGTAAAAACATTATTAATAACTTCTTAGAAAGGCAGACGTAGGACGTCGTTCAAACGTTTCCTTGAAATGAATCTAAAATTTGATCTTAAATAATTCATCCCTTCAAAACAGCTCTTTAATGTTCACGGTGTGCGGAACTCATAAAAAACGTCTATCCAATTATCTACATAATTTAATTTTGAGTGCTATAAAACCCGGTGATTAAATGTTTAGAAATTGTTGTTGGAATCCGAGCCAACTCTCATGCCAATATATCTTTGGGGCTATTTGTCTAGAGTTGGCTAACTCGAATATGTGACACAGACCTTAACAGTTATGTTTACGATCAAAACTATATCGGTGTTAGCTGCCCATGTGTTTACGACTGAATTTGACTAGATATATGAAGTAAAACTACTTGCAACGAAGATATTCCCTTTGGAATCTTGATTCGTATGCTAGGAATGCTTTGATCTTCACTTATTTAGTCCAAAGGACCTGTTAGTTTTTTGTCTTATAATTTCTAATCGTGCAAACCTACGTTAAAGAGCTTTGCCAAATGATTGTGTTCAGACT
This sequence comes from Eremobia ochroleuca, assembly GCA_949629135.1. Classification (NCBI taxonomy): domain Eukaryota; kingdom Metazoa; phylum Arthropoda; class Insecta; order Lepidoptera; family Noctuidae; genus Eremobia; species Eremobia ochroleuca. The sequence continues at coordinate 14,042,221 of OX451398.1, forward strand.
ACCAAAAATATTTGACACGCGACAAAGTCAAAACTTCTTCAGTGTTAACACGCCCTTATCCTAATTTGTTTGCGTAGCATGTCTTCTTCCACGTAATCTCGAGCCGACATTTCAAGTAGGTATTTATTTCATTATTTTGTTTACTGAAAATAGGTAGATACGCCAACAGTTAGTAGGTATATACATTTTACATTAATTCATATAAGTTAGAGGTATAATTTCTGACATATACCCCAATTACAGCTGTACACGATATTCACTTACTTAAAGCAACATCTTCGAAAATTAAAATAAAAAAATAATAATATGAATGTGGGCCCAAATAGCACAGAATTGGTCGTGGCAGGCCACGTGGGAGATGGTACGTCGAGCTGGATAGGTTCCGTCAAAACTGGAAGGAGGACGCGCAGGCTCACGAAAGATGGAAGGAAAGGAGGGAGGCCTTTGCCCAGGAGTGATACAGCGCAGGCTATTAAAAAAATATATAATTATATATATATATATATGCAACATTAGTTTTTTATGTAAAGAATTTATGCACAAAATTTCAAATCTGTATCATAAAAAATCACAAAGTTATAAGGTTGTTATGTCACCTGGATGTCCATACAAAAATATGCTCACAACATGCGGCGCCCCCGCGCCGCCCGCGCCTCCAGCCCGCTGTAAGCCCGCGCCTAGTGCCACTATGACCGGCCGTGACCTGTGTTGTGCGCATATGATTGCGGATATGTACTTAGTGTCTCTCGATGCCTAAATTGTAACCTTTTTAAAATATTTTTGCGACAAAATATAACTTGGTGTAAAAATGATTGGAATCGATTTAGTTACTTATTCTGAACAAACTGTATGCAGGTTTGCAATAATATACTAAAAATAATGTTGTATTGATAATATATGAATGTAGTAGCCTCCTTTTTTAGCTACAAAACCATTCATACAATCCATTCACTGTTTCTTCTGTCTTACTCTATTCGTAAGATAACCACCAAACTTAGCATAGCCAGCATGACGAAATGGATCGCTACTTACAAACCAAGACAAATCGTTTCCAAACAGTAGATACTGTAATATAATTATGACGTCACAATACAGTGATTTCATAATAGAATTATTTTAGACGACATTGTTCTGGCTAGAGGTGTTTGAACAAATTAAACAACTGTATAAATTGTCGGCTGTTTATTTACTCGGCAAGTAGGTCAGCCCACGTTTTATTAAAGGTGTACTAAATTGAGTATTGTTTGTGTACTAATAATGTCTGGAATAGTGTTAGGTAGGTGTCCCCCAAAAGCATTATTCTATAACCTTACCACAAAATTAAACACATTACATATTATTACCTAGGAATACTCCTAGGTACTAAATAATAGACAATGTGTTACGTCTCATTGTTTGTGGAACAGCTCCATATTTATACAAGCTTCATGTTGTTCCACCAACAATGAGATACTTAATGTCAGCCGGTCGATTCTGTAAATATGTCACCGTCAAAACTTGGGTGAAGTGAGCTGTCATTGTCATCCCATTGATGCTACGGATTGACTAAGCAAACTTTCACAATCATAATCGAGATTTTAATAACATTTTTTATTCTAATTCTATTCGACTCGTCAGGACTAATCTAGGAAAAAAAAAAGAAAAAAAAAACAACATTGAGATCCTGACTGAGTTCCTGTTTTGCTATTTTATTTTAAAATCCCACAAAATAGTAATGTTTTGACAACTAAAATACTAGCGACATTATAAAAAATGATCAATAGAATTAGCATAAAAAAATATTATTAAAATCTCGATTATGATTGTAAAATTTTAGTAGAAATTATTTATTTATTTATTTAAACTTTTCGCACACAAAAAACGTACAAAGGCGGACTTAATGCCTTAGGTATTCTCTACCAGTCAACCAAGGGTGGTGAAGAGATTAGATGGCAGGTGCTTTGGTTAAACCGAACAATGATAAAAAAACTATTAAAATTGTTGAATAATTCTACTTGTCCATTTTCGCCTGGCTTGAAAATTTAAGGTTTCTTGATGTAACTAGTTCAAGGCACACAATATTATGATTTTTTTTTAAATAAGACTTAACAACGTGTGTACTGTACTGCAAAATATAAATGTCGATCGATTTCGATTTTCAAAATATTGTTTTTATTAGATTCGAAATCGCACACCATATTTTTTTTTTTAACTGTCAAGGGCAGGATTGACACCTAACTGTTTAAAAAACGTCAAGCGTCAATTAATAACTTGTACATACTCGTAGCTAATTAAGTAAATAAGTTGGTAACATATCGAACAGAAATTAGTACTTAGTATAGCATTAATTATAGTCGTCAGGCGAGCTTCAGTACCATTGAAACCATTAGCTAATTTCACCAAGCTTTATTCAGAATTGCGACAATTGTAAAGGCATTTACATACTAGATTTTCTGTAATCGGCCATTTTTATAAGATTTCATTAGTGTTGTTAATTTATACAAACACTACAAAGTATAACGGAATGATAACAGCGGGGTAATTACTTAACACACATAAAATGGCATTGCTTCATAGATTTGAAAAATTCGTCTGCTCAACAATATAAACAGCGCAATGAACATGGCTGAACTGTCATAATGAAAGGTATTGAGTTCGCGATTGATTTCTATTTTGTGTGTTACACAATTACCCAGCAGCTTGAGTATGAATGGTTATAAGCATTGATCGGATAATCGGGCGCTTATATACCTAAACTTCTTTCCACGAAAGAATAATATGGACATTCCTTTCTGAGTAAATAAATAATCCCGGGTTCCGGGGATTGAATATTTTTGTAAAAACAACAAACTTAATGAAATTATAGCAGTGGTTATTTTGATTTAGTATCTTTATTTTATTCAAAACAAATGGAATATCAATAAAAAATTATAACGTGCACAATGTGGTCAAATAGTGGAAATTGATTTATCTATCTAACAGATTAGTGATCAAATCGGCTCTACTGTACTACTTAACTCGGTCGTACGAAACTTCACAGTTTGAATAGCGTATAATTGTTGTTAAGTAAAATACTATCACAAAATCCCAAACTCAGCAAACGCATAGTTTTTGAGAAACACAATATAGTTTTTGAGAAAAACTGTCCTAAAATTATAGAAAATTCAACATATTTACATTATAAAGCTGATATTTTACCACAGATAATGTACGTTTTACGTTCATACAAAGTGACAGCGGATTTTAATGGTTTTTACTCTAAATGCCGTAATATGCAGGTAACCATTTTAGCAATCTCAGGAATTTCAAACGATTCCGGGATCCGGGATTCTGAAAGGAATGTCCGTATTATTCTTTCGTGGGAATAAAAGCGATGTTTAGGTATATTAGCGACCGATCATCCGATCACTGGTTATATGTGTGAAGGCTGGAATACGAAAGAAACAATGAATGGATTGTGTTAAAATTTATCACTCTCCTGTCCATATACTAATTTATTTGGGGTCGGAGTAACATGTCCTTATATTCCATCATCATCTCTAGTAGTCGAAATCTCGGTAGTCACCCCCCCTTCCAGCCATATCATCTTTCACACAGTCCGTCCATCGTTCCTTTAATAGCTGCTTCATTAATTATTTTTAATATTTTGTCAATTTACAGCCTCCAATCTATATCATATTACCTTTTACAAGCCAGAATTCAATCGGAAAACCTTTTGAACAAAATAATTTTTCGTATCAATCATCATCTGCCTAGCCTTTTCCCAACTATGTTGGGGTCGGCTTCCAGTCTAACCGGATGCAGCTGAATACCAGTATTTTACATGGAGCGACTGCCTATCTGACCTCCACAACCCAGTTACTGGGTTATACGATACCCCTAGGTAAGACTGGTTGTCAGACTTTCGAGCTTCTGACTACCCGTAACGACTGTCAAAGATCCACGAATGACAGCCGGGACCAACGGCTTAACGTGCTTTCCGAAGCACGGAGGGGTCTCGGTATGTAAAGATGGTCACCCATCCACAGACCAACCACGGCAAGCGTAGCTTAACCTGATCGATCGACCTGTGCAGCTGTTATTATTTAGCCACGGGCCCCTATTTTTCGCATCAATAATAACATTAAAAATTCACCGTTGCGTATCGCTGGTCAATGTGAAACGGCATTACATTTGAATATTGCACGTGGCGCATGCAACGTGATCAGAGGAGCCCCGCTTAGTGCTAATGAGAGTGTTAAAATAATCCCTAGTGCACACTGAGCAGGATTATAGCTTAGCAGCCATGCAAAAGTTCGACGAATATTGGGGTTGTTAAATTTCAGTTTAGCATAATATTTGCACATGTGCACTATTATTTTGTTCATGTACTTATTTAACTTTAATTATTTATCCTCCCTAGTTAATACTAGGGAGGACCGCGGGTAAAAATTATCTTAAAATAGTTTGGCGTAGTCGCCAAACCATATTAAAATAGTTGTTGCCCGCGGCTTCACGTGCATCCTAGGGAAACTGCAACATCTACCCGGATAAAAAGTACGATATATTTTAATTTAGCTTATAGTTTATTTGCATTCCAAGTTTTATCCAAATCCATTCAAAAGTTAAAGCGTGATGGAGTAACAAACATTCAAACTTCACTAGATCACCTAATCTAGTGAAGTTTGAATGTTTGTAACGTAAACGTAATTCTTCTATTAATATATAGCTGTACATCTGTACAGCTATATATTAATAGAAGAATTACGTTTTATTATCATTATATAATAATAAGGTCAGTCATAGAATAAAGTTCGTTGACCTCGTCGTGATCATGAAAGCAAGTACTCAATGAGACAGCTGCAAATCTTCTCACGCCGTGACTGATTGAGGGCAGAAGGATTTTATTTAAGATATCGTTCACTTCTTCGTACCTTTTATCCAAAAAAATAAAAAGGAAATCAGGCCACTACCACATCAGACTAGACCACTGATAAACACTAACCAACTTACCAATAAACGTATTATATCTGATGAATAGTTAGATACCGAATTCTCTCTTTCAGTCTTCAGTAATTTGACTTTCGAAAGAAGAAGACAAAGCGTTGAGTAACTATACAGACGCTATACAACGTTTATTAGTAAGGGGGTTAAACAAAAAAGTTCGGTACAAAATACCTGTAACATAAATTAGGAAATAAAATTACATGATCGACTAACACAAACTAAAAATAATTTAGACGCAAAAATATAAATGTTTTACTTTGTATATTGTACACCACAAAAATACATAGCAAAAAATTAATCGAACGCTACAAAATATAAAATGGGCGGCCTTATCGCTTTTCTGCGTTGTCATGCAGGCAGCCTTAGATTGGACAGTGATTTGCCTGCAATTGAGAGACTTTTGGTCATAAATACATAACCATGTCTGCCCCATCATCACACATACACACACAAAATAAAAATAAAAACGTGTTACTACACGGAGAGAAAATTCTTAGAAAAATTACCGTGCTCGTCACTATAAAGTGAGTGCAAATGACATCTACAGAAGATATTCTAAGTGAGATTGGGAAAAATTCGCTATTAGTTCAATAAAATTATACTATGCAGCATGGGATTTTTTACCATATTAGCATAGTAATTTTTCCATTGCCAGTCCAATGCACCCTGATTATGAGACAGCACGGTAATTTTGCTAAGATTTTTCTCTCCGTGTACCATTAAACTACTACTTCACTCTATTTACTAATAGAGTGGTCCATTTTAAAGCTTAAATGCTGTAAGGATTCGCTGTGAGACTGAAAAGCACCTAGATTTAGCCTAATGGTGTTTAATTTGTCCATCAACGCGTCTCTTTCGTCGTTTTCAGAGCGAAGGACCAACAATTTGAAATATATCTACACATTTTTTATGAATAGTACTCGTATCATGGGCCCTTCACTTGATTCATAACCGAGTCGAAATTTATTCTTTCCTCGCGTTATATTTTGCTTATTTTTTCGTATAAATTCACGTTAAAATGCGGGTATAAATATAAATAGACTGAGAAATGTGCATCTTTTTATTATTAATATTGCGGAAGCAGTTTCGGCTATGCCCCAATATAGTCTCTTTGGGCATCAATAACATTGATTTACGCAAGATTTTCTTTGATAAATTGTGTATTGTTCAGTCGTGGCTTTTTATTTCTTACGTGACTACAAACATATGAGGGGCTTGTGGCTAAGTAACAGCCGCACGGGTCGATCGATCAGGTCAAGCTACGCTTGCCGCGGTTGGTCCGTGGATGGGTCACCATCTTCACATACCAAGACCCCTTCGTGCCTCGGAAAGCACGTTAAGCCGTTGGTCCCGGCTGTCATTCGTGGATCTTTGACAGTCGTTACGGGTAGTCAGTAGCCCGAAAGTCTGACAACCAGCCTTACCAAGGCGTATTACCGAGTACCTGGGTTGTGGACGTCAGATAGGCAGTCGCTCCACGTAAAATACTGGTATTCAGCTGCATCCGGTTAGACTGGAAGCCGACCCCAACGTAGTTGGGAAGAGGCTAGGCAGATGATGACGTGACTACAAACATGTTACTTGTATAATATTTTTTAGTGGCATGTATGTAATCGAACCTCTATTAATTCCCACCGTGGTTTCCTAAAAATATTATCGAACACTGTAATATAATAATTACGCGTTGTTTTTTTTTTGTGAACCTGTTATGATTCCTATTTTAGGGTCCTAAAAATACAAAGTAGCCAAAGTAACTGCGACTAATTGGATGTAGCGCTCGCTACCCACGGCACCGCTCGCTTCGCTCGCTCGGCTCACGCGTGGTTTGTAAAAGTTCCAAACCTTACCTCCTGGTTGGGGTGTAGCTTAGTTACTGTGACCAGGTGTGAGGTAAGTCCAGAAACTTAAAAAGAGTCTCAATAAAATTATTTAAGTTTGGGTCCTTCCAAGGAAATTCGTTAAAAACATTATTTGAAAAGGCACATCAAAATTACAAAAAAGTTGAACCAATTTTTCAGCACTTCAAAACAATTTTCACTTCCCGCTTGTTTTTCTCCAATCATTTAACCAGAGCCCGCATCATTAATTACTTCGCCATAATTAATGGCGCGATACAGATCAGCTGTTACATGAAGCGTTCATGATAACGAATACTTAATTACTCGGCCTATTCCAAAATGGATTAGAACATAATGATACCCAGATTATGTAAAGCTGGAATTACAAAGTATTAATCACTCTTTTTTGTTGGATATTCGTAGGTTCAGATGCCAGCACATGAAGCTAGTACAACCTGTCAAAGGACATGGATTTTTTTGCGGCCTAGTACGGACAAAAAGTTAATAATATTTAAAAAATAACTGATAATATTTTAAATCCCACCACAGGTTTCGTTACTTGGCAAATGTTTGCAGAAATTATTTCAATTTTAAAGATTATTATTTTGATTCAAATATTCGGGTAGGTCTATTTCACGAGTATTTTCTGAATAAGGAATATCAAAACTGTACTTATAGCGTAATCACTGTTTAATGTATGAATTTCATTTTTAAACAAGTCGATAAGTCCAGACTTTAAAGTAAGTAATGGCAACACCTCCTTTATCATTCATAATCTCTGTCACTGCCCGTCATTGTCATGCATTTTTCATAATATGTCACCTAATAATATGACTTATGACCGTAAGTGATTGTTGCACTGTCTCATACACTCTTTTGCATGTTACCTATAGCATAAACAAGTGTAAACAATTGTTAGTGAACTAATTAAAATAAATAAAGGACCGTGGTGAGGGTCATAAGTCATATTTTTGGAATAGTCTCCTCGAGCCATTTATTTTTACGTAGAAACTAAAAACTTTTTTTACGACTATTAGGTTATAAAGTCAGCCATGTTGATTTTTGAAACCTCACCTATTGAATTAGAAATTTCGTTCAAAATCCTTCGGATTGTGATTGAAAATGACGTGCGTTACGCTAGGCGGTCACCACAATCCTAATGGCATGTAAATCATTACAATGCATCCAGACAGACATCCGGATGCTATGAAAGAATAAAGAATCCTACATACATAGAGCATAACTATGCACCATTAAAAGACATATGCTAATAACATAACTCATCTTGTCAGCCGGGTTCTATGTTCTATGTTACGGGTTTGGTTGCCGCACTTAGTCCTTCAAGTGGACCGTTGTGCGTGGGCCATGGCGGCCGTCGTGGTTATTCCAACCATCCCACCTCCCTCCAGAAGCTGATTAAGTCTCCTGGTCTGTTGAGAACATCTGTGTAAGATATGGGTGTCCCGAGGGTTTCTGACCTAATCTGGGTGACGCCTGTACATTCAAAGAGCACATGCGCAACGATTTCATCAGCCTCCGTGCAATCCCTGCACAGGGGACTGCCCGTTATGCCTATTGTGTGGAAGTGTTTGTTTAGTGAGCAGTGTCCCGTGAAGGCCCACGTCACGGTGCAGGCATCGTTAGCCGGGTTTGATGCTTTCTATTTTATTTATAACTCTGTGGTGCCACGTGTGACAGCGTCATGAATGTTTTGTTGTGATTTCTTGAAAATTGATTTGTTCAAAAATATCATTGGCTGTGTTTCTGGTTATCTTTTTTGCATTTTTGAGTGACTTCGCCTTTCGTGGAGTATGGATTTTTTTGCATTGCAGTTTAGCTCGGCTACAGTAAGAATACCTATAACTCGCATCTCGGACAACTCTGATTTTGCCTGGTTTCCAACGGAGACCCAACGTTCTATAAACTGGGGCATAGCGAATGAATCATTTGTGATACAGTCGTTAAATTGGAGTGAAATTCAATCTGTTGGAAGACAGTGGATTACTCCGTGATTGACAGGTCTGAATTTAATGTTTTTGACAGGTTTTACGTCATCAGATTTGGGAAGGGTCTTATGGCCCTTCACCAAGTTTTACGACGAACAAAAATATATAGGATTTTGAAACACTGTTATTGCTTCATAATATACATTTTGTTTTATTTGTGTCCATATCTGAGCCAAGCTTGTATGGGACAAAAATCAATGTCCTTTCTTTAATAGATTTTCAACTTTATCGCTAAAGCATTAAGTTCAAGGTTGATTGGGAAAATACAGTTTTGGGTAGCTTGATGTGCTGGCGTCTGTACATAACATAATATGTGACAATCCGCGGCTAAAGGTACCTTATGGACGTTTATAGTTTCGAAGATATTGAATGTTTTGTAAATTTTGCAAGAAATATAGATTTTTTTTTTATTGCTTTTTTGCAAAACATAAGATCTGAAATCTATTTCCCTGTTATTATTTTTTATTTAACTTACAACAGCAACATAGTGTTCGAGGTGACTGAACTTAAAATGTCTGTTTCTCGAAATTGCACAATTTCGAATATAATTTAAAAAAAAGTATTTCTCCGTAAAAAAACATCGTAGGAGGTTGATCTTTTTTGATATCTACAGCGTATTAATCGCAGATTACTAGCGTATGCATAACTCCATATCGACCACAAGGTACCTTTAGCCGCGGATTGTCACATATCACGCCTTGTTCCTCCGAAGTGTTGGGCAGACGTGTACCTATAGTACAGACGCCAGCACATCAAGCTACCCGAAACTGTCAGATTTTCCCAATCAACTTTTAACCTTATGCTTTAGCGATAAAGTTGAAAATCTATTAAAGAAATCTGACAGATTGTAGTAGCTTGATGTGCTGGCATCTGTACGTCTGCATTCTGCCAGTTATGTTCAAGTGCCATATAACACGGGGAGAGTCTATTGCAATCAACTGGGCACATATCCAGACACCGGGCTGCTACTGACAATTTCCTTAAAGGAAAACCTGCGATCGACCCGTGTGGGTGTTTAGTATTTAGCCACGAGCCCCGGAAGATAATCTACACTAATATTATAAAGAGGAAAGGTTTGATTGTTTGTTTGTATTGAATAGGCTCCGAAACTACTGGACCGATTAGAAAAATTGTTTTACCATTAGACGCCGACATTATTTCTGATGAACATAGGCTACTTTTTACCGCGGAAAAATACTTAATTCCTACGGGAAAACGGGTAATAGGATTTAAACGGCGGGAATTCCGAATTCTACGCAAACGAAGTTGCGGGCGGATGTTAGTTAATTATACAGTCGACTAATTCGTCTATTGGTCGGCTATAGGAAAGGTCCAGCACCCGAATTGCATACCACACCATCAGTCTCATTCTGAATCAGTTTGAAAGATATTGCTAATCCATTGCTTCATATGTTCGAAAAATTTGTCTGCTCAACATCGTAAATAATGCAATGAATGTTGTTGAACTGTCAAAATGACAGTCATCACAACTGTTAATGTGTTACGCAATTACCCCGCAGGCCACCCGTATTTAACTAAATATAGAAGCCTACCACGAAGAAATTCTATTTAAGGCGAAGTTATCAGTTGCATAAATTATATTCAATTAGTCTAGCCCTCAGTAATATGCAACAAAGCACATATCTCATTCAAGGTTAAGACCTTATAATGAGATAAATTGTGTGACTAATTACGACAAATTATATTTTATTTATTCAACTGTAGAATATGCGTTTGATAGAATTAATCTTTAATTTGACCCCAAAGGTTATCTTGTCCACTGTGTATTGTTAGCACTCATAGCCAAACTTGGCTTTTAAGGACCATGTAGCCTAGAACTCTTAAAAGTATTATCTGTTTCTTAATTTAAATGATAAAAATATAATAATGTGGTCACAAAATTAAACTACCGGGTGACAGATAAGCTTTATCTCTATAGACTAATTTTATTTCGTTATTATTATTTTTAAGTAATATATCTAAATACGGTCCCGGACTCTTAAATCAAGCCACCCTGCTTTTTGTTGTTATATGGGCCTAAATTCAAACTTGTAAAAATGATGATATCAAAATTATGGCCAGTATTTATTTTATTAATTTATTCAATTAATAAAAATAAATACTGGCCATAATTTTGATATCATCATTTTCATTTTTGTTTGCCTCTGTACATTTTCAAGGCCATTTTCTAACCGTCAGCCTTTGGGTGATGCAGAGACAATCAGTGGTACTAGTGGTGGGTGCAAGTATGAAAATTCAGGAAGCAGTATGTCGGCTTCAAAACTGATCAAAACTTCGTCTTAAAGATAGTTGCGCCTCGCGGTTTTACCCGCATACGTCTCGATCCCATTTTGAATATCGGGATAAAAAGCATCCCATATCAATCCATTCAGCCGTTTTAGCATGAAAGCGTACCAAACACACATCCAAAAAGCAAATCTATTCTCTTTATAATTGTAGTTTAGACCAAATAATGTACACTAATATTAAATATAAAGAGGATAGATTTGATTGGTTGTTTGTATTGAATAGGCTCCGAAACTACAGGACCAATTTTAAAAATTGTTATACCATTAGAAGTCGACATTATCTCTGATGAACATAGGCTATTTTTTTACCGCGGGAAAATGCTTCATTCCTACGGGAAAATGAGTAATAGGATTTAAACGGCAGGAATTCCGAATTCTACGCAAACGAGGTTGCGGGCGGATGATAGTCACTACATAGTATAAAACAAAGTCGCTTCCCTGTCTGTCTGTCCCTAATATGCTTAGATCTTTGAAACTCCGCAACGGATTTTGATGCGGTTTTTAATAGATAGAGTGATTCAAGAGGAAGGTTTATATGTATAATACATGCATAATATAGTAGAGAAACACTGATAATTTTAGAGGTGAATGTGATGTCGTAAATAAACACATTTTTTGCGCTTACATTGTAAACGCTGGCTGAACCATTCGAGACAGATCAAAATAATGTACTACAGTATTGTACACCTTAAAAAGCTCTACAAAAAAGTCCACGATGGTATATGTCTATCTCTTAGGGATAACCCACAATAACCATTTTTTATCCTTAACTTTTTACGAGAAATAATGGCTTATTTAAGACGCAATTTTAGGCAATACAGCATTAATCCTTATCCAATTAAGTACCTTAAAAACCTTCTACATTTCATATAGATCATTATGGCCCTTTACAGCATGTAATTTAAATGAATATTTTCGAAGATATTACAGATTTAAAATGCGGGCGTTACCGGCCGGGGAGTCGGCCGGTGGCGCTTGAAACTACCCAACGGATTTTGATGGTTATTTTTTTTTAATAGATAGAGTGATTCAAGAGGAAGGTTTAGGAAAAAACCGCATCAAAATCCGTAGCGTTGTTTTCAAGATCTAAACATACATAGAGACAGACAGACAGCGGGAAGCGACTTTGTTTTCGTTATGCTCGCAAAGGAGGCGGCGGAAAGGGAGAGAGAGGCTGCCTCCTCTCTCCCCTCCCGCAGCAGACGCACTGGGCGTCGTAGGGTGGCCGACTTCCGGCCACCGTAGGGCGCGGCCTGCGGACGGCAGACTTGGGGCGTCTCGTCGTCCGACCAGCAGCAGGCCTCGAGGCGGCGGCGTCGTGTTCCGCGCGCGCCTCATAGTGGAGTCCTGCGGCCGGGGTGACGGCCGCAGTGGGTGACGGGGCCCGCCTGACCATCTGGCGGGCCAATACCCGTCGGGGGGTAGCGACGAATGCTTCGGCGATACCCGCCCCCTGACACACGGGTACATGAGGAACACGGGTTGGTTTTTAGTCAGTAAGAGTCTGACAGTCCCCTTCGCCCTTCCCCAAGGGCGGAGGGACTCCATGAGGATTTTCCAACCCGATACCAAAAAAAAAAAAAAAAAAAGCGACTTTGTTTTATACTATATAGTCATCACGGCACGGTTCATTGACGGCACGGTTGGCGCAGTGGTTAAGCGATTGACTGCTGCGCTGCGTGTCGCGGGTTCGATTCCCGCACGGAACAAATATTTGTATGACCTACATGTATTTGTTCCGAGTCTGGGTGTTTTTCTATCTATAATATGTATGTATTTACAAAAAAAAAAAAAATTGTATATAAGTAGTTTATCAGCCATCTTGTTACCATAACACAACATTAGGTTGCTTAGCTTGGGACAAGTGGTGCTGTGTGAAATGTCCAGGGATTTATTTATTTATTTATTTATCAGCATTGCACCCGTGCGAAGCCGGAGCGGGTCGCTAGTAACGAATAAAGTAACCGTAAAGTGCACTATCTTACAATCTTTACACTGTCTTCTATTCTGCACAGTAATTGCGTGACACGCTATCAATCGCAATATTATGAATCATTCTGAAGGATATTGCTAATCCATTGCTTCATGTATTCGAGAAATCTGTCTACTCAACAACAAAAATAACGCAAGCTATTGAACTGTCAAAATGAAAGCCATTTCTACTGTTAGTGACTGACGCAAATACCCCGCAGATTTCTCATAAAACAACAAATATTATTGCCTTAAAGCGACTTGCACTTAAATCTGTCGTCTATAAATAAACTATGATGTTGAATTGAATCTTGACAGAATTATTCATTAGATTCAGATATTGGTTAGAGGCGTTATGTTGATTCATCGAAATGTTTATTCATAAAAGTTAATTAATAATTATATTCCGATAAGTCTAAACCGGTTAGTTAAACTTTGAGTCACTTGTGAGTTGCCTCCGGAACGTAATGGCGGAAGTTTTGTAGCATGGCTCCTCGGTTCAAAATTGACCTTCGATCCACGCTTTCGTGATAAAAAACACGTTTTAGGATTCCGTACCCAAAGAGTGCCAACGGGACCTAGGCTCCCGCAGACATATGCGGCGCGACTGTGCGACGCGCGACGCGAGTCTAGTAGAACAATTTCCATGAAGTTTTCATAGAAAATGTTCTACTAGAGTCGCGTCGCGACTGGGCAGGAGCCTTTAATAAGGGTCCGCGTTCCGTCCGTCCGTCTGTCACAGGGCTGTATCTTCTGACCCGTAATAGGTAGACACTTGAAATTTTCACAGATGGTGTTGTGGCCGTATTATAACAAATAATAAAAATAAAATAAAGTTAAAAATTAAAGGGGGTCGCCATACAAAGAACTCGTTTTTTTTTTTACTGATATACATTTTTTTTTAAATAAGTAGTGTTAAATATTGTACGTTAGTACGGAAACCTTCTTGTGCGAGCCCGACTCGCACTTAGCCACTTTTTGAAGTCATAAAATTTTACGGTATACCTGAAGGCGAATATTACGGTAAAATCGTTGTGTTTATAAAGAAAACGTAATCTGCTCATTTTTAAGTCAGAGAGAAAAACATGTTTTGTTGTTGGTTACATATTTTTCATCTCTTTTAAGAATTTTATACCTTCGAACTGAATAACTTCTTAGGAATGAGTATGTGATATGTAACAGGGGAACACCCTATATTGCCATCAAATCAAATCAAATAATTTATTCGCATAGAATGTAGGTATATTGTACAATAAAAGTGTTATAAAAATATAGTGCCTGAGTTTTGGCATGCAAAATGTAACAAATAATGTCATCATCATCTGCCTAGCTTTTCCCCAACTATGTTAGGGTCGGCTTCCACTCTAACCGGATGCAGCTGAATACCAGTATTTTACATGGAGTGACTGCCTATCCGACCTCCATAACACAGTCACTGGGTAATACGAAACCCCTTGGTAAGACTGGTTGTCAGACTTTCGGGCTCCTTACTACCCGTAACGACTGTCAAAGATCCACGAATGACAGCCGGGACCAACGGCTTAGCGAGCTTTCCGAGGCACGGAGGGGTCTCGGTATGTAAAGATGGTCACCCATCCACAGGCCAACCGCGGCAAGCGTAGCTTAACCTGATCGATTGACCTGTGCGGCTGTTATTATTTAGCCACGGGCTCCTCTATAACAAATAATGTCACTATCAATAAATAAGCTTATGAGTAAAATTATGAAATAGTGATGATTAAGATACAAATAAATTATTTTACCAAGTCCAGAAGTGTATCAAATCAATAATGTCAATAATACTAAGCTGTTGAGATATCACACATAGGGTCATTAAAAAAAACTGTGAGCCGTCACGGGACGCCTGGCAGATGTGAAACATCGACATTATTTTGTAAAAGATGCAGAAAAGAACAGATTGTGATAGGAACTAAATATGGTATAGGTAATGGTATGTATAGGTAAAAGGTATGTATAGGTAATAAAATAAAATATTACAATTTTTTTCCAGAAAATGATGACTGTTTGTTTAATAAACATTTATTTTCATTAAATACAAAAATTTAAGAATTTATTTCAAATCATGACAACTCAGTGACTTCGGTAATACTGCGCAGTACAGCGCGCGTAGTGGCGACGCGTCGCCACAGCATGCGTCGCCACGCCAGAAATCTGTTTTACGTGCGGTTATAGATGTTTCACATCAAAAATCACTTATGGAATAATAACATTTCTGTATCAAAAAAAAAGACTTGAGTTTATTTTTAAATGGTTGAAGGGTGTCACTTTTTATGCTGTCCGATAGTTTATTAAATATTATTGGGCCCCTGCAGAAAACCCCTTTTCTAAGTAGTGCTGTTTAATAGCCACCGATGATTAAGAGGTTTTTGTATTGACTTTTCACGGGACCTTTCTTGGAGTCCGAGACAAAAATTAAAATTAAAACAAATCACATCAACCTGGCACAAATCCAGACCCCGGGCTGCTTGAGAAATTCCTAGTAAAAAAACCCAATAACATTTTACCCGACCTAGGAATCGAACCCGGGACCTCATGCTCAGCAGCGCTTGTGACCACAAGACTAAGGTTGCGTTTCCACAGAAGCGGAGCTGGGCGGAGCGGAGCGGAGACGTGTAGGAATCGTCCAATCACAGACGAGACGAATGATGCGATGAGGATTTCAACCATTGTGATTAGTCGATTCCTGCACGTCTCTGCTCCGCTTCGCCCAGCTCCGCTTCTGTGGAAACACACCCTAATAGGACAGGCAAATAAGATTTACTTTTTAAGGATTATCATATCAAGATCCCAATTGCCAAGAGCAGTGGTGGTTTTACGAGTTTGTAGGTCGTGAGCTGGAACCCAGACAGGCGCTGTAAATCATTTCATCACCACTGCTCTCAAAATAGTGAAGGAAAACATAATGAGGAAACCGGATGTCTTAGGTCTAAAAATTCGAAGGCATGTGACATCTACAAACCCGCACTGGGCCCGCGTGGTGGATTACGACAAGCCCTTTCACAGAAAGAAGGCCTGTGTCCCAGTGGGGGGAACATTATAGGATGATTATGCTAAAAAACAAAACACAAGTACAGACGCCAGCACATCAAGCTACCCGAAACTGTCAAATTTTCCCAATCAACTTTGAACCTTACGCTTTAGCGCTAAAGTTGAAAATCTATTAAAGAATTCTGACAGATTGTAGTAGCTTGATGTGTTGGCGTCTGTACATTAAATAACGCAGAATACTCAACATCATTGCTGTGTCATTTGTCTGGCATGAATATTACCAACGAAACGTGGACCCACCGAGTTGAAGGCATTGAGTGACTAATACAGTATTATAACCTCTGTTCACTTCACTTATGTGGTTTCCAGGAATTGGGTGAGATACATAATGCAGCATTGTATCAGAAAGGTGTTTATGACCACACCTTATAATTACCGGTAAAGACAGTCAAAAACGGCGCCCTAATTGCGTAACACACAAAAAACAGCGTAGCATAGCGTTGTCATTTCAACACCTCTCTTTCTTGAATTTGTATATACATATTTATATATTATAAATATATATTATAGTAAATCGTATGTATGTGTTTATAACCTATTTATTTATTTGTCTAGTTTTAATAGTATTTTTTTTTATCATTGTCCTCTCAACCAAAGCACCTGCCATATACCTTTTCACCACCTTTGGTTGACTGGTAGAGAATGCCTAAGGCATTAAGTCCGCCTTTGTTATTTTTGTGCGGAATGTTTAAATAAATAAATAAATTACAATCTATAATCCGTTGCTTCGTATGTCCCAAAATTTTGTCTGCTCAACAACTTAAATAATCCAATGAATGTTATTGAACTGTCAAGATTCCATTGCTACTTTTAGTGTGTTAAACATTTACCCTGTAGAACTTGGACTCACAAACAAATCTCATAGACATCATAGTGAAATCAATTACAGAAACGATTTTCTTTTAATACCAAAGTAACTTGAGAAGTAAAAATATACCTAGGTACCTACATAATTTAAGGAATTTAAGTACTGCTTTTTGCGCGTCAATAACCAACATTTAGCCTTACACCGTTAACACTGCAATAATATTTACAAACCTTCCCAACCACATCAAAATCAATCGTCATTTCTTATCTCATTCACAACAGAGTTCAAATTACGGTGACATAACACATGAAGGTTGGTGCTAAAATATTGTCGGGTAGAAGCACCGATATCGTAAACATAGCCACCGTCTGATATCAAAACAGTCCGCCGTTTATTTCACCTTTGAAACACAGAACGCTTTTATATGTTCCTGTTTAATCACATAGTGTGTGGTTCGTATTATAAGTTCCTACTTGACACACGATTATGTACAAAGACGCCATTTTCCATAAGTGTGAGTCAGAGGGAAGGCATTGTTTTTAATAAAGATGTCGATAAATTAGCATAACTGTTCAAGTAAGAATGGTCGTGGTTACTTTGCAATTACGATTTGTTGCGGTACATTCTTGGGATATTACGTTACTTTACCTACATATTAATTATAATAGGTGCACAGGTTGAAGGTTAATAAGGTAATCTCTTCCTACTGCTGGGACACAGGCTTCCTCTCTGTGAGAGGAAGTGGCCACATGTGGGTTGGGGATGTCACAACGTGTCTTCAAAATTTAAAGGATTTTGGTTCTAAGATATGCCGTTTGTTCAAGTTTTTTTTTCTTCACCGTTTTAAGAGCAGTGGTGAAAAAAGAAACACTTTGGAAGGATAATAAATAACAGATTCTGAGGTACATATTTTACGCGTTACAAAGACAGCTTCCATGTAAGCATAAGTACCTACGTTGAAACGAAACCATGGAATGAAAGGTTACATACGAAAACAAATGAGAAACACAAACAAATGTTGCAGTGATCCAAACAAATAAATTACGTAAACGTGACTAAACTCGCTCCACTTTCCAATACCGAGAAACACAACCATATTTTAATCCTCACATGTGAACCATGCCGGTACTAATTACATACAATGTACAGACGCCAGCACATCATCAGCTACCCGAAACTGTCAGATTTTCCCAATTAACTTTGAACCTTATACTTTAGCGCTAAAGTTGAAAATCTATTAAACAAATCTGACAGATTGTAGTAGCTTGATGTGCTGGCGTCGGTACATATTAAATAATGGGCATATTTTGGGGAGGGGGGGGGGGGGCTCGTGGTGGAATAATTACAGCCGCACGGGTCCATCCTTGCCGTGATCGGTTAGCGGATGGGTTCAAAGTGATTGGGAAAATTTGACAGTTTCGGGTAGCTCGATGTGCTGGCGTCTGCACAATATTGGTATTAAGCTACATCCGGTAAAACTGGAAGCCGAACTCAACATAGTTGGGAAAAGAGTAGGCAGATTGATTGATTGGGCATATTTTTGGTGGTTTCATTGACTATTTCTGTTGTGTCATAGATAACTATTTTATTTTAATTAACTTTCTTACCTTTTTATGTGCACGTGTTTCTGGACAAAGAAACCATTTTTTCTTTAAATTAGACTAGCCACCAATGACATCACCTTTCATTAGAATTCACGAGAGCTTTCACCATTTGCCACAGGAATGGATATCCTTATTGATTACTCATTCTATTATCCGCTCTGGTTCGTCAACCCGACAAATACATTGTCATTTTTTTTTATGGATTTGACAGCTCTAGTTGTACAACAGATGAAATATCGATGTAAAGTGAAATTAGATTATCTTCTTTTTTGTCTCATGTTTTGGTCATAAATTTTACTTTGATTAACGACCTAGGCCTTTTCTTATTAATTCTATAGACTTAGTACGAAACTACATCTGAATCTACTTCAATTGCTTGAAATGTCTACCTAAGCTGGCTGAGAAGGTATCTCGAGATTGAACTATCGACAGGAATACATCACTAGCTAATCTTAAATCAGCAAATCGACGTTATCTACTAAACCTTATCGTTTCGTCGTATCGACACAGTTCACAGCGTATTTATCCGTAGTTAAATGCTTATCCGTTATATCTACCTCACATAAAGCTCGCTAAAGCCAATAATTAGGTTATAATATGACTATATGGCTGGTACTCTATGAATGGAAAATAAATAGACGGGTAAACTTGAGTTGTTTTCAAAGAAAATAGATTTAC
Organism: Eremobia ochroleuca; assembly: GCA_949629135.1. NCBI lineage: Eukaryota > Metazoa > Arthropoda > Insecta > Lepidoptera > Noctuidae > Eremobia > Eremobia ochroleuca. Next base: position 14,061,469 of record OX451398.1, read on the forward strand.
TTCGGTTATCTTGCTTCTCCTGGATATCTTCATTTCTGATTCGATCACATAGGGAATCCATCCAAGAGTACTTTACCTATCCCACACAATTGCTGTGAATGAATTTCGTAGCCAGTGAAAAAACTAATAAACAGTGGCCTCCAAAAGTTACTTGACATTTTTCCTCTTGAGCTGTGACACACCACATTATGATTTAAACATTCTAGTCACAAATATTTAATTTTGTACTAACGTTTTTATTGACTAATTCAATCTATGACTTATCATAAAAAATAATCAAGTCATCCTTCAGGATAACCTTATTATTTTTATTTTAACGTTGTATAACATCTGTATATTTACACAACACTTGTCTTCTTCTTTCGAAAGTCAAATTACTGACGACTGAAAGAGAGAAATCGGTGTGTAACTATTCATCTGATATAATAAGTTTATTGGTAAGGGGGTAATACAATAACACACATGATTGTGGTACATAGCACAAACTGTAAAATACAAAGCCCAGTGTAAAATGCCCGCATTGTTCCTCCGCCCCTCGAATGATACCAATTAGGTTTAATTGTTGGTTAGCCATCCATTACAGTGTCCACAGTCCACTGATGCTTAACAAGGAATCAAATTGTGTAATCTCATTTGACATGCCATTTTAGGGTTCTTGTATTGAAATAATTGTTACCACTGATTAGGTTGTTAAAGAAAGAAAGGGGCATTAAAAAGAATAGGGTACGAAGGTCACCGGCCTGTTAAATTTTAAGTGAAATAAAATTTTACTGCCGCAACTTACAGAAGAATGATTATGGCCGGTCCAAACATTGTGCAGAAGGCTGCCCAATAACATTTTATAGGAGCTAAATGGTGACATGAGGCGAGTGTGAGTGAGAGGATAAAGATAAAGATTTTGACAGGCCTGTTGGTCTAGTGGTCAGTAGCCCTGACTACTATACGCAAGGTCGTGGGTTCGATTCCCACCCAGGACAAATGCTTGTGTGATGAGCACGGTCATTTGTTCTTTGTCTGGGTGTAATTTAACTATAATATGTATGTATTTAGAAATATAATGTATGTTTATCAGTTGTCTAGTACTCATAGCAAAAGCTCTGCTTAGTTTGGGACTAGATGGCGTTGTGTGAAAGTTGTGGAATATTAATATTATTATTAATATTATTAAAAAGATAAAGATATTTTATTTTGCAAATACGGGTATAAGTCACGGTGGTAAATAATATAAATACAGAATCAGCCATATTTTTCCAATTGAGGAAATGTACGAGAGTTTGGAGAGCCTATGTTCAGACCGGCAATGATTCATCAGCCGTATTTGACAGTAACGCCGATCAGACATTCCGATATCAAAATGAATTAGGTACTAATAAGAGTTTGATTTTGAGAGCAGTACTGGCCCAGTGGCAACGGCCACGACTTACCACTCGTAGGTTCAAACCCAGACAGGCGCTTTACTTTGTGTACCTTATTTCATCACCACTGCTCTTTAAACGGTGTAGGAAAACACCTTGAGGAAACCGGCATATCCTAAAATTAGAAGACATTTATTTATTTATTTATCCTCACATTGGAACGCCATTCAGCAATTACACCAACGGAGCAAACAATCACTTCATGTGCTGGTTTCCATCCATCCTGTGCGCGGTGGATATCGAACGGGCGGCGATGGATCACGCACGCTCACGCGTCCTCAAGAAATTTCTCCATAGCCCCATCACTCCTTCCATATTACGCACATTATTTGCGAATTTTTGAAACACAATAAAATTTTCAAAATAAACGCATTAAAATTGAAAAAACGGAGAATTTTAAGGGGTCATCCTGACTGACGGATGACAGTGAAAAAAAGACATCATGTGACATCTACCAACTTCACTCCCTCTCACACAGCGGGGGCCTGTGTCCGCAGCAGTGGTATCATTATAGACAGATTTTGTATTATGTAAGTCTTATCTTCTGTACTTACTTAAATTTTAAACTAGGACCTACCTGCCTACCTGCTTGAAAAGGTTAACCACTGATTTGAATGAAACGGAAAAAACAAAATGTTTTCTTTTTTCGACCACAATGTTTGTGATCCCATTAGGTACGATATTATCCAATCCATTCAATTTTTTTTTCTAGTGCAGACGCCAGCACATCAAGCTACTACATTCTGTCAAATTTCTTAAACAGATTTTCAACTTTATCGCTAAAGCATTAGATTCAAAGTTGATTAAGAAAATTTGACAGTTTCGGGTAGCTTGATGTGCTGGCATCTGTACATACAAGAATAAATTAGGTACTTATATAATTGGATTCATGAATACGTCAATGCTTTCTATTGATATTTCCAGTCTGTTGACCACACTAAAGAGTTCCTTCGAACGCTCAATCTAATATCAACCCACATACTAATGCAACGAACCATTGAACCAATTCCACCATAACGCTAATTAAAATTAGAAAGCATTATTTTCCAATACCTACTTACTTCCTTTTTAAGAGAAAGCCAATACGTCGTACCATAGAAATATATTTAATAAGGTATATCTATTCATACGCGAAATCTCTTAAGGGTTCATTATATTCATCATTATGAACAACTTTTAATATGGGACCGAACCTGAAATCGCAAAGAAAAATCAGCTGTTCCCTACATTTGGACAAGTTATGCGAACATAAAATGTAGGGAACAGCTGATTTTTTTAGGTGGTAACATACATCTTTGCTTAGCGCTTTGATTTAGGCGTGTTGCCATATTTATGTCATAAGTGTTTACTTGCTAAACAGGAAAACTCTCCATCTTCCTTGAAATACAAAATCAGTTAAGATACCTCAAAATTAGCGTGGCACTTATCCAACCGAAATCTCATCAAAATGACTGGCAATGTTTCTGATACATGTACCGCTTACATCGCTGCGCTAATAAACTTAACGGATATTAATTACAAACTGTAGAAACATGTTATCCATCATAGTTTTGATGCTCTTTGAACTCCAGGGACCAGAATTTGGGCCACTAGCAAATTAGCCCACGAAGTTACTGAATTATAAACGGGATGCCCAAGATTCATTTAGATTTCAAATGGGTGTAACAAACATACATCATTATTTTTAGTATATGGCAAACCCGAAACACTTGTTTAGTATTTTTATGTAAAGAATCTTTGTACCAAATTTCAAAACGGTATCATGAAAAATCACGAAGTTATAAGCTTGTTATGTTACCTGATTGTCCGTAAAAAAAGTTCGTTACCACTTAACACGCGCCACCGGCCGACCGGCTGAGATCTGTGTTGTGTGCATATGATAGCGGAGCTACTTAGTGTCGCTCGGTGTCCAACTTTTTACCATTTTAAAATATTTTTGGGACAAAATATTACATGGTGTAAAAACTATTGGAATCGATTCAGTTACTTATTCTGAACAAACTATATTCAGGTTTGCAGTATACTAAAAATAATGTTGTATAATATACAGGGTTATTTGTAAAACACCAACAACCTCTTAAGAGGTCATTGTACTCATCATTATGAACAACTTTTACTATGGGACCAAACCCGAAATCGCGAAAAAAAAATCAGCTGTTCCCTACATTTATGTTCGTACGAGTCGTCAAAATGTAGGGAACAGCTGTTTTTTTTTTTCGCGATTTCAGGTTTGATCCCATAGTAAAAGTTGTTCATAATGATGAGTACAGTGACCTCTTAAGAGGTTGTTGGTGTTTTACAAATATTAAGAGGTTGTTGGTGTTTTACAAATAACCCTGTATTATTGATAGATCATTTTGTATACCTAATAACTTTCTCTACAATATTACTACGACGTTCATAAGATAAAGGAGTAACCGCATGACTGCATTTTAACCATCATAAAGAAGATGTGCCTTACCATCAAGCTAGCAAGAAGGACGCCTCGTATCTTCCAATAATTTTAACTTATCACAATCCATGGATGGACTGAACTGGTCGTGGGCTGCAGACGACGAGTCCTGGAGTGGAGACCGCGTATCGGCAAGCGTAGTGTGGGACGCCCCCCAGCTAGATGGACTGACAATCTTAAGAAAGTGGCTGGGACAGACTGAATGCGGAAGGTGGAGGACAGGGTATTGTAGCGCAGCCTGGGAGAGGCTTATGTCCAGTAGTGGACTTCAATAAGCTGAGTTGAATCTATGGATAGGCATAGGGCTTTAGATTAAACGCTACTGGCGCGTGAAGTTTAAATGGAGCAAAATATCATAAGAGGAACAATATTCAGGGTTTGATTTCCAGGTCGGGCCACCATATCATTTTATTTTCTATCTGGACTTTCTAGCACTTCGGAGTCTGGATTTGTGCCCAGCTGATGGAAATGGGCTCGCCCCTATTACGTGGCGCTTAAAGGTATCTAGCGAAGTAATAATAATAATAATAATAATCATTTTATTTTCGGATCAGTACAATCCACTATTGTTAGTAAGGACATAAACAACATACAAGTGTCGGTATACTATAGGCACGGCTCTGCCTATTAGCCCTTCGGGAAAACAAGGCCAAATGTTCTGTTGTCTAAATAATATTCAGCTTTGTTGAGCTCTGTTAACTCGGAACCACAAGAGACCTCTGCAAAGCGAATAGCTTAACACAGTATTTAGAAGGCACTCAAAAGTTATTGGAGCTCGTACAATTATTAAAGTTGTGTGTTCCCTTGAGTGTAAAACAATTTAAATACCTACCACGATAAATGTATCCTTTGGAACCGAACGTAATTTGGAAACGTGAATTTTGCTCTCGGAAGTTGTTATAAGTGTTTTCATCTTCATTTCTTTCGAAGTAAAAGGTTTTCGTCCGAAATGAACGGCCTTATTACAAAAACAAATACCACAGACACATGGTAGAAACGTGTTGCGTCTATGATTTATATATTTTTTTTACAATAAACGTCAATCTGTGTGAAAAGTTGTGTGGAAATCGGTTGTTATGGTATGGACATGTGTGTTATGGAGAAATGAGGAGAGTGTAGTGAAGAAAGTTTTGAGTATGAATGTCGATGGCTATAAGAGTAGGGGAAGACCAAAGAAACGATGGATGGACTGTGTGAATGATGATATGGTAAGTGGGTGACTACCGAGATGACGACTAGTAGAGAAGTACGGGAGAAAAAGACATTTTGCGCCGACATTTAATAAATTTGGGCAAGAGCAGGAGGATGATGACCATAAACAACAATTAATATCCATGTTTATTTGAACGCAATTAACCTGTTAACCGGGGAATTCCCTTTTTAATCACGCAGCATATAACGGGCGCGAACTTTTTCACTAGGACGTATCAGTACGTCACGCCCGGAGAACGTAGTTTCATATTATTATTATTTTTATTTATTTATGCTAAAAATAAATTAAAAGACTATGAAATATATATGTTTTCGTTTATTTATATATATAGCACAAAGGAAAACATGTATCGATGACTAATACCTTTGTTGTATGAAATTATACGTCCCACCCGTTCCAGGGCGCAACATATATTTTAAGGACGTATTCCTGTACACGCTGTTGTTTAAGTTTGACGTATTTATACGTGATACGTCCCGCTCGGTTAACAGGTTGAGAAACCCTACAATAGCACCCTAATTGCGTAACACACTATTACTCTCAATTTGAATCATTTTGAAGTATATTGCAAATCCATTGTTCCATATGTTGGAAAAATGTGTCTGCTCAACAACGTAAAAAACAAAATGAATGTTGTTGAACTGTCAAAATGATACCCATTGCTACCGATAGTGTGTTATGCAACTACCCTGCAGGTCCAAAAACTATCTACTTTCAATTTATTGCAATAATACTTATTAGTTTTCTCCTTTGTGTATTGGTACTGAGAAACTTAAAACAGGATATTCAAATAAGTCCTCCACTGCACGACACGGATTTTGAACCACGTTGTGAATTTTAATGTCCTACACGTGTGCTGTAGCGTGTGGTGCATACTTGCCCTTATATGTCTGTGACCGAGACCCATTTTTTCTAGGTTGCATTTAGCACCTAAGTAGGCACTTTAATGTTTTTTTCCTATTATTATTATTTATTTGTTTATTCAGATAACAGAGATCCATTGGGTTAGTAACAATAGTCTTAACCTATGTTAGTACTCAACTAATAACACAGACAATGTACAGGTGACAAGTGACCTCACCAACGGGCTGTCATGTCTCCCGGCTATAGCGCGTAGAATGCTGCTGGGACTGCCACGGAGTATGTTTAACAGCGAGGCCGCTTCTTTACGCCGTACAGCATTGAAGCAGTCGGTGCGTGCCTCAGCGAACATAGATGATGCGCTACAGAACCGAAGCAGACGCAACAGCACTCTAAATGCGTTGTTATACTGGATCCGGAGAGCATTGTAGGCCTTTTGGCTTGTTCACCTTCATCTCCCTTCTGACGTATTCGCAATTTATTTGGGGGCGGTACAGCACCACAGTTTTACCGGCTTCAAAAAAGGAGGAGGTCCTCAGTACTCCGCAATCTTTGTTCCTATGTATGTACCCCCATTACTTGAAGAAGCCTGGACTGATTTGGAAAATTCTTTATTCGTTTAAAAGTGTATACCTCCCAGGTGGTCTCATTGTATGGTTATTGTTTTTGTAAACTGGAGGTAGTTGTTTTCAGTTACGGTCAATCCAGTGACTAGCTACTTTGTTGAACTATTTTCTTACATAATACGGTAAAAGGTGGTATAATAGTTAAGTCTATACTTAACTAACTACTTATATACAATATGTAACATAATATTGGCACAATACCTCAAACGGGGTGTATGAGGTATCGTGTCAATTAGAGTATTGAGTTAAAAGCATAATACAATGACCAAACTTATTTTTTTTAAAGCTAACTATTATTTCATGTATCTTATCTAATTCCATTTTTAAATATTTCTTCAAATATAAAAAATAAAAATAAAAACATTTAAAAATATAAAAAAGCGAATTATTATTATGAGGAAAGTCGTGATTATTACTTAATACATTTCAAATTGCGTCTTATTGCCTTGAAATAAGATTTAATTTTCTTTGGTTCATTCGGCGGTCAGTAGGGGAAAGTGGTTACCCTTCGTACACGGGGCACATTCGTACAGTTAGTATACCAGAAAAACTAAACGGCGCACAAACACGCCTTCGCTTGTGGGCATAGACATATCGGCCGCCAAGTTGCTAGCGGAGTGTCGCGCCAGTCGCACCACGGTTTATCAGTTGACAAGACGTAACGTGTTTTCGCGCGCGGTGAGTAAATTTTATACCTAACTTTAGTTCGTGATTGTAAATAGAATTGTTATGTTTTTCACAAAATGGTGATGATTAAATAATGTTAATATTGTATATTTTGAGCTTTATTTGTTATATTTCTCAAACTAAATTAGAATCTGTATAAAGTTGTATTTTAATTTTGTGGAAGGCATGGGGTGCTTTCGGACAGCCAAACAAGGGGTACATTCGTACGCGTACGAAGCTTCCATCTCTGCGACTGAGACACAATCTGAACCGAGTGCTTATTTTCCCATAACACCAGAAGTTATAAGACCATATCCTACAGCTGTTAGAAACAGAAAAACCAATAAAGGAAGAAAACCGGGTAAATCCCGTATATATACAGATACACCTGAAAAAAACGAACTAGAAGAGAGACATAAACAGAAAGAATTGAAAAAAAAGAACAAGAAAGAAAAGCCAGAGCCAAAGTAATGAAACGTAGTTTGAAAGAACTTGATTCAAGACAAAAGAAAAATAAAGCTAAGAAAATAGAAAGTGATAAAGATTCAGAGGAATCTGAAGGATCTCAATTCAGCTTGCGAGAGAGTTCAACATCTCCAGTTGATTTAGAAATGGACGAAGAGACTGATGATTGCAGTATTAACGATAATTTAAATGTGACCCCAGACAAAATCAAAGATAATTGTTTTGTTTTGGTAAAGTTTGAAAAAAAGACTTCTGTTGTTTATTACGTCGGAAAAGTTCTCAGTACAGAGCTGAAGATATCTTATCTTCGGAAGAAACCAGGATTATCATGGTCATTCTGTTTCCCTGATGTAGAAGATATACATACTCTGTATATCAGCGATGTCGTCATGATCCTCCCTGATCCTCAACCACGAGCGGGCTGTACAGCTAGGATGGCTAGACTTTTTACTTTTGCAGTTAATTTAACTAATTATAATGTGCAATAAGTTCCTAAATGTTCCTAAATGTATAATTACCTACTTTAAGTTTAATTGTGAAAGACTGTAGACTGATTGATCTCATTTAGACTGATTGTAAAGCTTAGAATTATCAATAAGTAAACTAAGGAAGAACGATTTTATTTTTTGTTATTTTTTTAGAGAAAGATTTATCGACTATGAGTCAAGTCAAATATTATTAAGTTAGTTCTTTGATAAATAAATATTTTTATAAAAATTAATAAAAATTTAACGACTTTAATGGGCTTTTTAATTACCCTGTATGAATCCACCCCATGGCGTACGAAAGTACCCCACCTACTGTACGAACGTACCCCATACGTGGGGAGCGTTCGTACAAATATCTTATCGTAGAAAAATGACTATAACTTTTCAACCTTTTCACATAATAGTTTCGGACTTTTTTGTAATAAACTACAATATATTGGTTACATTTAGGTACATAAACGAGATAAATTCGACAATATATCATAAAGTAAAAAAATAAAATCTAAAAAGTGTACGAAGGGTAACCACTTTCCCCTATGGCAAAAAAAAGTTTTTTTTTTTTTTTATAAAATATCTAAATTAAAAGTTATTGAAATCGATTCAGTAGTAAATTATGAACAAACTACTTTCAGGACATGCGTTTATTCTGTTACACCTTATACATAAATAGTACAATGAACAGGCTCACTGACAAATCTTTTTATTATCCATGATTTGTATCGTTTCATATCTTTTAAAACATGGAGCTTTTTAATAAATAAATACGGTCTTTTTAATAAATAAATACGCTAAGTCTTCCTAATATATTTTTGTTACTTTAGTCATATTTGCCGTATATAAATGCTGTGCTAAATCTCTGCAGATATTTTCGTTTAATTTCTGCGTAGGATTAATTTTGAAATTCCAAATATTTTGATAATAAACAGTCGAGTCTACGAGTTTATTTATATTTAGTGGGACATCATAGCGTTGCGTGATGGATGATACATAAGTAAAACCAAATAATCTCTGAGGACGTATCGTATGAGGAAAGCAAGGGTTTATTCCGCCTGAATGAACAACAGTATCAGTGTCTGCGACAAAATCTCTATTGGCCAAAATATCCGTAACTTTATGAGCATTTTCGAAGAAAAACACTTAGCTTACTTACCTACGTGCCTGTACGGAACGTGAAGGGTTCCATAAGGCCCGGCGCCCTTTATCGGCATCGGTACGACTGAGGATTTTAGGTGGCAAATAGCAATATATGTACTATAACATAATGGCAATAAAGTAGAAATTTCCGTGATATGTGGTCGTAATAACAAAAATACCGCTTCGTTATGCTTGAGGCTGGTATATCGGCAGCCTTGAGAATGCTTCGGGATGCTTCGGCATCCTTCGGCAACCTTCGGTATGTACGCCGCCGGCGCCGAGGCAACACTCGGGAGATAGTTTGAGAAATACGATATTGAGACGCTTCCGCAAGCTACAGGACGGTGCGGCATCCTTAAGGACGCCTCGTCATCCCTAAGAACGTTGCAGGATGCCAAAGCATAATTGCCGATAGTGTGCGCTTGCATGTAGGATGCCGAAGGATCCTTTTCCTTGCCGATGCCGATAATGGACGCCGGGCCTTAGTCTGTCGACGTAAATACTAGACAAAACTACACCTGTTGAATTCAAAAATCCTCTCTTGTAAATGCCAATGGGTTTATTAGGGATTCTAGGAATATATAGATTACTGATTGTGGATGTTGGGTATGAACTCAGGGCTAGACAAAGTGTTTTTAGAGTTTTCCCTTTTCCCGTGAAGAATTTATCAGTCCGATCAGTCCACATTGATGCCCGATGTTTGGCAATAGGCTCAAATATAAATTAACACATTGAACGCCATAGTTGTCACCGGTGAGCCACAGTAATTATTTTAGTTAATTCTTTGAATAGTAATAAGAAATAATTATTTAGAGTGGGGTTTTGACTATTTTGAACCGTATAAGCCAATAAAATATAACGTGTAAAATTTGCCGAGATCGCGAATCAGCGTCAGCCCATATGGAAAGTTCAGTGGTGATCAGTGGTGGTCACCGGTGACCACCACGGCTTTCAATGTATTAAGAAATGTGGGAGTAGATATGTACTGAACACCTTTGCGTAACCCTTCAATAGGCGTGATATTATGTGGTGTTAAAAATAAACGTTAGTCCTGCAGTGCTATTCTGTAAAAATCTCACCGTGAGAACGTAGGTGAAGTGAGCGGGAAGTGAGCTGCCGTGCGATTCTGTAACCATCTCACCGTGAAAGCTTGGGTGAAGTGAGCGTGACGTGAGCTGTCATTCGCTAGGGATTAACACTATTAAGTGCTCACTTCACTTATGATTTCACGGTGAGATTTTTACAGAATTGACCGGATGGTCCGGAATTTTCCAGTTCCAAACTTACCCCAAAATAATATAATGTTCATATAACAAGTTTTCCCTATATTCGTGGACGTGTGATGAAATAACATTGATGGATATACCAAAATTCCCTAATGTTTCGAGTACGTTAGCGAAGCGACCGAGGTGCGGCACCTTGTTAATAAATTGATAAGCCTGTTTATTTTGGGATAAAAATGATGATACAATCTCTTACGAGTGTGGAGAGTTCTCTGAACCCGAAATCGCAATACATTCAGAAATTGGGACATGAATTAGGTACGTTTCATTTGAAAAGTTGTCCAAATATTTGCACGCCATACTTGGAAAGTAAGGATGTCCTCAGGGTGGAGCGACGATTTTCGAAGGATGGCTGGTAGCAGCTTGATGAGAGTTGCAGAAAATCCAGTTGAATGGCGTGCAATAGGAGAGACCTATGTCCAGCAATGGACTGCTACCGGCTTATGGTGATGATGATGACACTTGGCAAAATGTGATGATCCTACTTAAGACAGCATAATGTACCATATTCTGTAAATATATAGTTAGAGAACGATAGTTTCGTATCGGAAAATCTTTGGAAACCCAGAAAGTGCAGCAGGAACAGTTACAGAATAATATTCTATATACAGCGTGTAACGGAAGGGGGGTATCAACCCTGAAGGAGGTGAATGTGCTCATGAAACTCAACAACTTTCCCCAAAGAACATAGGTCGAAATATGAAAAAAAAATTTGGCCCTCCCTTACAAAACTGACTACCAGCTGATTGATTTACTATGGGAGGGCCAAATTTTTTTTTCATATTTCGACCTTTGTTCTTTGGGGAAAGTTGTTGAGTTTCATGAGCACATTCACCTCCTTCAGGGTTGATACCCCCCTTCCGTTACACGCTGTATAGAACATTGTTAACAACAAATCTTCAAGTGCGATAGAAAACATAAAACCTTTTTGCCTAATTATACCTTTTCAAATAAATACACTACATGACATTATTACCCGAAAGGTCACATCTTATCAAAAGGTCACAGATAGATCCTAACATAGACCACCGATTTGTACTGCAACTGCCGAGTATCTTACGTGGTTGAGACAAGCCAACTTCAGGCTTTCCACTGACTGAAGATAGTCGGTTGTTCTTATCTTTTCAATGCCCAAGACTGAAGTCATTTGGTCATATTCGAAGTCTTCTTCGTGCGAAGTAAGTATCATATTATTTTATTTTCATTGAATATGTATTCATATTATTTTATGTTCATTTTCGGTCTTTGTGTTCCGGAAAGAATGTTAAGCCGTTGGTCCCGGCTGTTGGTCAGTCTTACCAAGAGTATCGTATTACCCAGTCACTGGGCTGTGGATGTCAGATAGGCAGACCCTGTATGTTAAATACTGGTATTCAGCTGCAACCGGTTAGACTGGAAGCCGACCACAACAAAGTTGGGAAAAATCTAGGCAGATTGATTCAATATTTTTCAATCGGTCGAAAGAAAAACATTGTATTAAAGATTGAACCGTCGGCTGGTCGCCTTCCCACGGATCGAGAGCCTCTATCAACAATGTTTGTTTGTGGGTGACGGCTTGATAAGTGGTAATCAGTCTATTACTGTTCAACCCTAGCCAAAACACTTGGATGGTATTACGAGCAAGATAGAAACGTTCACCTGTCATCCTTAGATTTTTGTAGTATTGTTGTTACACGGTTAAAAGGGTGTATTAGAACTCCTCGATGATTCTTATCAGATAATATACAGGCTTCTGCCTGTCGGGTGGAAAGGAAATAAGACATTTGGGACATAACTTTCTAATCTGTACCTAGTGATATCTGAGCGATCCCTGTTGGTGTGTGCTAATGTATTGAAATATTTGCTTGTATTTATGAATGTTATGTTTTATTGATTGATGTTGTTAAAATAGAGTTCCAGCTTCTACCTAGCGTCCTATTCTAATCTTCCAGCTTCTATCTAGCGATATTTATTACTTTAACATTTTATAGAGACAAGTCAAATTTTCAATAAACGTGCGTACCATTGTAGATGTTAAAGCTAGTCCAGTACTTAGATGCTTACCATTATTTCAAGTTTTGTACCTACTTTTACTCTTTCCGATATGTAAAAAACATTATAGCTAACTGTTTAGGGTTGCCAAGTTTTATATACAACGTGTAACGTTAAATGCGCAAAACCTCAGACACCCCAACTGATTTTTAATTCAATTGACCTATTTCACAGAGAAAATAAGTCAATAAAAAAATTGTAAAGGTTTTATGTGCTGTTTTAGTTTTACTGGCCATTCTGATAGTTTCTTGCGTCTGCGACGACGCTTTATCGAGGGAGGAGTCGTCACCGGGCCGCTGCGCCGCGCTGACATTGGCTTGCTTGACCTATTAATAAATAGACACGGCAACGTTTTTAATGAAGATTTTTTGAAAAATGTGACCTATATTAAAAAGTGGTTCAGTTAATTCTGCTCGTTATTCTGATCAAACTATTTCCAGGTTTTGCGCATTTAACGTTACACGTTGTATACACATACCAGCATGTATCTCATACATTCACCAGCTAATTACAATGGTAGCGTGCACCAGTCGTAATGCACATTAACAATGAACTGACCCGCAAGAGCTGGCTACTCACACCGTTAAACCCACTTCATTATACAAACGAGTCGGTTAGTTAACTAGCTACGCGTCTGTAAAATTGAGTCTTAAGTAACTTGAGAGTTAAGTAATTGTTTCGATAGTATAAGAAAGGATTTGTTTTGTTAATTCTAAGTTGTAAAAGTTGGAGCTTAGCAAAGACTCCTTGAGACTTTGAAAGTTGGGATTGTAGATATAAAAATACTAAGTATGAGTCATAGAGGATCTATTATACATCCGATATTTTTTCATATAATAACTGCTATCGTAGCGAAGTGACCTAGACGCGTACCACCAGGGCTGGTTCGAGGTGCCGCGAGAAAAGAGTTCCTGGAAGGACTTTGCACAGATAGGCTATTAAAAAAAAAAACCTGCCGGTCGATTCTGTGAAACACTCACCTTGAAATCATAAGTGAAGGGAGCAGTTAATAGTGTTAATCCCTAGCGAATGACAGCTCACTCTACGCTCACTTCACCCAAGCTTTCACGGTGAGATGGCTACAGAATCGCACGGCTGGTATCAAATCGGCACTGGCTTTGCACATTAAGGACACCTATACTCAACAGTGGGTAAAATTAACAAGGCTGCCGATGACGATGGTGATAGTAAATGAAGTAAATAATAAGTAAAAAAAAATAAAAAAAAATAAAAAAAAGATAAAGTAAATCTGTACTGCTTTCTTTTTCTTTTTAAAAGAACAAAGAGGTCTGTCATGCACAAGCACGACAATTGGGGATCTATATCCAGACAGAAGATTCGAGACACATTTTACAAAATTGCATGAAGTGATTATTAGTCTGGATAATTGTTAAAAATTACAATAATGTTATCTATCCAGATTGATAACTTCTAAAATCGGCCCTTTTTCGAATTTACACGTTGAAGACGTCATGCAAAAACGGGTGCTGATAGAAACGGTAAGCTCAAGATAACATCTTAAACAAATACCAACCAGGGGCCTTATTCTCTATGACACAATGAATGAAACCGCGCGAAATAAATGCTGAATTGGCGTTATTAGCTAAGGAATTGTCGTGGTTTCGAAGTAAGGAATTGTTAAGTGCTCATAGAGAATTAGGGCCCTGTTAGCGTAACTTTGTTGACTCGATGATTACTCGAGTAACGTAGGCAGGATTGCTCATCGATTACGATTACAACAAATATCCATATTCGTGAATGGACTCGAGTGTAAAATGGTATGGTTTTACCTTATGCAGAGTATGCGTCATGTAACTAACTATGGTTTTACCTTATCCAAAAACAGGTTAGGGTTTACGTTGATAACTGCATTTATGTACGCAGAGCAGATAGCCGAAGGGTTCAATATGGTTGGAAGGCCTCCCACAATATGGACCAATGACCTTGTGAAGGACGCAGGAATTCCCTGGATCCCCTACATTATATTATGTTAGTTGTGACAAGTCATCAATGTGTAAGTCAAATGATGCTGAACATTGTGTTTTTGGCTCCTGGCCTAAAAACTAGGAGAGACTCGTCTACTGTGAGAATATGAAGATGATTTATGCTACTTCTCTTATATGCCATGAAAATGCTTATAACTCTTTCTTTCTTTTACTACACCACAATCAAGATATCCAACCGTAAATCGATTTTCCGTTGTTCATTCCTTCAATAAAAAATAAGAAGATTGTTACTACGTGACTTTCCCAGCTTAACCGACTTTTTAAGACTATAGGTAGATGTAAACAAGTAATTTTTTTGTTTGAAAGAATCAGTGCAAATCCATATTTGTTACGCTAGTGAGCGGTTTAACTTTGTAACGGATGAGTTAACTTCGAGTTAGTGATTTTCAAAGACATTCAGAATATTCTTTGATCATGTGTGGAAGCGATGACCTAGTGATAGGATAGGTTTGTTACCCCTTATTGGCAATGTTGAACAGTTTTCTTGATTTTTCCTTCGGTTACCTGGAAGACATTCTATGAAGCAACTGGGCTGCCTTCTGTACATATTGTCATTTCCAGCCAAATTATTTACTGGTGTAAGTAGGGATGCACTCATAATAAACATTGCAGTGATATTTTTATGTGTATTGATTATGATATAGAGTAATTAGATACTTGTGGTTGTCTGTGCTGCTAAATCTTTTGTCTACTTTCACTTATTTTTTATTTATCTTTTTTACTTTTATGATTTAATCTTTGGAAGAGTAAATAGAGCCTTTCTATCTGTATTTTTATCTCTCTTTATGTTACAGGTACCTATTTTACAGTTCAGCATTAGATTGAAACGTCGATCGTTCCAATCTGTTTAATATAGAACATAATAGCCTCAGTAGAAAATATCTTTATATAATACTCGGTATACTGAGTGGTTATTTGTTTAGTCTAGTGATTTTTTCAGAACAAAATATTATCAAAGCGCAGCCTTATCATAAGGAAATAAGTAGGTCCCTCCGTCCAATAATGCCGAAATAGGCTAGCGGCATGATCGCTTCATGAACATACTTGAATCTAGGACAGATTTACTATTATACCAATTGGACAAAGTAATAAGTCACGAGATGTACGGTTATCCACATTATTTTTAGTATATTGAAAACTGGAATATAGTTTGTTCAGAATAAGTAACTGAATCGATTCCGGTAATTTTTACAACATGTAATATTTTTTACCAAAAATATTTAAAAAAGGTTACAAGTTAGACACCGAGCGACACTAAGTACTTATCCGCAATCATATGCGCACAACACAGGTCACGGCCGGTCATAGCGGCACTAGGCGCGGGCGCACAGCAGGCTGGAGGCGCGGACGGCGCGGGGCGCCGCGTGGTGTGAGCATATTTTTGTACGGACATCCATGTAACATAATATGTTAATAACTTTGTGATTTTGCATGATACAGTTTTGGAATTTTGTACATAAAAATACTAGACACGTGTTTCGAGTTTAGCATATACTAAAACTAATGTTGTATATTCTGAAGTATAAGTATCTGTATCCTTTTTCTAAGACAACGTACTTATGAGTTGTTTCGTCGCGAAGTATTTTTTTGAGGAAGAAAGTTCGGATGGCATAGAACGTGGGATACGACCAATTTAGTTTTTCGAAGATCACCAATAGATTGTTCCATGTTTCAGCCTTTTATGACTAAATAAATACAAAACTGGATTCAAGCCTTTCTTGAAGTTCAAAACCTCTTTTATTGTGGGTGTTAACTGAAATATGAAGTTACACAACATTTTGATTCCATTTGTTTGCTTTGTGGAGAAACTGTCATTCATCAATCACCGTAACCTAGGAATGACAGTCGACAATCAGAATCCGTCACCACTCAATTATTTAATATATAACGTTTCCACGTCACTTAATTGCCTCTATTTATGATGCTGATGCCATTTCACGACAATCACCACACATATTAACTACAACTACTAAAGCATAGCATAGCATAATCACCGTTACCGCAACAGCCATAAGTCCTACGATGGCATGAAAACTATTTCCCGGAATGTGTCGAGTATTTGTAAGAGCGATTGAACAATTTGCATAACTGTAGGTGAGACAATGCAATTTTGACCTTCGTGCACTTGAAATAAAGGTTATGACGATCGCATTTTTTGTCACAGTACGTCATGAGCACTATCTAATGGTTTGTTGCGAGATATATGTTGGGTTAAGAAGCGTGGAAATGGAGCAAAGGAAAGGCATCAGTCTGTCAAGAATATAGCAATAAGTTAGAAAAGAGAAAATGTATTAAAGACTGATGGAACTATTTTACTTTTTTTTCACATTCGTCTTGGTGCAGTTGTTCTTTTATTCCATCTTGCTCAGATAATCTTTTATCGATAATATTTTCTTGTTTGAAAATTTTGCATTACGTACTTACCTAATTTCAAACAAGTAAAATTCAAGGATTTTTTGGCATCTTTTGTTCCTAATAATTCTGAGAGTTTCTAATAATTTAAAAGACCACGGCCCTGTAGGTACAATAAGTACAGCAGTGCTATTCTGTAAAAATCTCACCGTGAGAACTTAGGTGAAGTGAGCGTGACAAGAACTGTCATTTCACCTGATCCTAGTGATTGACACTATTGACAGCTCACTTCACCTAAGTTTTCACGAGTGAGATTTACAGGATAGATCGGCAGGTTTCCTCACCATGTTTTCCTTCACCGATGTAAGTGAGGTCTAAGTTCATCCATCTTTTATTGAAACAATACTGGTGTTAGCTAGGCTGTTTTTTGGTAAATAAATGATAACTTACCTACTCACATACCAGAGGGGCAATTCTTGTTATTTTAATAATGTTCACAATGTGATCTCAGTCTCAATCTGTCAAAAATACCTCTACTTTCTCTATACGTTTGACAAGTTTTTGACATTGATTGTCGCTGAGATGAGATTGCAACCTTTTTAATTACAGATTTTGGCCTTCAGAGTGCAAGAACATGGCAGACCATTTTCTTACACTGTAGTTCGAAAAGGACATTTTTTTCACTCTTTTACGTCTAATATAGACGAATATGATGCATCGATGAGACATCCTGTCTTCTCCTCTCTGTTGAATCAGAGTAAATTACATCATAGATACTGACTATATTTATTTTCTTATCTTAATACAAATATTCACTTACCTACCACGCACAACTATCTAAACATTTGATTAAATAATGTATGTAATAAATCTAAACAAAAGAACGTACTTGTTTTATTTAATGAGGATTAACAACAAGCTGATTGCACTTGTCAGTGCCTACATTAATGATTTATTTAAAGTCGAAAAATTCTTAAAGCAAAAAACCCATTCAAAAATGAAAACCACTGAGCGGTGGGTGGAAAACTGCTCTATTAGAGTGCAAACCTTTCAGGGTTTATTAATAAAGGTACCCATAATATTCATTAGAGGACTCACTCTGTTTACCGATGTAGCCTTTTTACAAATTAATGTTTATTTAGTCAAATTAAAGTTTATATATTAGGTAAAAGCTTGTTGACGCAACGTCCAGTTTTTTGGTTTATGGCGTCTCGCAAGCTTTTTATTATTTAATTTTTTATTTAATAATCAAAAATAAACGGTTTATATGCATTTGTTGAACCTTTGAACATACCACACAAACCATCGCGGTGAAAACTATTTTTTTATTTTATTTTATCTGAGTGTCCCCCTGACATAGTCAGAGACCTTTCTAAATTTTATTTTCATTTGTAATTGCGTTTTATATTTGATTTTACTGAATTTTAATAAAATTGTAGTAATTTTAGTTTTTAATCTTTTGTTTATTTTCAAGAATGTACTTTAATTTTCTATTTTATTACGCAATCTACTTATATGTTTATGCTTTGATTGTATATACATTTATATATTAAACACATAGCTTTGTGTTTCCTTGTTTCTTTTTATAACTTTTGTGGCTATTGCGGCACAGTATTCTGATAAGATTTTTCTAGATTTTTCGTTTGTTATCATTTTACTTATATTATTTATGGTGAAACCTATTTCCAGTATTTCCCGTGGATGTTCTAATAAATTTAAGCCTCCAGCTAGGGCATAAAACTTATAAACTAAACGATCAAACTCTAAGGGCACCCCTGTGGGGCACGGACCTCGGCTTATGGCGACGATCACTGGGGAAGGGCAGCACGGGGCAGGCTGGATCAGATCGTGATTATTTAGGGACGAATTTAAATTAGACAATTAATTATCGCGTATGTCCGATACTTATGTTGCACAGGGCGATTCTGGATAATGTCCTTTGTGCCCTTTGACAGTTTCGTGTTGCTTGATGTGCTGGCGGTCTGTATAACTCTGCCTAACCGCCTGTGGAATACAGGCGTTATATTATGTTGGATGTTGTGTTCAGCGCCAAAAACAACGTAGGTATCATCAATCAAAAGAAAGACAATCAAATAAAGACTACATTACCATCTCATAACAAACCTTAACTCGAGAAATCGGATCAATTTTATTATGAGTAATGGATATAGCCGGATAAGTTCTCGATTCTCGATTTAGGTTAATCGCAATGCTACACGTATCGATTTGAGGTCGATTATATCTCTTATTATTGTGCGGGAACGACTGCTTGATGTATGATCGAGACATCGTTTAGGGACATATTTGCCATCTTGACCTGGTTTTCTGTAGTTCATTCATAATTATAGTGAATTGTCTTATATAATAGCAGCAAGTAATACTAATAACCACCCTAATTAGGGAATGCAATCTCGTTCTCGCGAGATCTCGGCCTTTTTTAGCGAGATTGATCTCGGACGAAATCTCGGGAGTTTAACTCAATGAATGCCAATCTCGCGAGATTGGGTCTCAAGCTTGATCCCGCGAGTTTATGAATAACAATACTGCGAGATCTCGCCAATATCGAGATCTCGCGAGATTGGCAGTTTTGTGTGTTTTTTTTTTTGCAAATAATCACAATATTTGAATAAAGTAGGAAAAAAATAATAAAATTAGTTAGCTAGCAACAACTATTAGTAAACAAAACAAATGCACGCTGATGACGTGAGATCTCGCCCGTTTTTCGTCCGAGATCAATCTCGCTAAAAAAGGCCGAGATCTCGTGAGAACGAGATTGCATTCCCTAACCCTAATAATAGTCCCACTGTATGGCAAAGACCTCTTCTCATAGAGAAAAGGCATGAGCATTGATCACCACGCTTGCTTGATTGTAAATGTCATCATCGTCATCTGCCTAGCCTTTTCCCAACTATGTTGGGGTCGGCTTCCCGTCTAACCGGATGCAGCTGAATACCAGTATTTTACATGGAGCTACTGCCTATCTGATCTGCACAACTCAGTTACTGGGTAATACAATACCCCTTGATTAGACTGGTTGTCAGACATTCGGGCTTCTGACGACCCGTAACGACTGTTAAAGATCTACGAATGGGACCAACGGCTTAACGTGCTTTCCGAGGCACGGAGGGTCTTGGTATGTAAAGACGGTCACCCATCCACGGACCAACTGCGGCAAGCGTTATTACTTAGCCACAAGTAAGGACATTGTTATGCCAAATAGTTTCCAAACGATTAGTCATGATTGTGGTCTTATGGGCTGGCATTTTAATGTCTTCTACTAAGTGATGATGACGATACGACATTAAAATGTCATTATATCATGATTTCTTTAATAAATTCTAGTTACCAAGTGTATACAGACGCCAGCATATCAAGCTACCCGAAACTGTCAAATTTTCCCAATCAACTTTTTACCTTGAACCTTATACTCTAGCGAATAAAGTTGAAAATGTATTAAAGAAATTTCACAGATTGTAGTAGCTTGATGTGCTGGAGTCTGTACCTAATGAAAAATATCTTGCAGGAAAACATCTATATATAGGGTGACTGGTAATTAGTGACCGATACTTAAACACAATGATTCTACTCATGACAACAAACAACTTTTACTATGGGACCAAACCTGAAGTCGTGAAAAAAAAATCAGCTGTTCGCTACATTTGACGACTCGTACGAACATAAATGTAGGGAACAGCTGATTTTTTTTTCGCGATTTCGGATTTGGTCCGATAGTAAAACTCCGATAGTAAAACTCCGATAGTAAGACTCCGGTGGGAGGGTGGTCGCAAACCAAGCGGACGTTAGCCTTACCACAGCAAGAAGATTCGATTTAGTGCAATCACTTTCAATCTACAGAGGTTTAAATAACTAAACTAGAGACTTTACGAAAATAAATTTTAAAAATCACAAGTTCTATACTAGATACTGATATTCGCGGAACTATATTGCGTTTCGATGAAACATTGAGATGTCGTGACCCAAAAAAAATGTCGGTCCACTATAAATGCGCTAACCTGTATTATATTATACTTACATAATATTAATAGGTACTAGGAACCTCTCCTAGAAATGCGCCCTAACAGGCGTTGCACAGAGGGGGCTCCGGATTGGTCTTTTGAGAGGTAACGGTGTGTTCCATGCGCACATGGTGACTACCGGGGCGGTTTTAGTGAGGTAAGAATCCCTCACTCCCGGGTTTTCTCCCCAAAGGGAAAGGAAGCCTTTTGAAGGTTTCCCCCAGAAAAAAAAAATGTACTAGGAACTGCATTAATTGTGACATCCAGATGGACACCGCCATAATATGTATTACCTAATGTTTGAAAGGTTCACATGGGAGCCATCATCATAAATTCTCTCATAACCATAAAAGTCTTATCACCCTAACTCACCTGCAATAAATTTCATACATTTGCTACCCTTCAACATTTTACTGTCCTTTGGAAATATACCTATACGACATTTCATTTATCTCCTTGTCCTCATACAAACCAACAAATACATGTAGAAAATATCACTTCATAAAATCTATACTACTAATTATTATTTAAAAAAAAAAATGTTTATTTCAGACTAAGTAATGTCCATATTTTGTTAGTAACAACTTAATTATCTTAAGACTAAGTTAGTAGCAGTTATGTAGGTAGTCCAGATGAAGACGGATTTAAAATTAAAAATAAAAATCACTTGACCAGAATAAATTAAATTGAAATAGCTAAGATTAATTAATGCAAAATAATAAATTAAATTGAATTGCAACAAATTATGTCAAGTTATATTGAAACAAAATATAAATAGAAAAATTTACAAATAAAATAAAATTCATCAGAAGACATGTAGCCTGATGAGCCTACCCACCACTGGCGATACTGGTCGGTCAGCAATCATCCTCAGGATTCCGTTGCCACCACCTCTAATTCTGCGAATGACTGAAGCTGACTTCTTGCGCATTATAGCAAAAAAAGCATTCACCCTCGCGTCGGCAAACATGCCCGAAGCACTACAAAAATAATGCTGAAGATTTTGTTTGAACACACGAATCTCTCGAACTGCCACTGGGATTTCAAAATTATTTTTGGATTTGATAACTCAATTGTTGAGGAAGGCTATAAGCTTATACAACGTGTAACGTTAAATGCGCAAAACCTCAGACACCCCAGTTGATTTTTAATTCAATTGACCTATTTCAGAGAGAAAATAAGTCATTAATAAAATGTTAAAGGTTTTATGTGCTGTTTTAGTTTTACTGGCCATTCTGATCGTTTCTTGCGTCTGCGACGACGCTTTATCAAGGGAGGAGTCGTCACCGGGCCGCTGCGCCGTGCTGACACGTTGTATTTAAAATCACGTCAAGACTTTGTAGTCGAGCAAAAAGAAAAAAGTAAGAAAGAACGGTAAGCGCAAACACAATAATAGCGCGAGGAGGCGATGCGATACGCTGGGCTAGATCGGGACAGTACATTTCACTCGGACGAAGCCGCAGGCAAAATCTAGTAGAGGAAATATAGCTACAACAATAATGGAAAATGACCAACATCTTGGGCAAAACTTCATCCGTTGGGTATCGACAGGATCTCGTAACCTCTTTGGGATTGAGACTCGGTCAAGGAATAAGATGTTTCGTGGTTTTTTTTTATTTATTTTTTTTTTATTCAAAAACTGTATTAACAATAGCATACATAAAGTCTGCCAAACTGCGTAACAGTTTGTGGGCAGTTGTACTAGTCTATCAAAGGTTTAAAAATTTTGAAATTTAAAAAGAATGATTGTGTTAAAACTTTATTATGCTAAGTAAACTAAAAATAATATAGGTACCTACAAACGAGAAAAAAAAAACGTATATTTTACAAAAGAATTTTCGCCAACAAATGGTTTTTTTTATATTCGGAGTTGTTTTGACTAGATAACATCGGTTCCCTAACTTTGGAGATGTGGAGTGACATTGATGGAATACTTGTACATGGAAAAAAATAGGTACCCTTCTTTTGGAACAGTCGGATAGAAACATAATATAATAACTATGGAGGATTTGAAATTAATGAAGACTTAAGAAAAAAATAAACTGAACTTTTATATCTACATTGTTCTTTTATAATTAGATACATGCTTAGTAAATAGTTATTATAAACTTGAGTAAAATTAAAAAGGAGGTAAAAATATCGAGGTGGAATTTTTGCACTGGACCGCTGAGAGTTGAAAATCCAACAGTTTTTTCAAGGTGCTGGAATGCGCTCTATTGGATTCTCAATAAAATCCCACCGCAATAATTTTACGTCCGTGCAAACGTGGTCTTTAATTCATCTTATCGTCACATTACCTTGTTATTGTCACGGAACTTAACCCAACATTTTATGTTTACTTAACTTAAACCAGTCTCAAGTTAACATGCAAATCGTCAGTTTCCCAATGATGGTATGAATCAGTTTGCTGACTCAGACGCATTCTCTTGTCTCAGGTAGCCGCCATTACGGAGTCCATGAGTCATCGGCAACTCGTCACTTCGACACTTTTTGTCCATTTTTAATTATCTTAGCTTATGTAATTGTTAAGATTATTTTTCGTTTGGTATTTTTTAGTTTTATGCTACATTTCGATATGTTTTTGGTATAACACATCTACCAACCCGCACGGGGCCCGCGTGTTGGATTACGGCCCGGTCTCCGTTTTTGGTTCTAGGTTTGTTTAGTTCTTTGGTACTAATTTACAAAAGCGAAAGTTTGTATTTGTATGTTTGTTACTTCTTCACGCTCAAACGGCTGGCCCATTTTTGACGAAATCTGGCATGGGTTAACACATAGGATACTTTTGATCCCGATATTCCCACGAGATCTAAACTTATGCAGGTGAAACCGCGGGGCGCTGCTAGATATACAATAAACACCAAACCCATACTAGGTACACATATACGTACCTAATATGGGTTTTGTTTTTATTGTATAAAAAATATTTTACCTAACTCAATTACACCTAACTCCATGGGTATCTTACATCCTATGACGGAAACACTTTCGAATATTTTAAGGTCATCGTGACTCATCCAAACTTTACGGATATGATTAGTAGGTACGAGTATCAATACTCGTAGAACCTCTTCCTTGTGTAGGTACGTACCCAACAATTACTCACGCTACTATGCCCACGCTATCCTTCCGAAAAGTGCAATAACTCGGATTTTGGCCTCTCAGGGTTATACAGTGTGTCCGGACATGGACTAGCGATATTCTAAATACTTAAATATAAGCTATTTTAAAGTACTATTACACTATAGGCTTGGGTCCAATACACTTCCCCGCTATGTGGCAGCCATTTTGTTTTTTTTGTTGAAATATGCTCTATGCGAGTACAAAAAAAATCATATATCTCAAAGTTTTAGTCATACTGAGATAAAAATAGGCTTATTCGGAAGGCAATAATATTGTCTACCGTCTGCATTACAAAGCAATGTGTTCACAATTCCATAACTTTTGAAAAAAAATGTGAAAGTCGAAAAAAAAATCAAAAAATTATGCAATTCAACCAATAATGGTTAATTACTACAAAAACAACCCCGAGAACTTTTTTATTTTTTATACTAGATCGACAGTTTTTGAGCTACGCTACAATGCAACATAAAATTCACAACTGTATGTTTAATACTTTAAGAGTTATTGTTGTTTGAACATAGCGTATGCGCAAGCACAAAACGTCTTTGTTAACCGCCAGAGTGTCATTTATGGCATTCACTGTATTCCATCTGAGAGCAGGCGAGAAATACTGTTCGTTACTACCGTGAGTAAGCGAGATAGAACGTATTAGTCCACTACCTGAAACAAAATCAGTTTTAAGGACAAATTATTAGTTGGGTTAGTTTAGTTGTCCCTCGCCCTGCGTTGTGATCGCTATCGCTACTTTCACTTACCGTCCGTGCTGTTTACGTGCTGCGTTAGTGTTTTGTATTTAAAAGTGTGATAAAGTATGGCACAGCGTCAATATTCATCGCAACATATTGCTGACATACACTTTGTGTATGGCTTTTGCAATGGAAGTGCAAATTTGGCTGTACAAGAATATCGACGAAGGTACCCTAACAGGCCTACACCGAGTCGCCAAACTTTTATCGACGTGCATTCAAGATTAGCGGAAAGAGGTATTCAAAGAGCTGTTAATGAACGCAATCGCTTGGTATCGCCCGAAGATGAAGAAGAAGTGCTTAGACTAATAACCAATGATCCTAGACTAAGCGTTAGACGGATTTCAGTGCAACTTCGAATGTCTAAGTGGCATGTATGGAGAATTTTGAAAAGAGAAGGGTTACACCCTTATCATTTTCGACGGGTTCAAGACGTGATCGAACCAGATTTTGCTGCGAGATCTGTGTTTTGTTCGTGGATAAATAGAAATTTGAGACAGAACCGTAATTTTTTACAAAGAATACTGTGGACTGATGAAGCCAAATTTACAAGAGCTGGGATTACAAACCACAGAAACGACCATCTCTGGTGCTCCGCAAATCCAAGGGCGGTGCGCCCAAGCTCATTTCAACATGAATTCTCAGTAAATGTGTGGGCCGGCATAATCAACGATAGGCTGATAGGGCCATTGGAATTGCCACCTACATTAAACGGCGCTAGATTTTTAGAATTCTTACAGACACAGTTTGCGGACAACCTCATGGACCTACCTCTATCATACCGTCGGCGTATGTGGTTCCAGCTCGATGGTGCACCCGCGCATTTTTCTCGAGCAGTGAGAGAATATTTAAATAATAATCTACAGCCGTGGATCGGTCGTGGTGGTGTAGTAGCGTGGCCGCCTCGCTCACCCGATTTGACACCCTTGGATTATTTTTTGTGGGGTCATATGAAACAAAAAGTATAAGCTACAGTTCCAAATACCAGGGAAGAACTCGTCGCAAAAATTATGGCAGCCGCCGAAGAAATTAGATCCGATTTGGATTTAATTAGGCGCTCATCAACCCAGGTGGCACAGAGAGCCGTAGTGTGTCTACAAGCTGGAGGTGGCCACTTTGAGCAACTGCTTTAGATATTTTAATCTTCATTTAATATTGGAAAAAACATTAAATAAAATTCAATATGAATGTTATGTTTTTTTAATGATTTCCTGTTTAGGGTTCCGACAAAGGCCTTTTGTGCTTGCGCATACGCTATGTTCATACAACAATAACTCTTAAAGTATTAGACATACAGTTGTGAATTTTATGTTGTATTGTAGCTTAGCTCAAAAACTGTCGATCTAGTATAAAAAATAAAAAAGCTCTCGGGGTTGTTTTTGTAGTAATTAACAATTATTGGTTGAATTGCATAATTTTTTGTTTTTTTTTTCGACTTTCACATTTTTTTTCAAAAGTTATGGAATTGTGAACATATTGCTTTGTAGTGCAGACGGTAGACAATATTATTGCCTTTCGAATAAGCCTATTTTTATCTCAGTATGACTAAAACTTTGAGATATATGATTTTTTTTGTACTCGCATAGAGCATACTTCAACAAAAAAAACAAAATGGCTGCCACATAGCGGGGAAGTATATTGGACCTAAGCCTATAGTGTAATTGTACTTTAAAATAGCTTATATTCAAGTATTTAGAATATCGCTAGTCCATGTCCGGACACACTGTATACATATCCTTAATCAGCAAAACGAGTTCTACATTTTCTTCTTGGACAGTTTTACGTATCTATCACGAATCGATAACATGCATAGTAATGAAGATACAAACAAATCAAAAATAAAATCTTTAACCGCGTTTTTCTCGAAAGTAGCTTGAACCTAGTTATTGCACTTTTCGTAAGGACGGCAGTACTGCCTAGGGACTTAACGCAAAATAAATATTAATATTTAAATTTAGATATATGATTGTTTGTTCAAGCTATAGGTACTTGTTGCGTAAATAATATTCATATTTTCAGTGCTGGTATAAGGACTATCTATTCATACACGAAATCTCATACGGGGTCATTGTACTCATTATTACGAACAACTTTTACCATGCGACCAAACCTGAAATCGCGAAAAAAAAATCTGCTGCTCCCATTGATGTATTAAAAGGTACTCCTTTTAATATATCAATGGCTGCTCCCTACATTTATATTCGCAAACAACTGATTTTTTTTTTCGTGATCTCAGAGTTGGTTCTATAGTGAAAGTTGGTCATATTCATGGGTTAGAACACCCTGTAAAAATTTGGAGATAGTAAAAAAAATCATGCTGTATATTATGTTACATACGACGGGTTTAATTATGTTATGTATCTGTGGAATATAGGCGGCAGTTATTTTAACGGAAGTTTTCGCTATAAAAGACCAAAAATTTGCATTTTTTTTGTAAAGCTTTTTCTTTATGTAAAGGAGAATTATTATATTTTTCAGTACATTAAGAACAAACAATGTAGCTTATCCTGTAGTCTTAAATTAATGCGAGGACTTTTCCTTTTTTTTTTTCTTTAGTTAATTGTTGGTGGTTTAGCATAAAATAAGCGGGTTATTTACTGCTTTAGAAGGGAAAAGGGAAGTACCTAATGTATAAAAGCTAAAAAGGTTCAGGTTCGTAGGTTATTATTAGGGGAGAGCGGGGCTAAAAGTTCCGATTTTTAATTAACCTCAAAAATTGTTACGAATCCTTGATTTCAGTATTCATACAATGCGATTAAAATCAACGTACATATCTAACTTTGGTATTAAGGCAGTTATTTGATGCATTTTTTTTAGATTGTTTTGTTATTAAATTTTTAATGCCTAAAGTCAAAAAGCAACAACTTACCCCGACTTGGGGCAAGTTGTTAACAAGCCGGGGTAAGTTGTTACCACATCTGTTAAAGCTAATATTTGTGAAATAAAAAACAATACTTAAATGATTAAACTAAGCCTGTTTATTTAAGGACAAATCTGTATACAACGTGTAACGTTAAATGCGCAAAACCTGAAAATAGTTTGATCAGAATAACGAGCAGAATTAATTGAACCACTTTTTAATATAGGTCACATTTTTCAAAAAATATTCATTAAAAACGTTGCCGTGTCTATTTATTATTAGGTTAACCCTTTGAACGAAGCCAAGCGCAGCGCATCGGAAGTATGCTCTCTACGCTAAGCCATTTATTTACTATTAAATAGGTAACTACCTACAAAATGCTAGTGATAAAATGTTAAAATTAATCCTTTTACCCATTTTTTTTAATATCAGATAATAAAGTAGCACATCTATTTGTCGCCTAAACTCGTCGTTGGCGTTTTAGCGCCCGATTACGTTTGTCGCTTGTAAGCGTCATTGGTGTTCAAAGGGTTAAGCAAGCCAATGTCAGCGCGGCGCAGCGGCCCGGTGACGACTCCTCCCTCGATAAAGCGTCGTCGCAGACCGAAGAAACGATCAGAATGGCCAGTAAAACTAAAACAGCACATAAAAACTTTACAATTTTTTTAATGACTCATTTTCTCTCTGAAATAGGTCAATCGAATTAAAAATCAGTTGGGGTGTCTGATGTTTTGCGCATTTAACGTTACACGTTGTATATGGCAAATATCGAATTCTTTGGCAACAGCTTTTATTTTCCTGCCATCTTTGATAGCTGCATCCACTGCTTTTTGCATCAACTCCTGTGACACAGAACCTCGTGTTGATTTTCGGGTATAAGTCCGCATCCTACAAAAGAAGAGAGTGTTACAATATTTTATATTTCATTGTTGGTAAAAATGAACATTAGCTAAAAAAGGAACATCTAGCCACAAGCACACGTTTTGAAAAAAAAGCAAGATATATGTTACATTATGAAACATATATAATTTATGCACACTGAACCGAAACAGTAGATAAATTCTTAAATCAAGACACCGAAACCCTAGAAGCTAATCGTTAAAATTCGTGAGATAGACCAAAAATACCAAATACGAAAATATTAACTTACGTGAACCAGTGACGCACGTGCTACTATTCCGATATTTCGGGTGCCACTAGCCTGTTTAAGATGGTGGCTGTCGGTGCGCTATGGCGTTCCGTTTCAAGACGTGTTTATTCAACATTCCTAGCTATTTTCCTTGCGAAGTTATTTCAATCGGAATAGCTTACCCCGGTAACTTTTAGCCCCGCTCTCTCCTATAGGTAATTTGTATGAAGAAAAAATTGGTTGTCTGTAAAGTCGGTTTACGGACGATAATTTTACGTGATAACGGTGGAGTGGAAAAGAAATAGATGCGTCACAAGCCAAACGCTTAGGCCGATCGAGCCTCTCTATCGATTGTTCCCCGTTCTCGCTTACACGCTCGGCTCATGCGGAACGTGACAATGAGTCATGCATTTTCGTGCGTGCAGCCGGCGTTCATCGATTTATAAGACGTTATCACGTCAAAAACTATAAGACAAAAAAATAAATGATGAATGACGTAGTTTGAAGAACAGTGTTTTTTGAGTAATTAATGAGTTGTTGAACAACTATACAAATAAACACACAGCTTAGCCTTTTCTCATACAGAGAAGGCAGGAGCATTGATCACCACATTTACTTATGCTGTTGGGTTGGCGATTTCAGACTTAGGTATACTTATTAACTATAAGTCCAGGTTTCCTCACGATGTTTTCCTTCACCGATGTCGGTAATGTCAAAGATAAACTATCAAAGGACATATGAATTGAAAAACTAACATCGAGACTTGCCTGGATTTGAACCCTCGCGTATGAGGTAATCACGACGCAGCAACTAGGTAAAACTGAACGTGACAAACTCTGCGGCAGTTTTAGTTATGGGTTTAATTAAATACCTTTTTGGGAGTTACCCCTTTACGTGTACCTTCTTGCATTTACCTGCTGGCGATGACCAACACCCTAATTACGTAACACACTTTCTATCTCAATCTGAATAATTTTGAAGGATATTGCTTATCCATTGCTTCATACGTTCGAAAAATTAGTCTACTCAACAATGAAAATAACGGAATGAATGTGGTTAAACTGTCAAAATGAAAGCCTACTTCTGATAGTGAGTTAAGCAATTACCCCGCAGTTTGTAATTTTGATTCGTTTTTGTTTTCTACAGAAATTTGGATCAAATTCACAGACGCCAGCACATCAAGCTACGACAATCTGTCCAATTTCTTTAATAGATTTTCAACTTCATCGCTAAAGCATAAAGTTCAAAGTTGATTGGGTAAATTTGTCAGTTTCAGTAGCTTGATGTGCTGGCGTCTGTACCTAATAAGAAATGAATGAAAAGTTTTTAGTTTTGTACGAAGATTTGGATGAAATCTACTATGAAATGAAAGTCAAAGTGAAACCCAGTACTTGTGTGATGCACGAATGGCTGTCGTGAATTCGTGACGAGCGTTCATCAGTTCGACATACCCCATGACTAATTAGCAGAACATTAAAATCTGTCTGCATCTAGTAAAATTTCGTGTTTTTATCAGCAGCTGATGTTAAGAGGTAAGAGCCAGGGTAGTCCGTGAAATTTTCTTAGGTGTTTTTTTTGCAATTTGCAAAAAAATGGTCGGCGTCTTGTTGAATGTTGAGTAACAAATATGACTTTATGGAATTATAGTCATTATAATCATAATTTATTAAACATTTCTTACATCGGACTTTAAACTTTTTATTAGATTTTTTATCTGATGTATGTCTCAGGTGTACTGTGTGTCTGTGCTAAATAAATGGTTTTTCTTTCTTTCTTTTCTTTATAATCCAATTTAAAGACAATTTCATGAAATATGAATCAATAGGAATGTAGAACTTAAGGTTGTATTGATGATTTTAATGATAATAATTCTGTAAATACATACTTTTTAAGCTCGAGAATAATATTTTATTCAACATACAACCTGTCATTGAACTGCAAATTTCAAAAAACGAAAGAAAATTTGAATTTCGCGGGCTGCCTAGGGCATCCCCCTTTAAAACTCTCAAGCTAGATGTTACAGCACGATTCACATCTGACGAAGTGCGTTGTTTGTTATGTTACATACCAGCGCACTATAAGGCATTTTGCAATGCTATCAATTTAATGAAGACCACAAGAAAAGATCAAAGGACAATCACTCTTGAAGGTCTTGTCCAATTAAACAAAAGCGATAGTTTCAAATTAAATAATGAGTAATGATGTCAATAACGACAGCAAATTGGAATTTTCATTGAAATTTTCAAAACAATAATTAATTGCTTTAAATATTAATTCTAGTCATTATTCCTACTTTATTTAGAAAATAACCCAACTGTGGTTAAACAATTATAAATTATCAAAAGGAAAACAAAACTCAAGTCAAAAACCCAAGCGAATGGGAATTACTCA
The DNA here is from genome assembly GCA_949629135.1 of Eremobia ochroleuca. Classification (NCBI taxonomy): domain Eukaryota; kingdom Metazoa; phylum Arthropoda; class Insecta; order Lepidoptera; family Noctuidae; genus Eremobia; species Eremobia ochroleuca. The sequence goes on from OX451398.1 coordinate 14,092,726, forward strand.
AAAAAGCATATTAAATGCAATTTTAAGTAAATATCATTACCTACCTACTCTACCTATATACTCGTAGATACCCATATAGATTTTAGACATTAGTGGCCTACCTATACAACGTGTAACGTTAAATGCGCAAAACCTGAAAATAGTTTGATCAGAATAACGAGCAGAATGAATTGAACCACTTTTTAATATAGGTCACATTTTTCAAAAAATCTTCATTAAAAACGTTGCGGTGTCTATTTATTAATAGGTCAAGCAAGCCAATGTCAGCGCGGCGCAGCGGCCCGGTGACGACTCCTCCCTCGGTAAAGCGTCGTCGCAGACGCAAGAAACGATCAGAATGGCCAGTAAAACTAAAACAGCACATAAAACCTTTACAATTTTTTCAATGACTTATTTTATCTCTGAAATAGGTCAATTGAATTAAAAATGAGTTGGAGTGTCCGAGGTTTTGCGCATTTAACGTTACACGTTGTATACATAGATTTTTGGTTTTTGTTATAGGACATTTTCAGTAAGTTTTTTCTCACTACTTTTTAAAACAGCAACCAGTGAGGAACATAATCAGCCTATAGGTAATGTTCCTACTGCTGAAACACAGGCCTCCTCTGAGTCGGAGTGGTCAGTAATCCACCACGCGGGCCCCGTGCGGGATGGTAGATGTCACGTATCTTCGAATCTTTGGTTCTAGGACATCGCGGTGCACGATGTTTGCCTTTACCGTTTTGAGAGCAGTGATGATAAAAGAATTTACAAAAATTAAAGCGCTTGTCTGGGTTCAAACCTAACACCTACAACCCGTAACTCGCGGCCACTTCTACTGGGCCCCCACTGCTTCTATCAGGAACCCCAGGAAGAAAACAATTTCATGTTGCCACGGCCCACGTACCTAGGTGTAAATCCGGGGACGGATGACACGAAGCGTGCCCGTAACCGTTCTCTTCCTACACTCATAAATCAAAGATTACTTTATTGCCTGATTCATAACAGAGGGGACATTATCTGTGATCAGTGTAGGTGGCGAACAACGACCGACAAATTGGTACTAATGCAATCATTATCGCTGGCGCGACACCTATACGCACTTTATAGTTCAATATTGTAATGTAATAGATATGCTATGGGAGATACGCATGCAAATACATTGAATTAGAATAATTTACCGATGTCATATCTATTTTTAATGATTTACACGAAGTAAAGCGACTGTCTGTGATTGAACCTACGACTGGGCCACCACTGTTATCAAAACGGGGTAGGAAATTATCGTGAGCAAACTGGCATGTCCTAGAACTAAAAATTCGAAGAGATGTGACATCTACCGACCCGCACTGGGCCCGCGTGATGGACTACGGCCCACTCCCTCTCACAGAGAGGAGGTCTGTGTCCCAGCAGTGGGAACATCATACGTTGATTATGAACAGCCGCGTACCCACCTAGCGTACAGGCTCGCGCGGCAGCCTCGGTGTCCGGATCGCGAGCGATGGCTCCCGCGGCAGCCTCAGTAGTTTTGTTCAATTTACACGAGGCCGCCTCGCGAGGCAGGCTGAGCCATCATAAGTCCGCGAGTATTCGTAATGGACAGTCGTGTATTTTCAGCTGCAGCTATTTTCCTAGCTGCTGATTTTTGTTTAAATATTTTGGATCTTTGGGGTCCCAAAGCGCATTGTACGTGCTGTACAGTTGTATTAAGCGAATGGACTCCTCCTGACTGCCCATGATATCAAAATTACAGAAGACAAACACGGCAAGAGACAAAACTTGAAGTAGCTTCGCGCGCGAGCCAAAACATAACCGTCCCCACCTAACGCACAGCGCTCACTGAGGCACCTTTGAGCGCGTCAAGTTTACCGACAACAGATGGCTCGGGGCCGAGCCGTGCTCGGTCGAGCAAACGCGCGCCCGAGGCAGGCCGAGGTACGTCCACACCAGCCGAGGCATTTGGCTCGCGAGGCTGCCGCGCGAGCCTGTGCGCTAGGTGGGTACGCGGCTAATCGGTCAAGCACCGCGAGCGGGCTCTTTTAGATATATATAGCGGACGATTTTAAGCCTTATCTTTACTACAAATAAAGTTTTAAATCGGTCGGTGTTTACTGGCACGTTTTTGTGCCGCTGGGGCTCTAGAGAATTTTATAATAATTGTCAGCTGTATCTATTGCAATTACGACAGCGTCTGGCAAATGGAGAAGTTTTTTCAGATATCTCAGAGAGGATGCTGCTGCTTTGAGTCGCATATGTCGATATTTACAGTAGCAGAATCGCCCTATTATCTACCCACTGCTGGGACCATAAATATCATCATCTGCCTAGCCTTTTCCCAATTATGTTGGGGTCGGCTTCCAGTCTAACCGGATGCAGCTGAATACCAGTATTTTACACAACCCAGTTACTGGGTAATACGATACCCCTTGGTAAGACTTGTTATCAGACTTTCGGGCTACTCACGATCTGTAACGACTGTCAAAGATCCACGAATGACAGCCGGGACCAACGGCTTAACGTGCTTTCCGAAGCACGGAGGGGTCTTGGTATGTGAAGATGGTCACCCACGGGCCAACCACGGCAAGCGTAACTTAACCTGACCGATCGACCCGTGCGGCTGTTATTACTTAGCCACAAGCCCCTCTGGGACCTCTGGGACCATAAATATAAGAACTATTTTTTATTTTCCTATGTCTGGGAGACAGGCTTTCTCTCTGTGAGAGGGTCCGGGTGTGGGCCGTTATTCAGCAGGCGGGCCCAGATGAGTTGGTGGTGCATGTCACATATCAAAAACTTTTTGGTTTTTTAAAACATGGTGGTTCCTCACAATGTTTTCCTTCAAAGTTTTGAGAGCATACATTTCACAAAGTAAAGTGCATGAATGATCTTGAACCATCATATTAAAATCGTTTTATACATGAGCTGTTTGCGTAGGCGCTTCCTCTATTGAACAAAGGACATTATAGACTTACTGTCGTGCTAAATTGGTTAATTGTGGATGCAACGGGATCTCGACGGTATTTAAATTAAAGCTATGAAGTGAGCGATGACATAAGAGGGTTCGAGGATTGTAATGAGATCAGAATTGATGCTTTGTAGCCATCCTATAAAAATATTAAATGTGAAAGTTTGTATGTTTGGATGCTTGTAACTCAATCACGCAAAACGGCTGAACGGCTTTGGATGAAATTTAGCACATAGGTTCATTGCCTGGATTAACACATAGGTACGATACTTTTTATGCCGGGTAAATGACAACGACTGTTATCAATTAATATTAAAACTGGCTTCTGCATTTTTCATTTCTCTTTGTACATCAAGCTACCCGAAACTGTCAAACATCAAGCTACCCGAAACTGTCAAATTTTCCCATTCAGCATTGAACCTTATGCTTTAGCGATAAAGTTGAAAATGTATTAAAGAAATTTGACAGGTTTTAGTAAGTTGATGTGCTGGCGTCTGTACTTAATTTGCGGGCAGTAGCTAGTTTACGTAAACTTTGGAGCAGTAGCTTAGGAAGTAGCAGACCACAGACAGGTCTGCAAGTAGAATTAAATATTTGGCAGCTACGTTGAAATACATGGTTTATGCTTTTGTTAATCTTAGTTTCTTAATCTCCTTTTTTTTGTCTAAAATATAACCAACAATCCAACCAAGCCAATACTTAATCAACAATCCAACAAGCAACAATCCAATATATCAATAAACTTTCCAATTAACAGATTTCGCTATTCACTATTTGACTTTCAGTGATTCCGCGGTTGTACTTAGTGATGTCACGTAAGTTATTCGTAATCAAAGAGTATGTTGCTTACACAATGTCACCATATTTACCAAGACCTCTCTTACTAATTTCCCCGCCGTATTCAAGCTCCTCTGTACCGGATTTCATTAAGACAATTGAACTTCTAACTAACGCCTACGTATCATTAGCAGATGAATGGAACGTTGCTCTTTCCTCTTATGAAATATGCAAATTAACATCAGTAGGTACCTACTTGTGTGAATGTAGCTTTGAGCTTTCAACAGTTCTGTTACACTTTCCTATACATACATATTATTTCTATTATATTTTCAAATATATAGGGTGACTGGTAATTAGTGACGGATACTTAAACACATGATTCTACTCATGACAACAAACAACTTTTACTATCGGACCAAATCCGAAATCGCGAAAAAAAAATCAGCTGTTCCCTACATTTATGTTCGTACGAGTCGTCAAAATGTAGGGAACAGCTGATTTTTTCTTTTCGCGATTTCAGGTTTGGTCCCATAGTAAAAGTTGTTTGTTGTCATGAGTAGAGTCATGTGTTTAAGTATCGGTCACTAATTACCAGTCACCCTATACAACGTGTAACTTTAAATGCGCAAAACCTCAGACACCCCAACTGATTTTTGATTCAATTGACCTATTTCAGAGAGAAAATAAGTCATTAAAAAAATTATAAAGGTTTTATGTGCTGTTTTAGTTTTACTAGCCATTCTGATCGTTTCTTGCGTCTGCGACGGCGCTTTATCGAGGGAGGAGTCGTCACTGGGCCGCTGCGTCGCGCTGAGATTAGCTTGCTAGACATATTAATAAATAGTCACCGCAACGTTTTAAATGAAGAGTTTTAAAAAATGTGGCCTATATTAAAAAGTGGTTCAATTAATTCTGCTCGTTATTCTGATCAAACTATTTTCAGGTTTTGCGCATTTAACGTTACACGTTGTATAGGGTGACTGGTAATTAGTGACCGATACTTAAACACATGATTCTACTCATGACAACAAACAACTTTTAGTATCGGACCAAATCCAAAATCGCGAAAAAAAAATCAGCTGTTCCCTACATCGTACGAGTCGTCAAAATGTAGGGAACAGCTGATTTTTTTTCGCGATTTCAGGTTTGGTCCCATAGTAAAAGTTGTTTGTTGTCATGAGTAGAAGCATCTGTTTAAGTATCGGTCACTAATTACCAGTCACCCTATATACATAGGTACTACTTATTATAAAGCTGAAGAGTTTGTTTTGCTTTTTTGAAGGCGCTAATATCTGGAACTGGCAGTCGGATTTGAAAAACCTTTTTTTTATTTGATAACTCAACTCTTGGTAAACATTATTTATCAAACCTAAAAACAACGTCAACAATATCTGTAATACCATGTTTTAATGCAAATAACTTGGGCACCCCGATTCGTAGAGGTAGACAGAAATAGGGGCCCGCGAAGTGGGGTTCCGTCGACTATCTCATTATTATTGCGTGTAAACCAGCATGTTTTTACTGTGTCCCCAAGACGACCCACTGAACCTTACTTTATATAATATTACTTAAAACGTTTAGAAACTGTCACTCGATTTGATTTGATTTTTTATTTGAAAATATACCTGTAGTACCTGTTTAATAAACGGAATTAACTACAATATCTAACATATCAATTGAGAAGCTCAGTTTATCTCTATTTGAAGCTCATACATACATAATTATCACCATGATTTAAATTGTTAGTGATTTCAATTCAACTGAAAACTGTCCTCGAGTTTTCTGCAAACAAGCTTTCTGTCGCAATAAAGGAAACTTTGATCTCAAAGATGCCTTATAAACTTCGACTTCAACTTCAAGTTCGACTTCACTGCGACTTCAATTGTTTAACATCTGTTTGTAGTTCATTGAAGTCAGTTTTGTTGTATTTCATTTTGATGTGAAGGACAATATTGTCAAATTGCAAATAGCCTTTTTAGAAATAATATGCAAAGCTAGCGTCTCGCCCGCGGATTTTCCTGCGTGTAAATTAAACTTTCTCATATAAAGTTCTGTCGCTTAATACCGTCATTAATATGATGTGTGCCCTTGTTTTGCAGACAGAAGTTTTTTAAAATTTTATTTCGCAGCATTTGCATATAATATTTGGTCCTTGTATTTTTATTTCAAATATTATTGTTTTAAAGACTGTTTACTTGAATGAAACATATTTCACAGAAACACAATTCGATGAATTTTATAGTCACGTTTTTTTTATTTAAAAACTTATAAAACAGTAGAATTATTTTTTAACGATTAAGTATGTGAAGCGAAATTCTATAAAACTGTTATCTATAAAACAACGTACAATCAGCCTATTTGGAATCAGATCAGTAGTTCCGAAAATTACCCCCTACATACAAACTCACAAACTTTACCTCCTTTTTGCTACATATTTTTAGCTTCTAAGATCAAAAACGGCGAAGAAAAGCATTGGCGTAGAGGAGATTTTCCTAACCTAGTATTTTATGATGAGATAGGTGAAATTACAGTCGCTGAAGCTGTTACTAAACAGCAACGTATCCGTGACAAAACAGGACACAAGATATTACATCCAAAAAACTTTCAACGACTGTATAAAAACAGGCCCAGACATCATCTGCCTAGCCTTTTCCCAACTATGTTGGGGTCGGCTTCCAGTCTAACCAGATGCAGCTGAATACCAGTATTTTACATGGAGCGACTGCCTATCTGACCTCCACAACGCAGTTACTGGGTAATACGATACCCCTAGGTAAGACTGGTTGTCAGACTTTCGGGCTTCTGACTACCCGTAACGACAAGCAAAACAAAGGACAAAAGGAAAAACAGGCCCAAACAAGAGCACAATAACAGACTGTGCTGTCCTGGAATATTCTAAGTAATGAAATAAATGTACAGAAGAGGGGTAGGCACTAAAGCTACACAATTGCAGGTAGATATTGTTAGGGGACTGTGTGGTCCCAAAACATTCGGCAGTTTCCGTCTCCCATTACCGTATGTAAAAAACTCACTGAATTATCATAAAATTGAGCAAAATGTTCCATATCGGGTTGTTTGATATAAGTATGTATTATGTTTCCTAATACTCATTTAACGTACCGACATTTGAAATAGGTAATGTCTGACTACGAACTACATTTGAAATAATGTCTGTCTGTGTACGAATAATTTATCATTGTTCTCGTAATCCTCACTTTCCCTACGTATTTATAATACAAATAGATACAACAAGGCTTGTACCAAAATAAAGAAATCTAAATCAAAAGTTTAGTTATTTATTCAAACTAGCCTGAATCGGCACTTTTTGAAAGTCAAAATTACTTAATATAGTCCCCCAAAACGCCCGCCCTTACCACTTCCTAGTGCTTTAGCTGGGACGAAGAAGTGGCACAACAAACTCCCCAGCAGCACAGCTGTCTGTTCAGTTCGAAAAACTTGATTCTAAACTTGCTAACATAAAGAAGCAAAATATGTAGTGAGCACGCAATATTTTGAAGGCAATTTCTGTCACTGATATTAACACTCACATTTGACACGTTAAATTACACGCGTGTCTTATAGTAGAATTTGTTTTGATTTTTTTGAATTGTTACGTTTTTATTCTCAACTTAGACCAAATCCCTGACGATCTATTCTGTAAAAAATCTCCCCGTGAAAACTTGGGTGAAGTGAGCTTGAAGTGAGTTGTCACGCCATCTGATGCTAGGGACTGACACCATTGACAGCTTACTTCGCGCTCACATCACCCAAGTTCGCGGTGAGATTTCTGCAGAATAAAACTAGGACTCAATCTAGTTTCAGTGAAATTCACGTGAGTTAAAACACATAGTAGAACATTCTAAAGATAAGATTACATTGTTATCCATTAGCTCAGGTAGTTTCTAATCTTGGCTCCTCGTCGCGGGGCTAAAGTTCCTCTTTCTGTAGTAATAGCTCTCAGAGGAGTATCAAAATACGTCGTATCGAGTAAGTGTAGCCCTCGCCCACTCAAAAGATGGTACAGAAGGCTCCATACAATGAGAGAAAACAGGCGCACACATACATACAGGTTCCAACTATATTAGCTAGCGCAACTCCACAGTCGTGGCCGGTATCGATATCTGACCCTGATAAAATTGTATATTTTGTAGTGTACGAATCTATTTTTTGTTTGTCTTTTTGTGGTGTAAATAAACTATATGCAAACAAATGAATAAAAACAAACGATAAAAAAAAAGAATTAAAAGATTAGTTTAAAAAATCTGTCTTGTTTTTTTTTTATCGTGTTTAAATATCGATACCAACTCACGTTGACGTCTGTCAAGTGTACACAAAAAAAAAAAAGCTGATCGAACCTGTAGACACGTACGTACGGCGATAAACAGCTATGTACGTAGAGACGCCAGCACATCAGGCTACCCGAAACTGTCAGATTTTCCCAATCAACGTTGAACCTTATGCTTTAGCAATAAAGTTGAAAATCTATTCAAGAAATCTGACAGATTGTAGTAGCTTGATGTGCTGGCGTCTGTACATACAAACGAATGTCAGACGTGACTCGTGCGTGACTGTCGTGAGTGCACTTGCACTCGCTGCACATGAGCCGTGTACATATATGTGTGCGTGCATTTTTGCTCATTGTATGGACCCAATCTTCTGTAATTCTCTATTCTGTGTCTTGCCTTACGTGAAATTTTTAGTTCGCGGAAAACTTGGAAGATCTAATCAAGCGGCACAGTGGTCTAGTCTAGATGTCTAGATCTTCTTTACACAGTTGCTTTTTGTTTCGGACATATTTGTCTGGAATTTGTTTTGTTCCTTTGCCTTTTTTTTAATCTCTACTGTTAGGCTTCGTTTTAACCAGCCTGTTATTTTAAAATATTCGGCCAATATTCTCCCCCGAGCAAAGGTTTTTTGTAAAATATTTTTGAAAGCTAAAAGCTTTAAAAAAATTTCATGATTAACAATTTAGATATAAATGGTTGCTTTGTTTACTTTTAAGATCCTTTTTTTTTGTTCATATTTTATCTTCATTACCTTTAGAACCAACCTTATCGTTAAATTTTGCCCGAATTAAAAATAATATATAATATAAACGTGGGATTTGATATTTTGACATTTTATCAAAATTTATTCTATCTAATATTTTATCAGAAAGGCATTTTTTTATACGCGGGTTTTAATAAAAAATACGCTGAGCAAGAGAGTTGTTGAGTATTTCCGGCAACAAATACCTATCCTGTACCGTATATATTAAAAGGTTAAGTCCTAATTTAAGTTTTCTGGAGCAGCAAAAACATCCTAAATAAATAAAAAGCACCTTTAAGAGCTTTCCATCAGAACTCAGTCTGCTTGAAAGGAAATATTATTGACCCAATAAAAAAAAGAAAACAGCTTTTCTAGAACATTGCCCCTAAGCCGCAGAAATACAGGCTTTCTTATATTTCAAACCAAAGAAAAACAAAATAAATTTACCCGAAGATATTTCTGTTTTTTGTACAAATAATTCTACGTGATTTAATTTTTATTCGATTATTTCCGAGTTGGTATTGACGTTTTATGTATAATAATAGGATCAAGTGGTTGGCTTTCGACAGCTGACTTGAAGGAAAGGAAGTTTAAGATTTATAAAAATAACTAGCGACCCTCCCCGGCTTCGCACGGTAACGATAAAATAAAGTCGTTTCCCGCTGTCTGTCTGTCGCTATGTATGCTTAGATCGTTAAACCTACGCAACGGATTTTGATGCGGTTTTTTTTAATAGATAGAGTGATTCAAAAGAAAGGTTTATATGTATAATACATGCATAATATAGTAGAGAAACACTGATAATTTTAGAGCCATTATTTCTCGTAAAAAGTATAGGATAAAAATGGTTGTTGTGGGTTATCCCTAAGAGATAGACATATGCCATCGCGGACTTTTTTGTAGACTTTTTTAAGGTGTACAATACTGTAGTTCATTATTTTGATCTATCTCGTAGGGTTCAGCTAGCGTTTGCAATGTAAGCGCAAAAAATGTGTTTATTTACGACATCACATTAGAAACCTCTAAAATGATCACTGTTTCTCTACTATATTATGCATGTATTATACATATAAACCTTCCTCTTGAATCACTCTATGTATTAAAAAAAAACCGCATCAAAATCCGTTGCGCAGTTTTAAAGATCTAAGCATACATAGGGACAGACAGACGGAAGCGACTTTGTTTTATACTATGTAGTGATTGCTGGGAAACGACTTCTAGTTTTGGAGTGAAAATTTGTTGTTTACTGTAGTGCACAATGTATGCAACGGGGCAGGGATTGTGGGGGTATTTAACGTTGTGTTATAACATTAAAAACTTGTTTTCTTAAAAAAACGTCTCTAAAAGTTGGACTTTTGTCAAAATCACAAATTCTTTTTAGGTAAGTTCAGAGTAAATCGCTATGCTATATTCCTTTAAAATTAATAGATAAAGCTTTTATCTATAGATATTGTGGATATACTTACCTTTTGAGTAAGCTTTACGATACTTAGTCCCGTTGTCCAACTCTCTGAATTTTACAAATTTTGGTATCTTTTATGAACTCATTCTTGACTGGTTTCTTGGCTCTTGCCATAGATACCTACAGAATCATGATGGGAATGTGTGTTTTAGTCTATATAATAGCTTCATAGAGGATCGTAGACCACACAGCAAACATAACAACACAAACATTTAATACAACTCTTTCCAAAGTTTCAAAGAGTGCATTATCTTCAGCGCGCGTTAAGTGGTCCAAATTGGCGCTGGAGCCATTCAAACAATTGTAGCGTATGCGCTGGCGACGTTAAGCTGGCGATAATTAGAGGCCATTTTAGTTTAGTTTCTTTGGGCGTGAATCAATGATGCAGTGCGTTGCATTTACACTTTTGTTAGCGAAGAAAAGGGCTGATAAGGAAGTACTGTTTAGCAACATGAGCGTTTTTAGTTTCATTTTGGTTAACTGTAACTTTAAGAGGGCCTGGAACGAACTTGTAATGCCTGTAATGTTACTTTGCATACTAATCTATAAAGTTCTTGCAACATAACAGATAACTGTGTTGCTTGGGATAATTACGCCTCTCCTTCTTCACAGCTAACGCACTAGGCAGTGGTGAAGAGAAGGTTTTGGGAAACTGTGTTATCTGATTTTGACGTTCCAATACAGCTGATGTCAGCCTAATTTAAATAAATTACTTTTGATTTTCATCCACTCGCGAGAGGAATTCGGTTGGCGAACGGGCGTTAACGTTAGTGTGTCCTAGAATTGAAACAGCGCTTCTACAGTACGTATGTGGAACTAATTTTGACAGCCCGAACGTTACGTATAAAAAATGGCGTAAACGCTCCCGCAGACAGGCGTGACGCGACGGTCTGACGCGATTCTGGTAAACCAATTTCCACGAAGTTTTCATGGAAATTGTTCTACTAGAGTTGCTTCGGGCTGTGGCGTCGCGCCTGTCTGCGGGAGCCTTAAATCTTTTCGAAAGCTAATAAAGTTTGAAGCCAGAATGTTAAAAACAAAAGATGTTTCAAAAGATAACTTCCGGAATAATACTAGGTATATTCGAATTTCTCAGGTATGTAGATACCTGAGAAATTCGAATGTGTCCATGTACTCCTTGCGTAAAATAATTAAATTAAAGCACCTTCAGCAAAGTGACTATAATGTATATATACCTACGTATATAGGTAGTATGTATAATGTTAATTGGATTGGCTATTAGATTAACTCCAAGAAACCTCCAGTACAAGACTTTGGGCAGTAGTAATAGTTAAATACAACCAATTTTGAAGAAAAACGTAATAGAGTAATTAAATACCTACATAGAAAGGTCAGTGGACAAAGATACAGACCTCGACAACATTTTATACGAAGTTTACCTTCACAGTGACTAGGTAATGACATAATATGCATTACTGTACATGCATAAGTACAGTCACGACCATAAATATATTATATTACTATGGATAGCTAGGCAATAATATCTGACTTCATGATTCATTCATTAATATCTGTTGTCAAAATGACGGCAAATGTATTTGATCATTTGTGGTAGGCATATACAAGTGGCAGCACAAATATGGGACATCGAAGGAACACCATAACCATTTAACGAGACAATTAAGCGACGCCAAATTATAGGATGCTGCATCGGCTGCATGAAGATTTGTCACCAACTCAGTTATATTCAGAAGAATGTGTTACCTCGTTGTGATCAAAAGTATTTAATATCACTTAGGCAGCATAAAACCTAACAATACCTATAACGTTTTGTGTCATCCTGACGACAGATATTAATAGAAGAATCTTGAAATCAGATATTATTGCCGACCTGTTCATAGTATGCTCGTGACTGTACATACCTGCATATGTATTATATTCCTTTATTACGTTATCACATGACCTCCGCAAGAACAATATGAGTAGGCAAGGATAATCTGTGAAATTTTTTAGTGTAAAAAAATACAATACCAATTGATTTGCCAAAGGATATTACGAATGAAGACATAGACATGCTTGATTACGTTTTAATACAAATCTTCCTATACAGTCATTTATACAGTCATTTTGACAGCATCCTTTGACAATGCAATTGTATAGTATTTTCACACTAGAAAGTCACCCCTAAAAAAGAAAAAAAAAATGTAATAATAAAAAAACAGTCCTAGTAATTATGGACACCATTGATACAACATTATTTTCAGTATATGGCAAACCCGAAACATGTGTCTAGTATTTTTATGTAAAGAATCTATGTACAAAATTAAAAAGTGTATCATTAAAAATCACGAAGTTATAAGCTTGTTATGTTACCCGATTGTCCGTACAAAAAGTTGGTTACCACTTAACACGCGCCGCCGGCCGACCGGCTGTGACCTGTGTTGTGCGCATATAACTGCGGATATGTACTTAGTGTCGCTCGGTGTCCAACTTTTTACCATTTTAAAATTATTTTTGGGGCAAAATATAACATGGTGTAAAAACTATTGGAATCGAATCAGTTACTTTTTCTGAACAAACTATATTCAGGTTTGCAGTATACAAAAAATAATGTTGTATATAGTATAGAATCTATACTATTATATCTACATTTATACTATACGTAGATTATCCGATATTGAAGTCACGCGCGTGAGTGTTCCTATAAGTGAAGTTAATTATAGGAATGAATTATATGTCTACAAGTAGATCCCTAATTAAACTGACGTTTTGTGTTTAATAAGTATTAATTAACTACTATTCGAATTGACGATGCAAACCTAAATACCGTTTGTATGTATGTAGGTGTTAATAATGTGACAAATCAACCGATCAGCACCCTTATTGCGTAACTCATCTGCCTAGTCTTTTCCCAACTATGTTGGGGTCGGCTTCCAGTCTAACCGGATGCAGCTGAATACTAGTATTTTACGTGGAGCGACTGCCTATCTGACCTCCACAACCCAGTTACTGGGTAATACGATACCCCTTGGTAAGACTGGTTGTGAAACTTTCGGGCTACAGACAACCCGTAACGACTGTTAAAGATCCACGAATGACAGCCGGGACCAACGGCTTAACGTGCTTTCCGAGGCACGGAGGAGTCTTAGTATGTGAAGATGGGCACCCATCCACAGACCAACCATAGCAAGCGGAGCTTAACCTGATCAATTAACCCACTATTACTCTCAATTTGAATCATTTTGAAGCATATTGCTAATCCTTTGCTCTATATTTTCGAAAAATATGTATGCTCAACAACATTCATTGCGTTATTTACGTTGTTCAGCTGACAATTTTTTCGAACATGTGAAGCAATAGATTAGCAATATCCTTTAAAATGATTTAGATTGTATTGGATAGTGTGTTACGCAATAAGGGTGGGTGCAGGTCACTTCCATCCGGACTGCAGTGACATTCAAACTTGACCTATCAGCATTGTCAGTCTGACCTCCAGTCTGAGCCAAATCAGAATGAACTCATCCTCTTTTCCACCTTTTTGTGCCGTACCTACTGATTAATTTAACTGACTCATCTAATCATGACGGATGTATCAATTTATCTTCAGTCCAAATTGGACTGAAGATAAAACACGAAACACCATGAACATTGGACTGCGCAATGTTTATGGTGTTTTATGTTTTGTCCTTTAAACAGGGTCACAGAAAGGAAAGGAAACCACGCAGACGTGATGGATATCGATACTTATCTAAATATGAAAAAATATGTTTTCTTTTTTGGGGTCAACAACAGCTGGCGGTGGTTAATTGAAGTATGAGCCGAGAAAATCTGTTTTCTTTATTTTAACGTGTTTAGATATCGGTAAACATCACGTCTGTAAAGTTTAAACAAAAAAAATAGATATTTCAAGTGACTATAATAACTGCGGTCAGTGACCCCACAGAAAAAACATAAAATTATTTTATTTTTTGTTTTATCATGTTTAGATATCGAAACCATCGCGTCAGCAGACTTTAAAAAAAAACCGTTCAAGAGCGAGTCGGACTCGCACACCGAGGGTTCTGTACCTACCATCATATATTAAATTTTCATCGGCGAGGCCTATAACCGTCAGAGAATTTTATCTGTGCGGTGTAGAATATTGCAGTTTTAGGTCAGTGTGATCTTTTGACCGACATCGTTTTATGTTTCCTGTAATCTTTACATAAACCTGTATTACATAGAATAATTTCAGATTATTCTCTTTGCAAACTTTGGAGATAAGGGGGAAAAATATTTTTTTTTACAGTTTTCATCAAAAGTCGAAAACTATGCGGCATAAAAAAAAACGTTGCCCCACATGCCCTAGTAGCCCGACTTCGACTTTTAAAGAACAGTCCCTGTTGCAAAAAAAAAAAAGTAAAATTATATACCTATATATTTTTATTCCTTTCTTATTTGCAAAATAGTTGAGCAAACGTCTTCTAAAACTATTCCAAATTTCTTGAGATATCTAGCTGTGACAGACGGCCAGACAGACAGACTGAGTGGCACCATAAGGGTTCCTTTTTACCATTTTGGTACGGAACCCTAATAACCCTGTATATTCCTGCCTATTCGGATGGAACAATGTCGGTGCACGCTTGATGGCTTGCTGGGCTTGGCTTGACCTCAGGACGTTAGTTCACGTTAGGAGCGCCATTCAACACGATATGAGACTATATTTCATACGATTTGCGTGAGAGATACCATATATTATGTTGGTTTTGTTTGAACGTTAGGTGTTTATTTAAGTAAAGGTCGAGTGGCTGATGAGCCTAAAACATAATTCATGATGCACACGGCATCATCTTCCTGCCTTGTCCTTTGTAACTTGGCGTCGGCAGAGCACGTTTTCTTCTTCCATTCTCCCCTATCAACCGTCACGGCACCATTCACTCCCACTTCTTTACTACCATCACTCATACAATCCATACATCTTTTGCCTTCGTTGTATACAGTCAAGGTATTCTAGGTTCTAGACAGCTCCCCGGGGACTTGCCCTAACAGACGTTGCACTGAGAGGGTTCCGGATTGGTCTGTTAAGAGGTAACGGGACCCCCTCCATGTGCTTATGGTGATCACCGGGGTGGTTTTAGTGAGGCAAGAGTCCCACACTACCTGTTCTTTTTCCCCAAGTCCAGATGCCTTTGAAGGTTTACCCCGATAACAAAAAAAAAGGGAGACAGCTGTGCTGTTGCGCCACTTCTTCCCAGCTAAACACAGTAAATTTTATTATTAACAAGGAAACTGTGGCATTAGCCTGCGTTGCCTCATAGATTCCAAGTCATCAATTTCAGCATAAAGACTTAACCGAAACAATTCGGAATCACGGTGCATTACCACCGTTACTCCGAAACCGTCGTTTGTCAGCTAAATGCATGAGTCACGCGTCACGAGGCTATTCGTTGGCTTGGTCTTAATTGTGAGGGTCATGGCGCATTGTTTCGGTAACCCCAGGAGAACTTGATGCAATGAATAGTAGAAATAGATACCTAACATTAAGTAGCAGGTTACTTGTATTGCGCATTTTTGATTAAATAAAGTAACACAAGAAACGTACACTGGGTGGTGAAAGGTGAGAGTTTTGGGGGAGGTCTTATGTTGGTAATTTTGACGTTCAAAAGTGCTGATTTCAGCCCAATTTGAATAAACGATTATTATTGATTTGATTTATGTCTGGGATATGGTATGAACCTCACATTAAGTTTATCTTTTTGAATTTTCAGAGAGTATTTTACTAATGACAAATATCTTCAATTGTTTCAGATACAAAATGGCAGATGACATCATGAACTTTACAGACGAAGTCAGTGCAACCATGGAGCCCAGTGAACTGTCCAAGTAAGTCATCTAAATGTTCGAATGATAGTAAAATTCATTTTCATTTCTCATAATCGGAAACTAGTGTTTGTTTGATGTGAATAGCGGGTGGAAGACTCATAGTAATTACTGCCCTCTCTAGGGCGGGAATGAATTTTAAATATAGAACTAAATTTGGTTAGGTACGCAGTTACGAATTTTTTTACATAATTAAGAAAAATGCTGCGGTCTTGTGAGTGTATAAACAGCCAGTGTGAATTAGAAAAAATGAGGTATTCCACGAAGCACACCCAAACGAAGCACACCCAGACGAAGCACACCTAAAGTATTCCACTTAGCACACCCGTAGGTGGGCTTCAAATAAAAAATTAAAATATTTAATTTCCTATTCCACGAAGCACACCTATGGATATCACTCGCATAGTGCGGGGACTAAGAAATAAAAATGTCGATAGAAGAAAATATTTATTATTTAAAAGACGAACTTAAATTTCTAACATCATTCAGTTTCATTATAATAATGTGACACAATATTTGTCATTTTTGTACTCTTACTATTTAAAATCACAGATTGTTTCATAATTATCTTTCCAAAAAAATAATTATTTATTAACTATTTTTCTATTATTTTCTTTTTTTGTGCTCTTATTAAAATCATAGATTGTTTCATAATTATGCAATAAAAACTTGGACAAATATCAAAAACATTGTAAATATTGTTTTACATAGAGATCTATGTTGAAGTTTTCTTATAGCTACCTGTTTAGTGAATAATAAAAATACTGTACTTTAACATAAAAATCATCAATCATTAAGTTTTTGCTTGTAGATTGTAGGAATGGGCTCCATGGTGGAAACTACTTGCTGCTCGAGTTCATGCATGGCTTCTTTAATTTGGGTCTCCAAAACGTTTGAGGCACATTTATGTTCCTTTATTTTAACAATTTCTTCCATGCTACTTAATGTGAGTAAGCCATTACACCCTTTTTTAATACACCGCCACAAGGTATTACCGTTTTTATAAATCTTGTGTTTACTATATTGTTTGTTATTATACACTAACACTTGTGTCCTCTTCCGGCCAAGTACGTAATTAATAGATGGGTTAAAATTTCTACTACTTGGACCTGCCATCGGCTCCATTATTTTGTTTGAATAAATTGCACGAAAAACAGAAAAAATAACAATAACAAGACCGGCGCACAATTGCATACACTCAGCCCGTGACGTCGCGATAGTGTAATGAGAACTAAGCATGTAAACAAGTTCCGGAAACGCTCGGCTAAATTCGGGTTGGCTCGGGAATGCAGTGGCGGGCGCACGCGTTGACTATTAGCGCATCATGTATACTTCTTATCTATGGGATTTATGTAAGAAAATTATGAATATTACAAGTATTGTATCACATTATTATAATGAAACTGAAAGATGTTAGGTATTTAAGTTAGTCTTTTAAATAATAAATATTTTCTTCTATCGACATTTTTATTTCTTAGTCCCCGCACTATGCGAGTGATATTCGTAGGTGTGCTTCGTGGAATAGGAAATTAATTATTTTAAATTTTTATTTGAAGCCCACCTACGGGTGTGCTAAGTGGAATACTTTAGGTGTGCTTCGTCTGGGTGTGCTTCGTTTGGGTGTGCTTCGTGGAATACCTCGAAAAAATACCTATTAAGCGGGACGGCCCGTGTCGGTGACGCGGTGTGTTCCATTTTTAAAATTTAAAAAAGACCATAGTATAATTTGTACTTTTCATGTTATTATTATCAATAAATATTTTAGAAAAACTGATATTTTATTGGTAAGCAGAAACTACAAAACGCTACATGCATCTTACACAGTCCTACGATATTTAATATTGCAAATATAAGTCTTGTTAAACGAAAAACTGTACTTGACCCAAGAAGCTCAGCATTCCAGGTTTATTAATGAAAGTTTCAACAGATAGACTCTTAATCACATTATGAATATTATCTTTAGTCTAGACGAAAACGGCGACAAAGTGGAGAATTCATCAAAAAAAGACATTATTTTTCTAAACAAATTTTCGAAGCTTTCAAAATGAACTTGAAACCGCGGTTGCAGACCACGAGCTTAGAGAAGTTAGTTTAGCTTTAATGACATGTATATTTCATGTAAATAGCCATTCAACATACAGCCTGACACTGGCCTATAAATTGCAAAAAACGTAAGAAAATTCAAATTTCGTGGGCTCCTCTGGCGATTCCCCCTAAAGCATCGCTCGCATAGCTCAAGTATCTTTTCATAGTTGTGTGCAAATCGCAAACTATGAACACAAGTATGAAAAAATTACCTCAGCTATGCGAGCTGAGCTAAACTAACTTAGCTCTTGGTCTGCCACCGGCTTTGTATTCCCAGAGTTTTAATAATGTTTTAATAACCCGGACATTAAAGGCAACTCTCCTGTTCATTCGCTTAAAAGACGGGATTTCACGGGATCTACAGTGAGGGCTGAAGTACAAAAGATATCCTGTACTAAGCTGGTTCACTATGAACTCTGCGAATAAAGGATATATGATACGGCAGATGAAAAGTTTCGTAATACAAACTGCGTTCGTTCAAAGCTGAACCTTAATGTTTTTAGGGTTACGTACCTCAAAAGGAAAAACAGAACCCTTATAGGATCACTTCGGGGTCCGTCTGTCAAGACCCTTTTTCAAGTTGAAATTAATATCAAATACTCAGGGCTGCAACCCCATGAAGCAGTGAAAAAATCAAACTTCTAAGTCAACGCAATCAAAAGATACGGGTGTTTATGTTCCGTTTTAGCCGCATTTATTTTGACACCCGCATGTAGCACAAGTAAAGGAAAAAATCCGAAAACATACCTACAAATTGGTACGGAACCTTCGGTGCGCTAGTCCGACTCGCACTTGACCGGTTTTTTTTTTAAATTAAGTTTTTTGCGTCGCTTGTGGTACGAGTAAACTAATAGAAAATATCATCACGTAACGAAAAAGCGTTTTGACTTTCTCTCATGATAACTTAATTAGCCTTTGGTGGCAATAAACCACCGACCACCGACCACCGACTTCAAAAATTAATGTTATTTTCACTTTGTATATATTTTCATTTTTGGAAATCGGTTTTTTTTTTGTAATAAAGTTTTTTGGTTCTTTTAACACGTTATTTTAAAAATGAGAGCCTACAAATGTCCATTGTTTAAAAACATTGCACTATTTAGTACACAGTAAAAACAACGCGCTATTTTCCGCACAGCAGTTTCAGGAGGCATCGCATGTCGTTCTTTTGGTTCCGTAACTACGTACTAGAATTTTTGTACAAAAATATTAGGTGCTGGGTAAAAGAGCGCCGATTATAAAACAGACAGAGACTAATTATTACGCGCACCCTTTTTTTTTTTTGGGTAGGAAATTATCAAATAACTTCTCCCGCTCTGGGCGGAGCGGGAGGGTGTGTCAGACTTTTACTGACTAAAACCCACCCGTGCTCCTTCAGTTGCCTGTGCCGAGGGCCACGGTAACTCTTTCGAACAATGAGTTACCGTGGCCCGTATTTCGTAATTAGCGTTCCAAACATGTTTCAGTTTACATACAGCTGCATAATTTCATCCTATAAATCTGATTCCTGCAGAGTGAAGTAAAAAAAATCCTAGGAACTTGCTTTAGTCTCATCCTACTCAAGATTTTGTCAAACTTTCCGTCTCTCTTTAACTTTTCTTCTATGAAGTTTTATCTTTACTCCGTCTTCAAACTCCGAGATTCTTTGAAGGCGCAACTTTTCACCGCAACCAAAATGTGAGATGTTACCTTTTATAAAACTACCAAATAGTTTATAGACTAGACGCCGTTGAACTCGCGAACTTTTCCGTCATTTCTTGGATTTTGTACGAAAAACTTTAAAAATATTTTGTATCTTATCTTATCTTGTGGGTCGTTACAGGACCACGTCTGGAGCTCCTGCTACCACAGGCGATGGAAAAAAACTTTTTCGGAAAATTTTGGTCATAAAACTGTTGCGATAAAACTTTCGCTAATAAAGATTACTTAAGCCCTATAATAACTAAGTAAATTATTAAGTACTACAGGCTAATTGCGTAACTCACTATCAGTAGCATTGGGTTTCATTTTGACAGTTCAACAACATTCATTGCGTTATTAGCGTTGTTGAGCAGACACATTTTTCGAACATATGGAGCAATGCAAGCAAAATATGCTTCAAAATGATTTAAATTGAGAGTAATAGTGTGTTTCGCAATTAGTGCTGGAGTCCCTAAAATCTCTGAAGGATTAGACAGAGGTGTACTTTTAGTACACCAACATTTCGTCAGCTAGGTATGTTTAAGAGGGAGAGCCTATATTGCCATCAACCGAACCCATCGAACCCAGGACCTCGTGCTTAGTAGTAGCGTAGACCAACGAGACAGTACTGAAAAGGTTGTCTGCTAAAGTCGACCTTATGTAGTGTAGAATGGCAATAAAACAACTCTGGTTGCATTCGAACAGTCAAGAGAGCTTAGAATAAGCTTTCAAATATTTTTATTAGGTTTTTGTTCGAAAGAAGGAGTGATAATATAGCCGGGATGATGTAAATACGTTCGCTTGGAATACACGCAGAAAATATACCGTTGTATGATTTTAACACATACCCCTGCTACAGTACTTATACTGCAGTACTTATATCATGAGTCCCTTCCTCATTTCACGCGCGGCAAGTCATTCGTCAAACAAGTCTGTCAAAGCACCGCACGACACATCCTGTGTGACACTCCATTTATTATAACAGGATATCGTCCACTACACCGCATACCCCGGCCACTATCTGTTATAAATATTACGTGATCAATTTAGCGGTGTAACAGAAGAGAATCAGCTGTTGAAAAGAAAATTGCTGTGGTTAAATATGGGTGTGGAAACGAGTTTAATGTTGCTGGTTCAACATGTTTTGAAAAATATTCGGCATAAAAAATAGTTTGCGGTGTGCCTGGCTGACGGACTATAGAATTTAATCGCACGTAGTTTGTGTGGCGTGATCACTTCACCCGTTTCACGACATTTTGTGAATCGGTTGAAGGACTAGTCTAGGAAAAAAAGAAAAAAAAAACAACATTGAGATTCTGACGAAGTTTTTGTTTTGCTATTTTATTTTAAAATCCCACAAATTATTTTAGTTGCGTAAAATACTAGCTTTGAAATTATATAAAATGAACTATAGAATTTGCTTACAAAATATTATTAAAATCTCGACTATGCTTGTAAATGTTTGCTAGGTCAATCCCTAGTATCAGGTGGGATAACACTGACAGCTCACTCCACGCTCACTTCACCTAAGTTTTCACGGTGAGATGGTTACAGAATCGCACTGCTTGCCACTCTCTCACGCGTGTCCGGACTTCAGGAAAGACCAACACGTGTTAAAACTTCATCTTATCTCGAAAGCTGAAGCCGTTTCTAACTTTTGATAACATATTTTATCTGTGTTTGGTCTCTTATCTATGTTGATATTATACTTATCATTGTTGAAAAGAGATTAGTAAAAGCCAATACGTCCTGTTCAGAGTTAAATCGGTTTCCCAAAATGTCTGACCAACCTTACATATTTTACTGCTGGTTGAATGAAATCATTTGGTTGGTTTCCAGGTTTTCGCCAGGGCTGCTGACGTTTGCTGCGATAGTGACTGGGACCATAATGATGGTTGGATTGTTCGGTAACCTCCTCACGGTTGTCGCGTTGTTGAAGTGCCCCAAAGTGAGGAATGTTGCTGCTGCTTTCATTATCAGGTACGTGCTTTTGGGTCCTTTGAGACACAGTTCTTTCTGTTATTATATTTAATTAATGAGCCGTAAACACCAGATTAATAATAACGGGTGTAAAAAGACACTTAACGAAACCGAGAGTCACTTGTAGGTAGGAACTTCCCGTCATAATGATCATTTTTTTGTACCGGTCCATACTTGGGAACCATTTGGTTACGAAAATATTGAAAATCAAATTTCCAACTTTTACTGACGTTATTTTTACAAAAACAAGTTTTTAATTCTATAACACAGCTTGAAACACCCCCACGACCTCTGTACCGTTGCACGTGTAGGATTATGTAGAATTATGTACAGTATAATCTTGATTTGTTTTCCTAAAGTGCATAGAACTAGTATGTTCTATATGCTTTAAGCTGTCAAGAGTATTTCTAGACGAGTAAATAATTAATTCCGAACGAAACCGGGGATTTGTGAGTCGGTCAAGTAAATACAAAAACTTATTTTACTTTCACATAAAATTCAAGGATAGCAGAATAAAACATTGTATTTAAAATATTATCTTAATTTTATGTGCTATTTTGGATGTGTAAGTGGTTATAAATAATAAATGTATTAAACTCAGTGGGATGTAAATGTTTATGGGACTTCATCTAAATATAGTCTGTTAAATTGTTATAAAAATACATTGAATATCTTATATTATTTTAAAACAGTTCTGCCAAATTAGATTTACTTAAGACTGTCAATATTAAAAGTTATTTGGTCAAAATGTATGACTAGGTAAAAATGGCGGGAATGTTAGATCGACTTGGGTAATAGGAGGGGTGCGCGGCCATGTGGTAAGGCGAGAGGGCAGTTGAATACAGAGGTGAAAAGATGGATTACCGTTCATGTAAGTTAATTGATATTATTGCTGTTAACTATGTTGTCCTATATGTGGTATAATACAATATGCCTAATAATGCTTTTGTGTTAAATCGAATTAAGGAATATTCATGTTCTGTTTCCTTTCGTTGATAAGTTCCTATAGCTTTGAGAAATGGTCCAATAGATTAATGTGATAACAATAATTGTTTATGCAAATGTAAGAATGTGTTGATATTATACAATACATTAGAACAAGCTGCCATGGAGTTTCCTTGTCCTTCCTTCTCCATGATGACCTAGTTTTGGAACGGACAATTAGTTTTCTCATTAACATGTTTGACTGACAAGCCTAATTGAAATAAATGCCTAGTCTTGTCTTTCTGTGCTTTTCTTCGTAAAACCCTTTCCCTACACACCATATTCACAAGTACTTCATACACAGAATAACTAGTAACCATTCTGAGACTCAAAGCTTGCTAATTATGCTGATATCATTACCTATACATATAGTTATCATACACCTTTCTGACACACGCAACAATAAGCACAAACACCAATTTCTGTCTTTTAACACCCTCTAGCTAGAGTAAATGATGATTTTGTTCTAGAACATTTCAAATCGCTTTGCAGTTAGATACGCCGGAAACCTTCAAAAAGTTACGAAGTGCCATTCGAAGTAAAATTTGTCAGTCGAATCGAAACCTAAACGCTTTAAATAAACACAATTAAAGTTCTTAAACAAACATTAAAACGTACTTTAATCGCCCCTAATCAAAGTTTTCCAATAACAGTTCACAATAGTTTTCCAGCTATAGTTTTCTAAAAGCCACCGCAATATGTTTAACTATTGTTCCTCAGAAAACCAGTTTAATTCACCAATTTGCGAGGTGGAAAGTTGAAAACTAATTTTATCTATAACTTTTACTTACACGGTAAACTTTGTGATGGTTTAGCTGCCGTAAAAACATCTTCCACGGAGTTTCACCCCAGTTCTTGTTCTTCAATATTTTTGTTCAAAGCTTTTTTCTGTAAGTTTTTAGGGTTCCGTAGTCAACAAGGAACCCTTATAGTTTCGCCATATCTGTCTGTCCGTCCGTCCTTCCGTCCGTCCGTCCGTTCGTCCATCCGCAGCTTAGCTCAGAGACTTAGTACTAGAAAGCTATAATTTGGCATGGATAACATATTAATCACGCCGACAAAGTGGCAAAAAAAATCATAAAAAAAAAAATTTTAGGGCCAAAATTTTTTTACCTCCTGTACACGTAAAGTGGCGATGTTTTTTTGTTCGTCTACCCCATGGTGTAGAGTATCGTTGGATAGATCTTTCAAAAATATTGTGGGTTTGTGAAAACAATTTTTCGATTCAGGGATCCTTTTGTGAAATTAAGCTTTAAAGTGCTCATTTTTGTTAGAGTCAAGTGTCCCCAAGTGTCCCCTGACAGCTAAATGGTAGTTTTTGGTTATGTGAAAAAATTCGCGGTAGTAGTATATATAACGAAGTTAAAAGGAAAACTATCACAGCTAAGTAGGCTTTACAAGTTTACGAGTAACAGTCGACTAACTTACATTTGCAGTTGCAATGTATGGGAGAACATAATTTTCAACTCCAATGTTAAGTTTGTTCTTGGGATAAATTCATTCCAACTACGGAACCCTTCATTGTGCGTGGTCCGACACGCACTTGGCTGGTTTTTTTTTTTACAATTGTTGGGACTTTTCTAAAGATAATTTTCTTACACCAAATAGGCAGAAGTAGATTTTTACTTCGTAGGTAAGGTAAACGTGGGTGAAGTCGTCATGCCCCAATAGTCGACAATTAATCTAAAAACTTGTATATTTTTTTCTACTGAACTTAAAATGGGCCGGTTTATATGGAAACATATTTTTGGTAACATATTGCACAATTGAAATGACAACACTGAGTTTTAACAGATATGGCGTCGGAGATATGTTAGTCGAAACGTGTGTGCCCTAACAAAATCGTTTTTTCGTGAAGTTCAGCTGTCAAACGTGAAACTCAGCACGTGGTTTTGTGTTTTGATTTACATAACTCCAGTGGGGTCTGCGGTAAGTTTCTTTGTTTAATGAGTTAGTTAAGTTTATTTGCTAATGATGTAATATGCAATTTTGAATACTTTTAACATAGAAGATATTTTTTTTTAATGAGACATCTATTGGTACTTTAAAACTCCCATTTGACCCAAAACCCGTCATTTTTAGAATTATTATGACGACTACTGGGACATGCTCAAAAGTTGCACCTAAACTCGTCATAATGAAGATATTTTGTGTTTTACAGTACAAAATGCGAATAAATAGCTAATATCGGGACTTTTACAAAATTGTTAACTCTCTTCTACAAACATATTTAAGGTTTAGACTACATTTGTTGATAAAACTGCTTTTCTTTTAAGCTTTTTCTTAGGTATATTTTACTCTGCTGGTTCTAGATGCACGTACACACAGTCATGTTATTCGATTCAATTATTTTGTTTCTTAATGGTTTAAACCCCCTGTTTTCTATATGCACTTTCTACGTGCATTTTTTGTTAGGTATATATTGGCCGCTGTAGGCCTCCGCCATTCGATTAAGGACACGCGATACATATCTACCGCTTTGGGTACAAGTAGGTCTACCACTTGCCTTTGCTTCTACTACGCTTGGATTACAATACGTCGCAAGCAAAAATTGACTGTTAAGAACAGTCAATTTTTGCTTGCGACGCATTACACTACGCTTTTTGTTCGAAATAACTGCATGTCGTCACGCGTATTGTACCGCGTCTTCCTAACGTCTCTTAATAGCGCCTGTATAAAAATTATGTCATTCAACTAGTTTTGACGTAAACATTATTAAAATCAGTTTTAAAACTAAGATGACATAGGTTCTATCGCTGCCACTTCGTTGCTTGTCGTATTCGATATTGATGGGTAAAGAGTAATCTTAAGTAAGATTTTTTATTTGATTGTATGTACCTAGTGATTGCATGATCGTAATTTTAATTACAGATCATGACTGAAAGAAACTACAAGCAAGAGGACCTTTTAAAAGCCATAGAAGCTGTAAATCAAGGGGCCACAACATCAGATGCAGCAAGAAAATTTAAAGTGCCAAGGACCACATTAAATGACAAGATTAAAGGGCGTAGTTTAGTCGGCTGCTCTAAAGGACCAACGACTGTTTTAACTCCAGAAGAAGAAGAACATTTAAAGAACTGGTTAATTTTCATGGCAGAAAGTGGTTTTCCTGTAACATCAGATCAGTTATTAGATAGCGTCAAATTATTAGTTACCAAATTCAAACGTAGTA
Source organism: Eremobia ochroleuca (assembly GCA_949629135.1). Lineage (NCBI taxonomy): Eukaryota > Metazoa > Arthropoda > Insecta > Lepidoptera > Noctuidae > Eremobia > Eremobia ochroleuca. Next base: position 14,118,661 of record OX451398.1, read on the forward strand.
ACCCATTTACTAACAATAGACCAGGTCGACATTGGTTCGAGTCATTCATAAAGCGTCACCCTGAAGTGGGTCGGAGGGTGTCCCAAAATTTGACACAATCTCGAGCATTAGTCACGGAAGATGATGTTCGTACCTGGTTCAAAGAAGTTCAGGATTATTTTTGTACTGCTCAGCTACAGGCAACTTCTGAAGACCCGCGGAGAATTTTTAACTGCGATGAGAGCGCCTTTTTCTTGTCCCCCGCTGACAACCGAGTCTTAGCGAAACGTGGGTCTAAAAATGTTTACAATATAATACCAAGTGGAGAAAAAGAGTGCGTAACAGTTCTCCTAACAGCTAATGCATCAGGTGAATTGGCACCGCCGATGGTTCTTTTTAAGCTTAAGTCAATCCCTCACAAAATTTCGACTTCAGCACCCAATGATTGGGGATTAGGGCACACAAAAAGAGGCTGGATGACTGGCGAAGCTTTCTATGAATATATAGCAAATGTGTTCTACCCTTGGGTTATAAGAAGTGGCATCCAGCTGCCGATAATATTTTATTTGGATGGTCACTGCTCTCATACGACGCTACCATTGAGCAATTTCTGTAGAGAAAATCAAATTATACTCATCGCGCTCTATCCAAATGCTACACATATTCTTCAACCCATGGATGTAGCAGTATTTAGGCCTCTCAAAAGAATATGGAAACAATCTGTATATGATTGGCGCAATGAGAATCACTTTGTAAAACTAAAAAAGGAAAATTTCTGTCCCTTGTTAGACAAGACTCTCAAACAGTTAAACAGAAATTCTATTGTAAATGGATTTCGTAAATGTGGGCTGTCACCATTTGACGCTAATAACGTTGATTATACTAAATGTGTCACCAAAAAGTTAAGCCAGTCCACCCAGAAAACCAAAACAGCTGATAAAGTTTCCTTGTCCGACAAACATAGTCACATAAAATTTTTTGAATCTCAGATCAGCCCCAGGACACTTAAAACTTTCCATGATAATAGAATGTCAACATGGAATGGTGAAAAATCGTTGGAGGGATTGTTCACTGTCTGGAAGTCTATGGTTACTCAATTTTCCACTAGTTCTGAAGACGACTGTGATAAGGAGAATACAGATATCGAAAACGCAAATGTGCAAAATACCTTTCCTATTAGTAATAGAGTTGAAGATGATTTTAGTAATTATACGATTGGCGATTTTAGATTAAGTGAAATAATGGACTATTCGTTAAACGATGTTCCCGAATTTAATTTCACAAATAAATCAGAAACTGAAGGAAAGGTAGAATTTTTTGAAGTTGTTAATGGAACGCTTAACCAAATAAATCCTCAACCATCTGTCACAAAGAATACAGAAATGCCAGTATTTTTAGAGCAGATGCCAAATTTTGAATTACACCAAACAGCACCTCCAGTCCAACCTCCAATATGGGATATAATTCGGACAACAGCTTCAAACCCTATTTATTTAAAGCCTCGCAATACAATTAAAACTAATGCAACATCGACGGTAACATCCACTTCCATATCAAGCACTTTTTCTGGAATTTCGGAAACCACTCCTCCACATGACGACACAAATTTTACACCAACCATGTCGCAAATACAACCACCTCGAACTATTTATTTGACACCTCGCAGACAATTATCGCCTATTCCATGTCACAAAATCACATTTCCTGCACCTTCCATAAAAAAACCAAAAGTGACATCGACAGTAACATCATATTCCATGCCAGATACTGTTGCGGGACTTATGAATAACACGACACAACACGATGGAACAGATTGCAATTTAACCGAGTCACAGCCACAGCCAGCTGCTAAGATGTGCTATGATAATCTTACGATACCAACGCCTTTTAAAGATGTTTTATTTTGGCCACCACCTCAACACCAGACCCCACAGACCATACCAAAAATAAAAAAGCCCAGTGTTATAACCTCAGACCGGTGGCAAATCTTCGAACAACGAAAGATCGATGCCAAGACCGAAAAGGAAGAGATAAAGAAGAAAAGAGTCGAAGCAAGAAAAATTGGGAAAGGTAAAAGAGCGCAGACAGCAGGAAGCAATAAAGCGAAAAAAGAAAGCAATAAAACAAGCATTTCGGTGCAAGAAGCCAAAAACGAAGATTGGTTCTGTCGATTGTGTCAAACAAGTGCAGAAATGGATATGATACAATGTCTTAGTTGTTCAATCTGGTACCATACAACTTGTGCAGAAATAGATCCAACAGAGAAAATATTTCATTGTGTCTATTGCACCGCCCAGACATAATTATTTTTGGAATATGTATGTTAGTGTAGCTTTAACATAAAAATGTTTGCCTAATTATAATTGCATGTTGAGCTTCACCTGGAAAATTGCATGTTGTTAAAATATTTAATTGTTTTTTATAGTACAGGGTTTTTTATTTGATTTACTGCTAGTCAATTTAAACACTACTGTGTAATATTATTGTATAAGTCAAAAGTAACACTTAGTATAGGTACCTGTTTTCTAAAGTCTGATTTAAGTTTACATTGCGGACTGATTATAAATAATTAAGATTATTATTAGATATATTATTGTTGGGTTTGAACGCTTAGTTGTAATCATAATTTGGTTTGGTACCTTTAAAACAGATTTTGAATTCAAACTCTCTATAGAGATTTTTGCAAATCGTACTTAGCATGCGCTAAGCAGTTCAGAAGTTTTGATGAATGACAATCTTAACTACATATTAATGAATGTTAGTAATTATTTCGCGGAAAGTTATATAAATGAATGTGGATTTTATTTTTTGTTAAAACTGATTATTTTATTAGGTATAAGAGAACTGATTTTACAATTTAAGTATTTTATACACATAATAATTTTACTCGTGCTACATATACACATGACTGCATGACTATTATGATTAAGAAATATAACATTTATTTTATAGACTGATTTTGTGATTCCAAGCGTTTGATTTTAGGAATATAAATTAAAATGCAACCATCTGTTTTATTGAATACCTGCTCTTTTAAAAGATTATAACCTGCTATTCTAAATAGGGATTTGGTTTTCTATCTATCTACCTAATGTTTCAAAGGCACAAGCATCAAGCACAAAAAAATGTACTTATCTTGAACTTTATGTTCAAGAGCAGAGAGTTTATATTAGCATTAAAAGTTGACGAGTACTGGGAATATTTGACGAGTATCCGTACAAATCAGACGACTATTGGTACAAATCGCCCTTTTTTTACTTTTGCCTTAATAAATATTTATACCCATCAAAATGATTTAAAAAAAATTGTTACTTAGAATAACGAATAAATTCTCTAACACGTCATGCAAAAATTGTCATTGTCTATTAAATATTTAACACACAGTAGCGCTTCAAAGTCAGTGATTTCCGAAATCCGACGAGTATTGGTACGTTTACCTTACTTTGCCAAAAATTGAAAAAAAAAACGCAGATAATATTCTTCATATTTATCTAAGTTACCTATGTTTTACATCTATGATCCAAAGTACCATCCAATATTAGTAATATTATAAAGAGAAGAGATTTGATTTTTTGTATGTTCGTTTGTTTGTTTGTTTGTTACGCTGTCACGCTAAAACGGGTGAACGGATTTGGATGAAATTTGACATACGGGCAGACCATGGATTAGGACATAGATTTTTTTAACTTGATATTCCCACGGGATCGCCATATGGGCTGGTAAAACCGCGAGGTGCAGCTAGTTGTTGCAAATGAACAAACAATGCAATATGAATATCAATGTAGTACTTTGATTGTTGCAACGATGAGGTTCACAACATCATAACGTAATACATAATTACGTAACATATTCCCCATTTATACCAATTCCAGAACAACAACAACTTGATTTTCCATATAAAACAAAACATACATTTTATGGATATAAACAAGTTTTATACTACGTAATCGAGCCTCTATTAAACCATCGGATACATTGGGATATCCATTTATTCCTAAAAATGGGTAGTCATTTACACTATGATCTTCTAAAGACCTCTTTCATAAAAACCCTTCAATTGCTTGCCCTATCTTGATCGATGTTTCACCCCTAAGGTTATCGATACAGAATAACCTTTTAGGAGGTCATCTATCAAATACTAAGCCTTATAAGGATCACTATTGGACTTAAAGTGACAGCCTCCGGGCAATTGCTTCATCTGCTATGTACTAGTCCAATCTGTCATGATAACAATCACTAAGAAATCATTTACAAATCCTTCAACCCAATTGCGTAACACAGTTTCTTTTACAATCTGATGGATTTTGAAGACTATTTCTAATCCAAATCCATTGCAAACATAATAATATGCGTAGAAAAATGTTGTCAAATTCTCAAAATTAAAGTTATTGCAATTGTTTGTGATCATTGACTTTTGCCAAAGCTATTTTTCTCAAAGCCAATTTACTTTTTTTTGTCATACTTACTTGCAACCAGTAAATTATAACAAACTAAATAATTTGCGTAAATGTCATACCCATGATTATTTTGCATTAAGTTTATGTTGCAAACAAAAAAAAAAATAAGCTTTGAAAGGTGAATCGCTAGCACCGTAAAGTGCTTTAATTATACATCATTTAATTTTTACAGTGTTCCGATGTCAAATAAGCTATTTCAAAATGAAAAAATGTATGTTACTCAATTACCCCGCTGGTCTTTCGGTATAATGCATCTGTTTTCACATGTGATAAAAAGATTTAACAGTTCACAAAACCGTACAATGAATGACCTTCTCAAAACCCGTTTGACATCCAAATAGGTAACTCAATATTTTCGCATGTCCCAGAAACGTTTCCGCTTAATTCATGGCCCTCAATACCAATTGACAATACGCTTTGTATATCCAACAGCATGAATCAAAACTAGGCTAGACATACCCATAGTTTAAATCCGCGTAAGCATGCTATTTAAACTATCCTGCAATTATCATCACACAATATTAACGACGTCATAAATTTGCACATTTTGTCATGTGGTTCTGATCGTAAATGGTTTGGTATTGCAGTCATTATTATTTCCACTATTTACAATACTATTTATAGCTGTTCAACTGGAAAAGCCATGTTGACAGTTGACGCTCCGATCGGTCAGTGACATATTAGGCGATGCTCAATTGTTTCCGTCCTGAACGGAATTTCCTTACCCATATCTAGAAACAGAACCGCACTGCCTGTACCTATTTTTAAGTAACGGTCTAAAGGCCGTGAGACCGTCCGTGGTTAAAACCAGCGGGATAATTGCGTTGTTACGCAATTACACCGCTGATTTTAACCACTAACAGTAGGAATGGCTTTCATTTTGATAGTTCAGCAACATTCATTGCGTTACTTACGTTGTTGAACGGACATTTTTTTCGAACATATGAAGCAACGGATTAGTAATATGCTTCAAAATGATTCAGATTTAGACTTACATTTTTAGAGGCAGATTACTGCCGTGCGATTCTGTAACCATCTCACCGTGAAAACTTGGACGAAGTGAGCGTGGAGTGAGTCGTCAATAGTGTCAATCCCTAGCATTAGCATGACTCACAGCTCACTCTAAGCTCACTTCACCTTAGTTATCACGGTGAGATTTTTCCAGAATCGACCGGCTGGTATCATCAACATCATCAATAATTGTTGTATGGTAATCATTGTTAGTTTAATACCTACTAACTAATTATAATTCCATTCCAGTCTCTGCATCGCCGACTTCTTGTTCTGCGCCATTGTGCTCCCTTTCGCCATATCAGGGTTCTGGACAAGGACCTGGTCTCACGGGGACGCACTCTGCAAGCTGGTCCCGTTCCTCAGGTACGGGAACGTTGGCGTTTCCCTCCTGAGCATCGCCCTGATAACCTTGAACAGGTAAGTCCTCCAGGGAGGTATTGTGTTAAACGAACTGAATGAGTATTCAGAACACGTAAGAATTTGCTTAAGAATTTGTTGTTAGCGAAACTTTGTGAATGGAGCTTCGATCTTTAAATTTTTCATGTTGAAAAAGATTAAAGTTCTTTAGGGAGTCGCGTTTAGGATAACAAGTAACTTTGAAACTCGCTGTAGGTAGGTAATCCTGACGATAAAACTAAGATAAAGTTTGAAACTAGTCTGATACAGAAAACAGCACGCAAAGCTGCATCGGACATGATAATAAACGATTTATCATCATTGGGGGAGGAGATATTTCTCAAACCTTGTAAGCCTTTTGAAAAAAAAAAAAACTTCATTTTATTACTACGACTTAACTATCTATATCTTAATAATTCTTTTGTGTACCGTAAGTCTTGATTAAGCACTCTAATTGATAAAAAAATGTATCCCTTCCTTGTGAATAAATATTATTATTATTATTATTATTAATGCTGCAGTGCGATTCTGTAACCATCTCACTGTGAAAACTTAGGTGAAGTGAACGTGAAGCGAGCTGTCTGTGAGCTGTCTGTGTCATCCCACTTGATACTAGGGATTGACCAAACATACATTTGCAATCGTAATCGAAATTTTAATAGCTAATATTTTTATTCCAATTCTATTGATAATTTTATATAATTTCAAGGCCTGGGTCGTCCTTTGGCCAAAGAATTAGCATTGCCATTCAACGTGGCAATGCTGCCAGTCTTCTGGGCACGTTTCCGGATGACAGCGATGCGGACGAGTACTTCGAGCCTAAATCCTTTTATTTTTGTATTTATTTGTATTTATTTATATCTAGTTAGTTAGTTTTTTTTATTTTTTATTTTGTATTTAGTTTAAATTGTCTGTAATTTATATGGTGTACATAAGCTGATATTAAAAAGCAATGTAATTACACAATTTAATAGATAGTAATATTTCAAAGCTAGTATTTTAGCTGTCAAAACCTTACTATTTTGTGAGTGCTTGGTTGACGGACCATAGAATTTAATCCGACGTAGTTTGTGTGGCGTGAATAACTTAACCCGAATCACGAAATTTCGTGAATCCTGTCTATAGTCTAAGAAAAAAAGACAAAAAAACATCATTGAGATTCTGAATATGTTTCTGTTGTTGTTGTTGTTTCTATTTTTTTTTTGCTATTTTATTTTAAAACGCCATAAAATAGTAATGTTTACACAACTAAAATACTATCTTTGAAATTATATAAAACGATCAATAGAATTAGCATAAAACATGTTATTAAAATCTCGACTATGATTGTAAATGTATGCTTGGTCAATCCCTAGCATCAGTGGGATGACGCTGACAGCTCACACCACGCAAGTTTTCACGGTGAGATTTTTACAGAATCGACTGGCTGTATACAAAGTAAAAATACAGGTTAAAAAACTATTTTTATATACAGTCTATTTTTGCTATAGATTCAGTTTGGTTGAAGCCCAGGGAGTGGGGGCAACTGCAGTCGTTGCCCCCTTCCCCCATTACCCGCGACTGCATCTTCAAACGATTGAAAAAAATAAACAGAACGATGATTTAAATACGTTGAGCGGGCGTAAATGCACTTTCTTCCAAACGCTATACATTTGTTAGCCTTCTCTCTCTTTACTCGTTCACTCTTGACAGAGTGGTCGTGGTTGATGACTCTGCATTTTCTTTGGCCAAAGCAGCCCTCGCGATGCTCCTCCACTTATTCCGGTCTTGAGCGTCTCGGAAATTCTGAACTATGGAGGTTTGTGTTCACGCTTTGATAAGGTCTGTCCAACGCCTAGGTGACCGACCGCGTGACCGCTTGCCCTCTACTTGTCCCTGGACAACGAGTCGTTCCATGGAGTGTTCGTTACGAACCACGTGGCCGAAATATTTGATAATTCGTATTAGTATTAGTATTTGTTAGCCTTACATATCCTCAATCTTGCTGCTTCAATCTACGTTGATCTATAGAGAAGAAGGTTATCAAACAATTTTCCCTGTATGCACCAACATTTTCCTTCCCAAACAATCACGTAGTATCTATCGAAGAACAAAGTTATTGACCAATTGAAGACATCTTTAGATTCGTGATGAAGCATATCTGAATTCGTCTCACGCTTGGCCTTGTGGGTACATTATCATAATAGACTAATCACATTAACAACCCACACTTGATGGCTCGCCGAGTGAATTGATATTAGTTTTGGCAATAACGCCATGTGTGGATGCAGAGACGGAAACGGTTTGAGGTTAAAATGGAATTCTAGGTTCAGAATTTGGCCATTGGTTGTCTGCCGGTTGACATTGTATTTAAGGTTATGTGGAAAGGTGGGTAGGTATTTATTCTTTCAACCTCCTTGTTTTTCACCCATTTCATTCCAATCAAAATCAAGTCATTCACTGTCTTCATTTAAATTATTATGAATGTCAGTTGACAGTCGCAAATAAAGTATCTCCTGCATAAACGTACACACACGGAACCATAGAACACAAAGAGGGATTAAAATTGTCCCAACCGACAATATCGTAATCATATACCAAAAAAAAAAGAACTTAGATCTGCAACCAATAGACAGAAAGCTAGTAGCTCAGCATTTATACCTAGATGCTAATTGAGATATTATTTTAATATCTTCAGACTTATAGCAATCCACAACACAACAACAACTTCCTCGTCTACACTTAAACGCTGTTATCTGCTAGACACAAATACATTGCACATTATATCTGGACAGTTATTCCCAATGCAAATTCTGACACGCTATTGTCTGTACCCATAGAGGTCGACGGTTACATGGCGTGTGGTCCGGCCTTTTTAACCGACTTCAAAAAAAGGAGGAGGTTATCAATTCGACTGTATTTTTTTTTTTTTTTTGTTTGTTACCTCATAATAGCCGAATGGGTGAACCGATTTTCATGATCCTTTTTTTATTTGAAAGCTGGTGCTTCCCGTGTGGTCCCATTGTCACCATTTCAATATCTGATGTAGGAATCTTGTAGAAATCGGGGGAACTCTTCAATAAATAACAGCAGATTAACCGCGATTGTTGCTATAGCATATCTAAGCATTGTTTACACCATCACACAACATAACATCACGTCTGTACCCTATAAACGCAGATGCAGCTTCCTGTCACTGATATTTACATAGCAAGTAGTGTTTATATGAATTTGATTGGGGTAGATATAACTAAAAAGTGAAAAATAAAAAAAAATATACAAAAAAAAAACAACCGACTTCCAAAAAAAACACTACAAAGTGAAAAATAATTTTAATTTCGGAAGTCGGTGTCAAAAAACGAAAATGCGGAACCAACGACACCGACTTCCAAAATTAAAATTATTTTTCACTTTGTAGTGTTTTTTTTGGAAGTCGGTTGTTTTTTTTTTTGTATAAAATTTTTACTTAACAATGTCCATTAATCAAGGCTATAAATAGTATAGCTGGTAAAGTTTATAAATAGGGGCCTAAAGTAGGTAGTGCTCATACACACGAGCGACATACATCAACGGCAGAGCAAAACTGCACGTTGCGTTGTCGACATGTCGCTGCAGTTGGCTCTGCCACTGACGCATGCCGCTCCTGTATACAACGTGTAACGTTAAATGCGCAAAACCTCAGACACCCCAACTGATTTTTAATTCAATTGACCTATTTCAGAGAGAAAATAAATCATTAAACAAATTGTAGAGGTTTCATGTGCTGTTTTAGTTTTACTGGCAATTCTGATCGTTTCTTACGTCTGCGACAACGCTCTATCGAAGGAGGAGTCGTCACCGGGCCGCTGCGCCGCGATGGCTTGACCTATTAATAAATAGACATGGCAACGTTTTTAATGAAGATTTTTTGAAAAATGTGACCTACTCGTATATTGAAAAGTGGTTCAATGGATTCTGCTCGTTATTCTGATCAAACTATTTTCAGGTTTTGCGCATTTAACGTTACACGTTGTATATGATGTGATATGTGTATGAGCACTAAGCCTTCGAACGCACCAGCTATTTTTTATTGCGTACTGAATTTTCAACTCTTTCTACTGAGCCGAGCATTTAGAATCGAGCGTATCCCACGTAAAAAATACGCACTGTCTAGTGCGCGACAAAAAGTTGCCGCGGGGAAAATCGCCCGTGCGTACGGAGGCTAACAGTAAGTTTGGAAACTGTCGTCATCTGTAATATGATACTGACATGCCTTAATACGATTAAGTCCATTGACTGTTAGGCGCAAGTGTCATTTCACATGTACTCGTTGCAAGTCTGACGATATAATGGTTAAATTATTTGACTTCATGTCACTGCGGTTAAATGCAGAGCAAAGCTATGCCATGCTGCACAACTGTATGTAGTCACTACTATTTAATTAATAAAAGACGTCTTCCGATTATTATTTTCTGTTGAATCTAGTCTCATCTCGGTGACAAACAAATGTCAAAAGCTTGTCAAAACTGTAGGGAAATTAGAGGTATTTTCGCCAGATTGAGACAGATCAGACTGTGAACGTTCTTAAAATTACGAGAATTGCCCTTCTGTTCTTGAATCGAGCCTCTCGACTTTGTAAAATTTGTCCTATAGCTATACAGACGCCAGCACATCAAGCTAGCAAGATATTCAACTTTATCGCTAAACCTGGGTCATCCATGGGTGGTGGGCCTGGTTCATCTGGGTCCACAATTCAGAATTTCCGAGACGCTGAAGACCAGAATAAGTGGAGGAGCATCGCGAGGGCTGCTTTGGCCAAAGAAAATGTAGAGTCATCAACCACGACAACTCTGTCAAGAGTGAACGACTAAGGAGGATTAGGATAAGGTTCAAAGTTGATTGGGAATATCTGAAAGTTTCGGTTACCTAGATGTGCTGGCGTCTGTACCTACTCCTCATTAAAAACAGATTTAGGTTCAAAAAAGTATTTTGGCATGCACCTTGACTCCAATTTCTCTCTATTCCCAATAATAGAAATATAAAAAAAATATTGAAATAAAATTTATTAGCATAAAACATGGTATATAAATTCCTCAATGAACCCATTCTTTTCATTCCTCAGGTACATAATGATAGCTCACCACAGTTGGTACGCGCGCGTGTATCGCAAACACAACATAGCGATCATGATCGTGTTCTCGTGGATGTTCTCGTACGGAATGCAGATACCCACCCTTGTTGGAGTATGGGGTAAGCCTTCATCATCATCAACAATGGCGCCGATGTCTCTTGTTCACAAACTAAACTAAATTTAAGATCAGCCGTGCGATTCTGTAACCATCTCACCGTGAAAACTTGGGTGAAGTGAGCGTGGAGTGAACTGTCATTAGGGATTAACACGATTGACACTGCTCACTTCAAGCTCACTTCACTTATGATTTCACGGTGAGATTTTTACAGAATCGACCGGCTTTGCATCTTTTTCTTTCTGTTTCATTAAGAAAAGGACAGAAGAGAAATATTAACTTAGTCCTGTCAAACTTGTCGGCGCCTAACGTAAATTGACGTAGTTTTAGTAGCCAACTTTTTAATGACAACCAGTCTTACCAAGGGATATCGTATTACCCAGTAACTGGGTAGTGGAGATCAGATAGGCAGTCGCTCCATGTAAAATACTGGTATTCAGCTGCATCCGGTTAGGCTGGAAGCCGACCCCAACATAGTTGGGAAAAGGCTAGGCAGATGATGATGACTTCTCTATTAACCATATCATCATCCACACAGTCCATCCATCGTTTCTTTGGTCTTTCCCTACTCTTATAGCCATCGACATTCATACTCAAAACTTTCCTCAGACAAAGAAAAAATCAAACAAGATTATAATAAACAACCTTGCCAATACACACACACAAAAAGTAGGTATACATGTATTTAATTTAGCTAAACATACGTTTTTTCCAGGTAAATTCGACTACGACCCAGAACTGGGAACTTGCTCAATAATGCATGATGACAACGGACGCTCAGCCAAGACTGCACTCTTCGTCATCGCCTTCATTGTACCAGCTCTACTCATCTTCATATGCTACGCCAGGATCTTCTGGGTTGTGCACAGGTAACTTTTTGTACTTGTTTGCTTTTGCCAGGCTTCGGTCGTGTGGTGTTCGGAAGTTAACACACCACAGCGACGTACTACCGAGATAAAAAGTATCCTTTGTGTTAATCCCGGTTATAAACTACCTCTGTGCCAAATTTCATCCAAACCCGTTCAGCCGTTTTCCGTGATTGAGTAACAAACATCCAAACAAACAATCTTTCGCATTTGTAATATTAGCAGGCATAGTTATTTTATATTATATATTTCAGTATGATGCTGGTAGGGATCTTGAACGTACTTCCGGGATTGTCCTGATAGCCGTGGAATACCTCTCCACACCTCATAAGCACCTCAGAACATGTTTCCCCCCTTGTCGCTACGACACTATATGCTAGCGACCGTTTTCGGGGGCCCATTATTTAGTGTGCAAGTCACCCCCTGCCGTTTTATCCATGTATAACACCGTATATGTACAACATTGGTCAGGCAGGGGACATAGTTCTTCCATAGTTCAAGGTAACCAATCCATTATAACCACGCAAACTCATAGTCCAATATGCTTTCGCAAACTCATAGTCCAATATGCTTTATTTCCATGTTTTGCAATAGTCCTGCACCAACCGGGGGTTGTCCTTGGGTGCACTTGCATGGTTAGTGCCTCCTCATCATTTAAAATTGTCTAAGGGGTCTCTGCGAGTTAACTTTGACCCCTCGTACGCCTTCCAAAGGTCCGACACTCGAGGGTCCCTAGATGTGTCAAAGAAAATGAATACATATATCCTACTTACCCATATCAAAGATAAATCGCGATATTTTCACAAGTCGTAAAAACCGTGCGAAGCGTGGGGAATAATCCTTAAAGATTTCCTCCGACTACAGTCTTCGTGGGAAATCCCCGGGCAATTACTGCTGCCCCAGCAAGCAGTCCGGTGTACATATGTAGAATTGAAAGTAGTGAGAATATACTTTTTTTTAATTATTTGTCAGCCTATACTGTCCCACTGCTGGGCCACCCCCAATTCCTTCCAGGAACTCTTATTCCTGCGCCACCTCGAGGCAACCCTCGCGGTTCGCGTCCAGGTCGTCTCGCACTCTCTTTCTGGGCCGGCCATGGTCTACGTCATCTTTTTATCAGTCAAAAAAATTAGTAATAAAACTCTTCAGATCTTTAAAATCTCTAGTAGCCTTTTATTCACGACACGTACTGAGATGATGAGTGCATTAGCACGTTTCTGCTAATATGTAAATCATATATACCTAACACCAAGTCGTATATACCTACATACATTATATGTGAGAGAATTGTCTCTATTGTCTCTATTTATTGTGTCGTAGTATTGACTAAACACTCAATGATTGAACAAAACATTAAACGGCACGAACAGGAAATACATCTGAACGGCTTCAAGCCACGTGCCGCAACTAAGGGCTCCCGCAGATAAGCGCGACGCGACGGTGCGACACGATTCTGGTAGAATAAATTCCACGAAGTTTTCATAGAAATTGTTCAAGTAGTGTCGCGTCGCGCTTGTCTGCGGGAGCTTTAAGTGTGAAAATGAATAAATACATCTCTATATGAAATATGGAAGCCTAGTACTTACGTACTCTTCTACAGCTGGACTTTTTGACTAATGAGATATTTTTGCAAAAAAGTTAGGTTTAACGAGCAGTAGCTAAGGAAACCGTTTCAGAAAGACTATTTAAGCCAGATAGGCACCAACAAGAAATGAACTAAATGTCTTGAAGATATGGCGACATTTTTGCTCATCATAACTTAGCCTCAAGCGACAAATCCCATTTACACTTTGGTGTCATAACTTTCTTGAATGAATGTGACAAGACGTTACAGTCTAACATACTAACCCTCATACATTCTAATAAACAGGAACGAAAGACTGTATTATAACTATAATCATTCGCTTCTCCCGTTACGGCCATATACATTATTATCTTCTTAAGTTTTAGTTGGATATTTCAGTAGAATTATACGCTTCGTTTAAAGGCCCACCAAAAATATTACGATGAATATGTTTGCTAAACAATCGCATTCAAACCACCAAGTATCAAAGGATTAGGTTTTTTAAGAAATATACTCTGCGACTACTCGTAACGATGACAACTGGCCCACGGTCGCGGCTAATAAACTTTGGGCAGGGCCTTAGCCTGGCCCAACTTCAAGCCGAACTTTACTGCATTTAAAACTAAAGAGGCAGTCAACAAAAGAAACTCAATAAAAGACAAAAATCCTATATTAACAAGAAGATTTTATTTCCAGCTCAGAACAACGGATGCGTGAGCACCAACGGTCCCAGCACACGAGTCCTGGCACTCTCAACAACAGCACAGACAAGAGGTCTACAATCAAGGACAATAGGGAGACGAAGGCCAGGCGAAATGAGTGGAGAATCACCAAGATGGTGTTAGCCATCTTTCTGTCCTTCCTTGTCTGCTACCTGCCCATCACTATTGCAAAGGTGGCTGACAATCATGTGCAATACCCTGGTAAGTGGAAACCATTTCTGATGCAACAAAATGATTGCTTTCAAGACTTATGATATATTATGTGATTTGTCACATAGTAACGTATTCGCACCACATTCTCTAAAGTCGAATGTCGTTCAAATGATATAAACAGAATAGTCCCAGAACAGAATTTGTCAGCTTTTAGGCAAATTCTGTTATGGGACAGGGCATTATATTGATAGGCTCTACAGGTATTCCTGCCTAAATAAGATGGGCCAATGTTCAGCATCAAACGAGCTGATTCTGATGATAGCCAGGTATTTCTGTGATCCAGAGAACAAAAAAATCAATAGCAATTATGGGTTCTTCAGCAAGGAGGTCCACAGCACTCGAACTCAATAGAGTCTGCAAATAATATTAGGTGAATCAAATATAAACAGGACTTTTTTTATTACTGGTCGCTGAGTGAAGTGACGCGCTTGGTGCTGCTGTATGTGTTAGGGGGGATCATCTAGGGGAGGGGGGTATACTGCTCCGGCTTACTTTAGTTTAATGCGCGCCAGTAGCATCATGTATGAGCAGGAGGTATATAAGTCTGTTGAGCAACGATTTATCATAATTTTTTTAACACGGGAGGGCATAAAACCTTCCGAAATTTTGCATCCTGTACAGTTCGATAAGAATACGCTTTCAAGAACTCAAGTGTAGGAATGGCACAAAAAAAATTCAAGTGGAGGACGCCGTTTTCACACTGACCAGATAGTGGAATCATTTGTGTGCAATTGGCTAAAGGCACGACCGACTACATTCTTCGATACTGGCATCAAGAAACATCCCCTGCGCTGGGAAAAATATGTTAATAGAAGGGGAGATTATGTAGAAAAATAAAATATATTCCTTTAATGTTTACTTTTTTCTGCAGTATTCCACATCGCGGGTTACCTTCTCCTGTACGCGAGCGCATGCGTTAACCCGATCATCTACGTGATAATGAACGCTCAGTACCGCGCAGCGTACGCGGCCGCCCTGTGCTGCCCCCTGGCCAGACTATCGGGCCTCACCAGCGGTGCGTATCAGTCCTCGCCGGTCGCATGCCAAGCCGTCAGGAAATCGGAACGCACGTCGGCTCTCGCCTCATATGTCAGACCGTGAAGGTATCATTCGATGCAACGCGCTATTGGCAACGGTGACGCTTTCGGGCTTTGGTGTTTGGTTTTTATCATTTGAATTGATTATGTAAATACTAACTATGACTGCACTCCAGTCGCTTCTTCATGGGTATTTAGTGAGCGCATACCTAGCTCACTAAGCATTAGTGGCCTAGTAGGAACGGCCGCGACTTACCGAGTTGTACGTCGTAGGTTCGAAACCAAACAGGCCCTTTACTTTGTATAAATTATATTTCATCACCACTGCTCTCAAAACGGTGAAGGAAAACATCGTGAGGAAACCGGCATGTCCTAGAACTAAAAAATCGAAGACATGTGACATCTACCAACCCGCACTGGGGCGGCGTGGTGGATTACGGCCCACTCCCTCTCACAGAGAGGAGGCCTGTGTCCCAGCAGTGGGAACATTATAGGATGATTATGTATACCTTGTGGATTTTGGCTAAGTAATAACAGCCGCATGGATCGATCGATCAGGTTAAGCTATGCTTGCCGTGGTTGGTCCGTGGATGGGTGACAATCTTCACATACCAAGACCCCTCCGTGCCTCGGAAAGCACGTTAAGCCGTTGGTCCCGGCTGTCATTCGTGGATCTTTGACAGTCGTTACGGGTCGTCAGTAGCCCGAAAGTCTGACAAACAGTCTTACCAAGAGGTAACATATTACCCAGTAACTGGGTTGTGGAGGTCAGATAGGCAGTCGCTCCATGTAAAATACCGGTATTCCGCTGCATGCGGTTAGACTGGAAGCCGACCCCAAAATAGTTGGGAAAAGGCTAGGCAGATGATGATGATGTATACCTAGTAGGCAAATAATTTATCAAGAAGCTCTTTTATAAAATCCATCAGTTCATAATTATATAATTACGATAAGTCTCAAGTGGACTCATATAAAATTAATACATGGATATAGCTGAACTTTTACCATGCAGCGCCTTGTATCATATTCATAGTCTCATTACTCCATTAACTACATGTTGAAGTCAATGTATTTGTTAATACGAGTATGTGCACGTACCTATCACCGAATATGACTATGCTTCATCAAGATCACAAGCACAGCATCCACCTCCATCAAAACTAACCTTATCCTACCTTCAGAAGATTCTTCTCAATCTCCACAGCTTGCCAAGCTCTGTATTAAACCATATTCAACAATTAACTAGTCCTTTATTCTTTTTAGAGAAATGGAACGAGCGTCACGGGTACAGCTACAACAACACGCAAACGGCGCTCAGCCAAGTGTCACTGGGGGAGTCGAGAGTCGACCCTCGGGGCAGCCTGGCCCCTGCCGGCCCTGGCGGAAGATAAGCCCTAGGTCCCCAAGTTCTCAAAGTGCTGGCCACACTCAAGGCATTGGGCCAGCCACTGAGACCGTCAGCTTTGGCCCTAAAATTGGAAAACGACTTTCTGAACAAAAATTAGGATCACAACAAAGTATTGACGGTAAATCTGAACAACACATTCGACCTCAAATGAAGGGCTCGCAACACAACATTGGTTCAAAATCTACTGTGCCCCCAATCAGACCTCCAAGGTCAGGATCCCAGCTGAGCCTAGGACCCAAAGTCACTCGATTCCAGATTGACGATTTACGAAGTGATAGACAAACCATTGTATAGCGACTTGTCGCTCATTGATATGACGCACCAAAGATATTGCAAGACTTATACCAAATATTTTTTTTGCATTTTTATTATTTTAATTACTAACACTAAAGTATTCAGTTATTGATCTTATCGTAGATGTATATTTTTCAAATTAATTATTAAAGTTCTTCAGGTATAAATACGTTAATTAAGGCAACTCCAATTTATAATTTACAAAAAAAAAAAAAATAATTAAACATTGATGGTCGATAAGTTTATTCATTTCATTTTCTAGATATTTTTTTAGAAGTTGCAGGGAAAGATGCTCTCTTATTTTAATTATCTAAATTATTACAATAATAAGTTATACTTAATATCACATAATATCCGTCCTATAATGAGCGACAAGTACCTAAGCGACAATCGACATAATATTATGATGTAAATAAGGTAGTAATATAGTAAGTAGCTAGATAGGTTTCTGTCTTCCAAAATACTCTTTTACATCAATAGATATAGTTATGTTACTGTAAAGATACTGCAGTTGTTGAGAGGTTGTAAGCTATCGACGGAATACAGCATGTCTAGTAAGTATATCTCAGTAGACGCTAAAAGGGAACCGAAAGTACCGCATTGTCCGAATTTATAATAATAATAATATTAATATTGTAGAATGTAGGCCATTGTTCATAAGCATGCAGCGCTACTGTGAATGAGGGTTTTCTGAAGTGACGTTCACTAGGTGGCAGCACTGGGACGGCAGGTCCGAGCACCTGTCCAAGCGCCTTATATTTTCTTTAGTCATCACTGAATGATGAACGAATGAATGAAAGAATGATGAACGGCATTAAATCTTTTCTATTCATTGTTTAAATGGAAGGCTTCTTGTTAAAGTGGCGCCACCCGATGGCGTGAATTTTCATGAAAATCCTCATTGCAAAGATAAAATTATTATACTGGGCACTCTGTATTTTCTTTATTCCTACATTCCATATTTTTTAAGTTTCTTAAATTATTATTGACAATGATTTGCACATTTTACATAGAAAAGTGCTAATTTTAAAATAGTTTAGTGCTAGAGAACTACATTCCATGTAATTTCGCGGCCAAAGATGTATAAAGTTTTAAATAAAAATAAACGTATTTTATTCCACGACCAAATCACGTATGACTATATAAAATAATAAACAGTATTTTTTATCAAATAAGTTATAGGAATGTATGTAATTTACCAATAATTATGCCATATTATGTACCTAAGGGATTTCTCGAAAAGTATTTTATTGTGTAAATAACTGTTTGATTCGTTATTTATTATTTTGTTTTTATTACCGTGTATAATGTATGAATCCAAAATATCAAAGGTTGTTGGAGAAATATAGGTATTATACAATGATTTATACTTATTGTTTGATTTTAACCTTTTTCTCCGGGTAGTCCAATGTTGGACATGAATGATACACAGCCTGGTTTTCTAAGCGCTGAGTTCTCTAACACGATCCTGCAGCAACGAGTTGTGCTGTACGAGCAGCTAGCACTCGACTGGATCTAACTAGATAGATACCTATTATAATAGTTGCAATCAATCCTCAGTAAAGCTAACACCTAAAAAACATATGCACTCTAGTGCACACAATCACACTTTATTGTGCTTTTGGTTCATAATATAATGAATGATGTATTATGGGCAATTGTGGAGTAGATACCACGCTTGAGTATTACTGATCCGAACCGATCGATGTGGCCTCAAGGATTAGGTACCTATGCTACAAAAGTAGGTACGACGTACTTAGGTACACCCCGTAGATCGAACTAATATTATAAATGTGAAAGTTTGTATGTTTGGATGTTTGGATGTTTGTTACTCAATCACGCAAAAACGACTGAACGGATTTGGATGAAATTTGGCATGCATGTAGCCTGTGACATGGAAAAGAACATAGGCTACCTTTTATCCCGATTCCTTTTATGGGGATAGTCTTAGGTAAAAACGTCTTATACCCACGGGAAAACACGTTTAACATTTCCCAATGACCACGCGGGCGAAGCTGCGGGCAACAGCTAGTAGAGAATAATATAAATTAGCTATCAGAGTAAGTATAGCTACCTACTGAAATAGTGAAAGTCGGACAGGCCCTTGTAAACTGGGACTATCTAATCTGTGTAACTAATTTCGTCGGTACTACTCACTTTTCGAAGAAATCGTACCGTGGCAGCCACGTTGTTGGGCCCTAGCTGTAGAAGTCGCAGTAACTGGGATCAGACAAAAAGTTTGCATACACGAATGAGATGGGGAAAATATATGTATTACTTATATATTTCCTGTCTCTTTTACTGGATCTAGTGAGTGTGTCCTTGTCTTAATAACATTATGTTTAGTGTCTTCTATTGCTACCCTCTGTCTAAGCCACACCCGCAATAAACAGCAACCAGCAATATATCAAATGATTACAGAGGTTCGTCTCATATTCAAAAATGTAGATTAGTTATGTGGGAAATGTGTCAGTGTGTGTTTTGATTGATTTGGTGATATTTACCGACAACACTCTGAAACCATGATTCAATAATTTAACCCTTAACCACCTACCACCGCGTTCCCTGAGACCGCAACGTATTTTTGCATTCGAATATTTCGATGTGTAAGTGTCATAGGACAGTGCGCGTCTATATAACGTGTATCGTTAAATGCGCAAAACCTCAGACACCCCAACTGATTTCTAATTCAATTGACCTATTTCAGAGAGAAAATAAGTCATTAAAAAAATGTTAAAGGTTTTATGTGCTGTTTTAGTTTTACTGGCCATTCTGATCGTTTCTTGCGTCTGCGACGACGCTTTACCAAGGGAGGAGTCGTCACCGGGCCGCTTCGCCGCGCTCACATTGGCTTGCTTGACCTATTAATAAATAGACACGGCAACGTTTTTAATGAAGATTTTTTTGGAAAATGTGTATATTAAAAAGTGGTTCAATTAATTCTGCTCGTTATTCTGATCAAACTATTTTCAGGTTTTGCGCAATTAACGTTACACGTTGTATACCTTTTCTACACATACTATATTTAGGAAAAAAAACAATAGTCACAAATTTCTTTAGTGTGTGATGAAAGTAAACTTACCTTAATCTTTATTTGTTAGTTGCCGTTGCGGTCCCAGGGACCGATGGCAGGTGGTTACAGGTTAATAAACTAGCGTGTTCGGTCCGTCTGTTTTGTAACTATGAATATACTATTAGGGTGTTACCATGGAATTAGTTTGCACTACATTACATACAATGTAAACAGGAAGTAAAACAGAACGCCTCTAAAAGGACAGCGTGCCCGTTAATCGTCATAGATGAATCCTAATTGCGTCTATATTAAACAAAGACTATTATAACCACTTGACTGCGTATACAGTGCCCCGACGCACGAAAACTATTAGTATTTTGTCGCCTATGTATAGGCTACGGTACTAGTAGCAATTTTAGTTGTGTCCAAGTGTTAGACCTGCGTGCACGCTAAATTAATATAATTTTTTTATAACGTTTATGCAATTATAACGCATCAAAATGCCTTCATGCGCGGTGAAGTGGTGTGGGAAACATTCTTAGACATCTAGTTACAAAAAGGATGACATAACTTTTCATCGGTACATAAACATTACGAAAAATTATTTTTGATTTAATCAGATTATAAGCCACTGCAGGGGTCTATTTAAAATGGTGGCTGGGTAAACGAGCACACTTTTTGAGTCGCGCGTTGATGTCTTTTGGAAAAGTCTCGTTCTTGTATTAGACAATTCTAATGCTTCTATCCCTTTCTTTCCTTTTGTATGTTTATCGTAAAAAATAGTGCTGTTATCTTTAATAGCTGAAAGTTGATATCGAGAAAAATAAAATGAATATATTTTTTATTCAATTCACATACTTTAATAAAATAACTATCTACTATTAACCGACTTCAAAAAAGAAATACCGACGAACTGAGAACCTCCTCGGTTTTCAGTTCGTCGGTTTTTTTTTTTTTGTATTTTCCGGGATTTTTTAGTTCTTTCTGTCCCCGACCGGGGCCGATCAGTCCATTTCCGGGATTTTTTTTTGTAATTGATTGATTTTGATTAAATATTATTTCTATGATTTTGATTTAGTATTTATTATAATGTTAAAATCCATTTTATCGATATCGACTATTTTCTCTTAATGAAATAAAGCAGCCCTAACGATGCAACTTGACCTTGAACTGACCAATTGCAGCCGCGCGTTCTTCCTCATCCCCCGGCCCGCAGTAGTGAGTCGTGTGCTTCGAAGAAATCGGCCCATACGCTCTCTAGTGGTTATATTCTCTATGATATTAAATATATTATTAATCTCAATCTGAATCATTTTGAAAGATAGGTATTCCTAACCTAATGCTTCATATGTTCGAAAAATTCTCTGCTCAACAACGTTAATAAGGGTGCGTTTCCACAGAAGCGGAGCTGCGCGGAGCGGAGCGGAGACGTGTAGGAATCGTCCAATCACAGACGAGACGAGTGACGCGATGAGAATTTCAACCATTGTGATTAGTCGATTCCTGCACGTCTCTGCTCCGCTTCGCCCAGCTACGCTTCTGTGGAAACGCACCCTAACGCAATGAATGTTGTTAAACTGTCAAAATGAAAGCGATCGCTACTGATGGTGTGTTACGCAATTACCCCGCTGACCATGCCATAAAATTTAATAATATCACCGTGAGGGCTAACAAAAATGATAGTGTTTTTCGAAATTGTGCTTCTGGCTGACAGTCGCCACCTAACCAAAGAAGACGAAATGTGGTTTATAAATGTCGCAGCCAACTGGTTACAAGACAAAAATAAAAGTAAAAGTAAAAAATTGGAGTATTACATATAGAATATAATTTTTTACTCATACAGAGACGAAAATTGTTACCAGAGAGAAGTGATAGTTTTATTTTTTTCTTAACAAAATACAAGCCGTTTAGTTGACCGCCTAGCCTTTTAATTAAACGGCGGTCGTTCAACCAACGGCCTGAATGCCCCCCTCCCCCCCCAACACGACAAGGCCCGAGCCCGGGACGGCACTAATCGGGGGTTGCGGACCCCCGGCGTTTGTGTGTGATGATGGGACACCGGGATGGTTTTTAGTCAATAGGAGTCTGACAGACCCCTCCGTCCGCCCCAGGGCGGAAGACATCCATGAGGATTTTCCACCCCGGAAACAAACAAAAAAGGTTAGAATTATGATCAACCGTGTGTGAGGCAAGCACGGAGCACTACTTCCAAAGGCAAGGTTAACTAAACGGCTAATTTAACCAGTTGGCTGCGACATAATATACACAAAGAAATACTGTAATCCAACCATGAGTATTCAAGTCAATAAAGTTTTTACAATGAGCGGGCACTGTGAGCGCGTTCATGAGCGTTCCCAATTTTATTGTTGACAGCTCTCAGCTGTCTTAATCGTGGTGATATCTAAATCGGAATCGGAATAAATAATATCTAATTGGTGTGGCATAATTCGGAATGAAGCCTAAATTGACAATTGACAAACGTCAAGTCAAGTGTCAAAAACGAAAAATGAATGTTCAAGCGTGAACGCCACAAAGAATTCATTATTTCTGCCTTATTTAATTATAAATGAAGAATACAACATAATGTGTTCATAATAAGTGTTATTTAACTTAAATAAATAGTCCTAGTGGTGTGCTTTTGATTAATTTAGTGTAGTATTACAGTAAAATACAAAGAAAAATGGATGTCGTCGGCAGCGAAATTGGTCAAAAAATGCGGGTAAATAGCTGGAAATACATCGATTTTTAACCTAAAATTAATATTCAACAAGACTGATAGTGTATTTATTTCATATTTTTACAATTTCGCATTCCAACAACATAATAAAACACCGTAAATATATGTGATACTTTCAGGAATGGGCATGTTCCTCATTTGTTGACACGAATTTGTGACATTTATGGATGATGAGTGTATTGATTATAATTATTTTACTTTCAGTCGGCCATCAAGGCCAAGCTCACAGAATTAGGATGCTATGTTGGTAAGTAAATGAACTTTCTATTTATACCCAAACAGAAATACCTAGGTATGAACTTAGTTAGGTATGGCTTCATGTCATTATAGCCGAATATTGTAACATGTTTCGTTATTCACCCAATACATGACTAACGTTGCAACTGCAAAGCAGGGTATCTAGTCTACACTAAACTAAAATAAAAAAGCTGATGATTGGTTTTTGGTCAAACGCATTAATCTCTGGAACTACAAAGCAGCCAGAATAGAAAGAATATTTTTCTATTTGATAGCTCAATTCACATGGACAATGTCGCAGGCAGAAGACTGTATATACCTATATATTATGGGTTTGTTTATTTATTGAATACTTCAAGCACATAAATGTACAGAGGCGGACTTAATGCCATAGACATTTTCTACCCGTCAACCTTTGGGTGGTGCAGAGACAAACAGTAGTGGGTGCAATCATGAAAATTGGGTTTCTCGAAACAAAACCTACAGCAACAATGTTATTGTAGACTGTGTAGGATCATTGTGTGCAATCATTATCAGCATTGAAGATTAATCGAAATAAGGTCAATCTCTACATGGATAGACAAGATATAAAAACTGTCACCCTACAGTATGTTCACTAATATTTTCCCTCTGATTTTGCATCAGTGTCCAAATTACCAGGTTGCTGCCACTGATAAGTCTGTCAAAATCATTGTAATCTTTATTTTCGTTACAATAAGGTTGATATTGGGTTAAAATAATTGAACAACTGTAACTGCAGACTTTTATTATTTCTTAAAAACTTTGTCACATGTGTTATTCAGTTTCCTTTGCCTAAGCTGTATTTAAAAAAAAAAGCTGTGGTCTTCTAATTTTAAGTCCTAAGTTGTCAGGCAAAGTTTATCTAATTTTATAATTGTTTTTTATCTATAAAGATTGATGAGGGATGGTTGATGATTGATTGATTGATTGATTTGTTTGATTTTTTTCTTTTAGTAAAAGTTGTAGTCTGAACCAAACAAAATCAATCTGACATGAATATGGGATGATTTTGTAGATATTTAAACCAAGTGGGTTGTTACAACTAGGGCTGCCAACTTTTTTTGAGACAAATTACATATCAAATTCTTTGAATAGGTAAAAAAGATTTTGTAAGAAAAAAAAAGTTATGTTTATATTTAGGTATGTTACTATCCCCTTAAAACATATATCTTTAGGTGCTTTTAGCAAACACTAACAATTATTTGTTGTCTTTGAAAGTTTCAAAGCTAGTTTTACAATTAAAATTTTGATATAAATAAATAAATAATTCGTTTTTTATTAAATTTATGGACAATCTGTTTCTCCCTTCTCACCACTGCAGAACTTTATTACTGAAATAACTTAGTGAAAGATGAAGTGGCCGGAACCGAGTAAATAAGAAATATTTTGTTTTTACATTTGGTACTGAACTTATCAGATGCATTTTTAAGTAAAAGTATATATTGCCATTTGTCTTCACAACTGGTTTGTCTTAAGCATAACTACGACGTGTAACGTTAAATGCGCAAAACCTCAGACACCCCAACTGATTTTTAATTGAATTGGCCTATTTCAGAGAGAAAATAAATCATTAAAAAAAATGTAATGGGTTTATGTGCTGTTTTAGTTTTACGGGCCGTTCTGATCGTTTCTTGCGTCTGTGACGACGCTTTATCGAGGGAGGAGTCGTCACCGGGCCGCTGCGCCGCGCTTACATTGGCTTGCTTGACCTATTAATAAATAGACACGACAATGTTTTTAATGAAGATTTTTTGAAAAATGTGACCTATATTAAAAAGTGGTTCAATTAATTCTGCTCGTCATTCTGATCAAACTATTTTCAGGTTTTGCGCATTTAACGTTACACGTTGTATATTTTTCTCTGAAAATCCTATATCTTTATTAATAGGTTTTCTTTTTGATTTATAAGTACCTATCGATAAAAAGTTCATATGAGTCTCGTTTTACACATTGAAAAAGATTAGAAATAAAGTGTTTTCGGATACTTTACTTTTATGCAAAAGTATAAAGTTTAAAGGGTGACTGGTAATTAGTGATCGATACTTAAACACAAACAACTTTTACTATGGGACTTAACCTGAAATCGCGAAAAAAAAATCAGCTGTTCCCTACATTTTGACGACTCGTACGAACATAAATGTACGGAACAGCTGATTTTTTTTCGCGATTTCAGGTTTGGTCCCATAGTAAAAGTTGTTTGTTGTCATGAGTAGAATTATGTGTTTAAGTATCGATCACTAATTACCAGTCACCCTATATTTATCGAAAATAAAATAGGATACGTTATTATAAAGTAAGCAACCCTAATTACAACAGACTAAGTAAGTATATAATGTTATGATCCAAACGTGATAACTAGTAAGACTCGTATTTAGTATCAATACTCGTTATAGTAACACCAATGTTCCTTGATTGACACAACCCTAGTGAAGTGTATGTATGCTCCCTAATAGTGCATATCGTAGTAAGTACGCTCCTTTAGAATATAGGTGTGAGTTTAAGCTAAGCAAGCACTTTAATGCGCATTATAGAATATATTCCTTTTTATCATTGATTAAAGTACAGACGCCAGCACATCAAGCTACTACAATCTGTCAGATTTCTTTAATAGATTTTCAACTTTATCGCTAAAGTATAAGGTTCAAAGTTGATTGGGGAAATCTGACAGTTTCGGGTAGCTTGATGTGCTGGCGTCTGTACATTCGATAGAGTTGGTTGTCTGATTTAACCCGTGAGAAGGCGCGCCTAATTTTCTTACACGAGTAGGCGCGTGCGAGCAAATTGCTCACACTATCATAAATGTTTATATTTTTAGTGTTTCTATATTTATTGGCTTATAATGTATTTAAATAAATAACACAAGGTTTAGTAAGTAAGAAAACAAGTATTTTAATCAAAACTATTAAACATAATAGCAACTTCTAACGCAAATAACAAAACAACCTAGTATTAATTAATTTTTTTGGCACGTTTCATAAAAATCACAATAAAAACTGTTCCATAACAAAAACTAAAAAGTGTTATTCATCCATTAAATCTACACTAATGTGCCTCTGGCAACCCACTGAAAACATGTATTTTACATGTTCGGTGCAAAGTAATTGCTGGGCGCGTGATGAGCAAATCGCCGCACGTTGGTACACGGCCTCCACAAACGCCTTGCTGCGCGGTCGCAACGCCACTGAGCGGATCGAGAATTGCGTCAGGGGAGAGGGGGTGAATATTTAGGAAGGTACTTAAGTGCTTGAATTGGTGTGGCATGGGAAAGACAAAAAATTTTTTAATTAGATTTTTGTGTGAGCAAATTGCTCATAGCGCGCCTTCTCACGGGTTAAAAGACCCTAGGACCCCCAACATTTCATGGCGACCCTGCCTTAGGGTCTGCCAAGGGCCAGATTAAGCAAAGTTTTTATTGCGCAGCGATTTTCAAAATGTGTAAACCCTAGGACCCCCAACATTTCACTAGCAATGGCAGCCATTTTATGCGACAATATGAGTTGTAGGTATCCCTGTTTTTGTAGGTATTTCCAGTCCATATTATTTTCTATGTCTATGATACTAACTGAAACATCAATAGTTAATTGAAACTTTTATGGCATTCCATCACAACAATACTATTTGAGTGTTTTCTCCGTGACTGGTTAAACCATATTGATGATGTTTTATGGTTCATTTTATTACATTTGTGCACTGTTACTTCCTAAATACTTTGCAACTGCTAATGACAATGTATGAAAATAAAAATATGTGCACATTGTAATGTTATTGTGGATGGAAATTTAAATGTTTCCATACATTTTACTTCCCTGTGTTATCGTGATGTTGACGTTGATATTTTAAAAGCGCACAATACATTGTGTGTAATCTGCGTTCGTGATTTCCTTGCTCAACATGTATACAAATATGAGTTATTCGAATAATGACTTTAATTCGTACTGAATAAAGTTTAGTTTACGATTTAAATTAAAAGACTTAAGACTTTTTGAATAATGATAGTCACCCCAAAATCAACTTAATTACAAGTTAGATAAAGTTGATATTTGTTTAACTTTAAATTACATCAATTGGAAACGTAAATTGGAATAGACCTTAGAGGAGACTGTTATCAATACTGCTCACGATTCAACACAACCTACAAGTAGTCTGCCCGTCTTTGTCGTCCCATAACCCTATCTCGCTGTTAAAATTTTGTTTCCTCTTTATTTATTTTGGGGTTTTTATCTAAACAGATATGTCAACCCCATTGTGCTTTTTACCATTGTAACATTAACACTTATAATTTACACAAAGTATACTAAACAGTTAAACAATATATGAAATACTGTGATAAAGACAGAAGTCTGTTAATAATACAAATAATAAGTCAGTACTAACATAACATACCTGTTTCCTCTAAAGGATTTGGCAGAGGTGTACATACCATATACATATATGTACATATACATATATGTACTTATGTATAGTACCACATTTCCCAGTTATGTTTAACCCTTCATATGCCGTGGGGGTCTGTGAACGTGGACGTAAATTGACGTGATGAGTGAACGTGGATCCATGCGAGACACAATGGCCTTTTAACCTCGTAACGCCCAAGCTAAATTTCGCAAGATGAGCTAAACGCTCAATGTATAATGTATTGAACAAAGCTACATACGGCATTCCGGCCCAGACTAAAAACAAAACCTTCTCCTAAACGCCCAATGTACATTACAATGTACATTAATTAATTTAAATGCATGTTTGCAATGTGTAATACTGTATGTCACTTTGTTCAATACATTGTACATTGGGCGTTACGAGGTTAATTGTTCTGTAATCACGGCTATCAACCGGTCAAGTCCCATGTAATAGGGGGAGAGCCTATTGCCGTCAACCGTGCCCAATCCAAACTCCTGGCTATTACTGAGAAATTCCTGATGGAAAAAACCCAAAAACAGCTCAATCAGGGAATCGAACCCAGGACCTCATGCTCAGCAGCACTGCTTGCGACCACTAGACCAACGAGACAGTTGTACTTATCTACAGTAATAATATTATAAAGAGGAAAGATTTCATTGTTTGTTTGTATTGAATAGGCTCCGAAACTACGGGACCGATTTGAAAAATTGTTTTATCATTAGAAGCCGACATTATCCCTGATGAACATAGGCTACTTTTTACCGCGAGAAAATGCTTCATTCCTACGGGAAAACGGGTAATAGGATATAAACGGCGGGAATTCCGAATTCTACGCAAACGAATTTGCGGGCGGATGCTAGTTGTCTTATAAAAAGTCAAATATTTGCATTCCACAGATGATGAACTGCCTGACTATGTGATGGTAATGGTTGCAAATAAGCGAACGCGCTCGCAGATGGAAGATGACCTTCAGCTGTTTCTTGGCGACAATACAGAGTTGTTCGTCAACTGGTTGCACCAAGTATTGAAGAAACTGCAGGAAGTGACGGTAGTTACTCCCATAAGTAAGTACCTACTATACTTTGTTCCAAAAGTAACTAATGTATGGTTAAACAAACCCTGTTCAGGTAAATTCTTATCATCTCATCAAAAGTCATTAGACCATATTATATGCGTATATTACAGCCCGATTAAAACCTTATGACGGCTCTGAAGTGCGCTACTCGCTGCGCAGTAACGCACCCCTTACCCCGAATTTGTTACCGCGCCCCTTTCCCCGAATTTGTTACCGCGCAGCGACTCGCCTCATATTCCGAGCCGCCATAAACTTTGAATTGGGCTGTAAGTATGTTTTAAAGATAATGATAAAACAAATAATCACTTAAAGAATACTATTATTTTATAGAAACAGCAGAATGCGACAAAAACAAAGAGAGGTCTGATTCAAAGGAGCGAAAAATTAAAGAAAAGAAAACAAAAGAGAAACATAAGAAGAGTGACCTGAAAAAGGCAAAGAAAAAAGGCAAGGAAAAGCTTCTACGCAAAAAAGACGATAAAAAAAATCATAAAAAGAAGAGTAAACACCACGAGATGATTCGCCCAAACATACCTCCTTTACTCATGAATATGGAGAAGGATTCTGAACCTTCAATCACAGATGTTTTTGCTGGGCAAATATTAAAAAACCATGGAATCACCTTGGAAGCAGCTCAGGAGGAAACGAAGCCGGAAAAGAAACCTGATATAGCAGAACTCAAAAGGCCAATCCTGCCCATAATCGACCCAGCAACCATTTTAACACAACCTGAGCCAGAGATAGACATAGAAATAGTAGCTGAAGAGACTCAAAGAACTAGTGTATCATCCACGGGTGCTCCTAAAGAGGATCAGATAAAGGAAATAACCCAAATTGAAGCTAAAATACAGGGGTTAAAGCAGAAATTGGCAGAGCAATTGGATTCTATGTCAGATGACGAAGACTTTTTGAATATAAGAACTGAAGCTGAAGAGTTGATGAATGATTTTGCTGAAGATGTGTTTCAGGTAACAAAATCTCCATTCTAGCACATACAGTAGAAGTAAGCATAAATACAATTAAAAAAAATAAATACTGGGAATGGACCTGCTCTTAACCTCGATCTCGCCCGATGGAAAAAGATGGATGAAACACTAACGCAAGATTCAATGGCGATTTTCTCCTAAAGTTTTTACAGAAATTTTATGGTGTTTCGAACATTGTATCGGTATAGTTCGAAATCCCTTTAAAATTTTGCATGAGCTCAGGGAGCAAGGGAGCGTTTTTCCCACAGCGATTTTTTTCGCGCACTGGTTTTGCTACCCACTGCTTACCGCTGAAAGTTGAAAATCCAACAGTGTATCTTTTTGACGCGCTGGGATGCGCTCTTTTGGATTCTTAATGCTTGGCTCAACACCGAGAGTTGAAAATCCAGTGCGCGATGTGATGAAATCCCGCCGTGATAAATTTTTTTATGCTAATTATGTTTATAATTTTATATAATTTCAAAGCTAGTATTTTAATGGTCAAAAAATTACTATTTTATGGGGTTTTAATCTAGGCAAAAAAAGAATAGTCCTCACTTAAGGACTAGTCTAATAAAAAATAAAAAAAATCTGACTAAGTTTCCGTTTTGCTATTTCATTTTAAAACCCCACAAAATAGTAATATTTTGACAGCTAAAACACTAGTTTTTGAAATTATCTCGATTGTAAATGTTTGCTTAGTCAATCCCTAGTATCAGGTGGGATGACACTGACAGCTCACTCCACGCTCACTTCACCTAAGTTTTCACTGTGAGGTGGTTACAGAATCGCACTGCAGCTGTTTACTAAAAAATTGCAATATCTACGCGATCAAAATGTAACCAATGTAAACACCTGTCTCTTTTAAATAACCTACGAAAAATTCCAGTCCAGAATCAAGTACTCAAGGTAACAGGTTGCGCGTCTATGTTCCTGCAGCCCTGTAAGGTTTTAACCAGACTATAACTGGCACTTATAACTTTTATCTTATTGTTTTCAGGAAATATCACAACAGGCGCCACAGGCTCCCGTAACAGTGACACCGCCAATAGAGCGAGCAAAGTCCCCCACCCCGCCCCCACCCCCTCCTATGCCTATAGAAGTTTCTAAAGACCCTCCAAATGAGCCTATAGAAACCCTACCCCAAATAGAACTCAAACTCCCAAAAAGACCTATAAGGGACCGGCTAGGAATCCGTGAAGAACCCAAAAAGGCTCCAGAAGTAAAAGAAAAGGAATCAAAAACGAGGACAGATAGTCCCGAAAGGTTGTTAAATATAAAAATTTGAGGTAGTAAGAATAAATACGAGCTCAATTTAATTTAGTTTATTTAAGTTGGCCATGGTGATTTAAGGATGTAATTGTTTGATATTCAGATTGAAAAATTAAAAAAATCATGTCGTTTTAATGGACTTCATATAAGATTTTCAATTTGTGTTCTTTTTAAAGTTTTTTTTTTTTTGGCCAACATTAAACCTAAGTGCTATTATTAACTCTGTTATTTTCAGGTTTACACCTGATAGAGAGCCAGACTTCTGGCCTCCATCAAAGTCAGCCAAGAGTCGGCTAGGGGCCCCCCCAGAAGCTTCGAGGAGAAATTCTGTACCTGATGAGACCGTGTCTGAAATATCAGAACGGGTTCCAAAAAAACTAACATCGAAGTAAGTGATGACACAATATGTTGCTTGTACAGACGCCAGCACTTCAATCTGTCAAATTTCTTTAATAGATTTTCAACTTTATCGCTAAAACATAAGGTTCAAAGTTGATTGGGAAAATTTGACAGTTTCGGGTAGCTTGATGTGCTGGCGTCTGTACATTGATTCATTTTTCGAAACCGGAAATTTACAACACATGAACACATCATTCTGCACCCTAATTGCGTTACACACTATTACTCTCAATTTGAATAATTTTGAAGCATATTGCTAATCCATTGCTCTGTTCGAAAAATGTGTCTGCGCAACAACGTAAATAACGCAATGAATGTTGTTGAACTGTCAAAATGAAACCCATTGCTACTTATAATGTGTTACGCAATTACCCTGCAGGTCAAGCAAAATAAATCTCATGCTTTCGCTCTTGGAACGCACAAGCTTCTGTGTTGCCAACGTAGGGTTTACTGTCGATATCATACAAGATGTCTTTCATAATTGTGTTAAAGCTTCCAATAACATCTAACCTCTAATTCCAGAGTATCAGTACTAGAGAATCGTCCGTATCGTTCGTCTTGTGCGAGCGTGGTGCGCGTACGTCCGCGGCCGCGCGTCGCCACGCCCGCCAACAGTCTGCTGCTTAGAGCCGTCGCTGATGCACACAAGAGCTTGCTCAATGTAAGGACTTGTCAATTTAATCATAATTATCATTCAGCCGGAAGACGTCTTCTGCTGGACATATAGGCTTTCCTCAAGCTTCGCCACAACGACAGCTTGCATGAAAATGAGATCACACATTAAAAAGATCTGAAAAAAAAAAAAATAATTAAGAGACGCAACATAATATGTTGCGTCTCTTAATTATTTTTTTTTTACATATCAGGGAACTCTCAACATATTATGTTGAGAGTTCCCTGATATGTACTAACCTCGCATACAATGGGTGTTGTAAAATATGTCCAAAAGATCAATAGAATGTGCCTCAACAAACTGCAATCACTTATCTGTTCGTAGTACTTATAAGCGTGGCGATCATGCGTCTATCAATCGTGTTAATTGTACGGGTATATCACCTACAAAGTCCATCTTCAACTGAGGCCATTTTGCTGCATAGTAATAAATACATCTAACCATCTCTTTCAGGCACCACCAAATAGATCCGAACCCGAGCCTCAAATCAAACGCGCGCTCGTACTACCGATGCGACGCTGCGTAGACGCATCCAAGATCATCATTCAAGTGCCTGTGGATAACTCGCATGAGATGGATAGGGGGGATAGCATCAGTCTCGGGGATATGGATAGCGACGATGATAAGAGCTCGAAGTAAGTTGGAATATTTTTCTATTAAAGATATTTTTGGATTTAGGTTTCTTTTGTAAAAATAGGTTTTTCATTGTCAAAATGCTGAGCTAGCTAGATTGACTGGAATGAAATTGTTTATTCTGTAAATAGGATCACTTTTCCACATTACAATTAAAATGATAAGCTATATGGATTCTACATTTCTTATCTGACTACCCCCGAGAAATAATGGCGGAATAAAACTAGCAGTGCTATTCTGTAAAAATCTCACTGTGAGAACTTAGGTGAAGTGAGCGGAAAGTGAGCTCTGTCATTCCCTAATGATAGGGATTGACACTATTAAGTGCTCACTGCACTTATGATTTCACGGTGAGATTTTTACAGAATCGACCGGCAGGGGTCAAAGTATCTTTTAAAGTCCAGACATAATCTTGGTCAGATCAGGTGACCTGTGACTAGCTATTTCATTGCGATTTGGTAAAACTAGAGATCTATTAAGTATATTACCCCAAGATAACTACCGCGTTATAGAATGGGAACAATATTTTCTGTCATTTTTAGATGTGTCACTAATCTGCAATACCCTAATAATAATATCTATCACCAAGAAATAGTCATCGTTTTCATCAAAACTGTCTGTAAGTATAAATAATAGGGTTAATGTAAATATATATCTTAACGTGTTAGGTTAATTTAAACACTGCAGACAGAGACAGAAATAGGAGCCCTGCCTAGCAGGACTACGTCGACTACGCCGTCATCATCATCTGCCTAGCCTGTTCCCAACTATGTTGGGGTCGGCTTCCAGTCTAACCGGATGCAGCTGAATACCAGTATTTTACATGGAGCGACTGCCTATTTGACCTCTACAACCCAGTTATTGGGTAATACGATACCCCTTGGTAAGACTGGTTGTCAGACTCGGGCTTCTGACTACCCGTAACGACTGTCAAAGATCCACGAATGACAGCCGGGACCAACGGCTTAACGTGCTTTCCGAGGCACGGAGGGGTCTCGGTATGTGAAGATGGTCACCCATCCACAGACCAACCGCGGCAAGCGTAGCTTAACCTGATCGATCGACCTGTGCGGCTGTTAATATTTAGCCACGGACCCCTCACGCCTACTACGCCGTATTACAGCATTTAGATAGTTACCTTGAACATTGAAATGTTCCATTCACTCCGACCATATAGTGTAGTATAGAACTGTGACCAACTACGCGCGAGCCGAGCGAGCGAAGCGAGTGGTGCCGCGGTAGCTTCCTCGAAATTGGTCGCAGTAAAAAAATTAGGGCACTCCGACAGTTATGAACCTATGTCTGCAATTATAAAATAGTCCAAGTAAAATTATATTTAAAGGTGTTTTTATGTTAACTAAACGATATGAGTATAAAGAATATTTGATTTGTTATTCTATGATATGAAAATCGAAACATAATCTTATTTGGAACAAAAATCAATGATTTGATGATTGATATTATTTCCAAGTAACTGTATTCGTCCGTATCGCTCTCAATAGGAAACGTGCCCAAGAAGCTGGCAGCATTACCACGTTGTATGGTAATGCTGATTCTTTGGCCAAAAAATAGTCCAGCCCTCTGGTCACGTGAAGAGTCGATCATCCGCTTGGCGATATCCCAAATTTTTTGATGCCCTTTGATTATTTGCCCTCCTTTTTATATACTTGTACATATTATTATAATTTTTTTTTTAGTAACTGTTAATATTTAAGTAAGCGTTTTAATATTATTTGGTGATTCAATTTGGAAGACAGATCTACTATTTTCGGAACAAATATTATTTATTAGGTCACTAAAAATGCATTTATTAGGTACCTAATTGATAAAATCATACCCTTATATAATTGCACATTGTAGAATAGTCTTTTTGAATGCTCCATTCTATAATTTCAATATTTTCAGAAAATCTGAAAAGCAAAGCACCCTCACTGCACAGTTTTTACTAGTAAAAAATCTAGTATTTTTATTTGTAAAAAGCGATGTTATAAAGGTTCCGTTTTGTTTTCAGAACCTCAAACATCTACTGATCCTACTTGTAAAAAATCATTTCCTTCTTTTTATTTTGTAACTTTTATCTTTGTTATAATTTTCTTCCATAACATTTTTTTTTTTATCAACGATTATGGTTTTTTTTACTAACGTTTTTATTACTTTATTTTCACCTCTTCAGAGTGGCCAGTGACATAGAAAGAGACGAGTACATACCGGCGTCCATCACGAAGAAGATCATCAACAGTGAATACACGCCTTCACGACGAAACGAGGGCAGGGCGGGCAGCAGGAAAGATGAAACGCCCATCATTGAGACTATGTAAGATATCTTGTGTATATATGTATATAGCCTCCGCTTATGGCGATACTTTAATGGTAAATATGGTCAGGGTAACAAATTGGTATACAGATTAATTTTCAGTTTTAAGTGTTCATACTGGACCTTTTTAGAGATTTTGTGAAACTTCACAGACTAGGTAACCCGTCGACGCGTCGGCGGCTGCCGTCGACTATGTGTCGGTCGTGGTGCTCAAATACACGACTTGTGTGAAGTTTCGCTAGTTAATTTAAAAAAAAAGCACTGTATTCTAATTACAACAGTCATTCTTTTTTGTCCTATGACAGTAAAATAACACAGGAATTACGTAGTCTATTTGTTTACTTAAAATATTCATGAAAACTCAAGAGTCTATAGCTGATTTCTGTCTTTCCAGCAATATCCACAACCCATCGATGAACAAAGACAAGAACACTCAATTCATAGTCACAATGGATGGCTACCATCCAAACGCTTTTTTAGCCAAGAAACTGCTTACCGAAGGTCTCATCACCGAAGAAGAAGAACTAAAAACAACGGAACAAGAAAAGCCAAAAACACCAGAAATAAAAGAACCCGCATCACCTAAAGACAAACCGTGCGAAAAAGAAATTTTAATAGAACCTCCTCAAAAGAAACGCCTTAGTAACACGAGTGAAGAGAGTGAGACTCAAGTCATTATCAAAAAGGAAGATGAAAAAGCAGAGAAAAGAAAAAATAAAGAGGAGGAACAAACTGAAAAAAGAAAAAATAAAGAGGAGGAACAAACTGAAAAAAGAAAAAATAAAGACGAGGAACAAACAGAAAAAAGAAAAAATACTGAAGCTTTAAAAGTAGATGTGCCTCCGGCGAAAAAGCGGAGGGGGTCTCCTATAGTGTTTGATGTTGATAAGAATAAAAAGAAAGAGGGCAAGGAGCCTGAAAGAGTGAGAGAGAGAACGGAAAGTGCGAGCAGTGATCAGCATGTGACGGTCGCTACTGTCACTAATACTCATAAATATGATTCTGTGCCGCCTTGTAAGTATATTATTAAGTATTTACTATCTTTTTTTTTTTTTACTAATTTTATTTAGCTGTCTTGGTCAAACAAACCAAAATTAACGAAGTGCCTACCCTTATACGTATGCGACTGAGTACGCGTGAGTGCGTAGCATTGTAATGTGACCACCATTTTCTCACACAATTATAACCTCTTGAGTCCCTGAGCAAATTGTCGTATGTTATAAAGTCTGTCAGTCCAGCCAGTCGATTCTGTAAAAATCTCACCGTGAAATCATAAGTTAAGTGAACACTTAATAGTGTTAATCCCTAGCGAATGACAGCTCACTCCACGCTCACTTCACCCAAGCTTTCACGGTGAGATGGTTACAGAATCGCATGGCTGATATACATTTGTAATAACCGGACGTACTTCCTAACACACATATTAGTTTATCGTTTAAAAATCGGCGCTGCTACACCTGATCTAGTCAACCAATGAGAATTCAAATGTTGTATAATCTCAAGACTTAAGGCCATCTCACATTTTGTCCGTTAGTAAGGACAACCGGTCTTTTTTTTTTTATAAAAAACGTTGCCCCACACTAGGAATTTCTCCTGTATTGTGGGTGCGTTTACAAACATTTAAAGTCACGTACACAAACAGCCAGACCCGGAACAACTACTTGTAGGTCATACAAATATTTGTTCCATGCGGGAATCGAACTCGCGACACGCAGCGCAGCAGTCAATCGCTTAACCACTGCGACATCTTGAGGTATAAATATGGCGGACTCCGGAGGTTAACTAATTTAATAATGTTTTTCAAATAGTAGTAATAATTCAGTGTATGTAATACGATTCTGACATAACATTCTCCTCTTCTTCTTCTTAGAGAAAGCCCCAGTTGGGCTTTTTTTAATGGATTGACGAAACTTCACTTCGCATATAGTGATTTCCTAGTTTCATGTCATTTATCGGCGGAGGGGCTTGTGGCTAAGTAATAACAGCCGCACGGATCGATCGATCAGGTTAAGCTACGCTTGCCGAGGTTGGTCCATGGATGGGTGACCATCTTCACATACCAAGACCCCTCCGTACCTCGGAAAGTACGTTAAGCCGTTGGTTCCGGCTGTCATTCGTGGATCTTTGACAGTCGTTACGGGTCGTCAGTAGCCCGAAAGTCTGACAACCAGTCTTACCAAGGGGTATCGTATTACCCAGTAACTGGGTTGTGGAGGTCAGATAGGCAGTCGCTCCATGTAAAATACTGGTATTCAGCTGCATCCGGTTAGACTGGAAGCCGACCCCAACATAGTTGGGAAAAAGGCTAGGCAGATGATGATGTCATTTATCGGCGCTAATTTATTGACCGAAAAATTTTCGTATAACGATATATCAGTGTTGATATTGCACCGGTTCAGTCTAGCTAGTTGCGTCTTACGACATTCTTCATTACTATCCCAACGTATCTTCATTCTTTATATTTTCGACCTTATTCAAACAGCTGAAAAGGCGATTACAGTCTGTCATTGAAAAAAGTACAGTAATCCCTATAACACGGTACCCTTATAACGTGTTTTCATATTACGCGATTTCAATCCCCCGTATAACACGGGCATTCCCCCATATAACGCGGGGATTTCCCACATACATATTTCTGTACTGTGAAATTTAAATATTCGATTTAAACCCCCTGCAGCGAGAAAAGTTAAATGTCATGAATTATTTATACGAGGTCGTAAAAACGCGTTATACGAGAATACCCCTATAACGCGGAACCAATCTACCGCGTTATAGGGGGGATTACTGTACTACTATACACTTCTTTTAGCTTACACTGATTGTTTCATGCCAGGGGTGCATTAAAGACTACTATTGTAACTTGCTGGCGAGTGCATTCATCACAATAGCCATATTTTGATAGTAATCATATAAAGCATAGCTGAAATAACATCGTTTATTATTTCCAGTAAGTACAGCTGAACGCAAGTTAGTATGGTGCCGTGCCTTCCCGCTATGTCGCTACGGCAACGCGTGTGCATTCGCGCATCCTCGCTGCAAGTTCGCGGCCTCCTGCACACGACGCAACTGTGTGTACTCACACGCACCCAATGCCTTGGCCCCGCCCACTACTCCTACGTCGCCTGTTATTGGTTAGTTGAGTTTGTTTAGCCTATCGAGTGCAATTTATAGTGAAAGGGAAAAAAATCGTAGTAGACCAACTAGGATCTACTAACAGTTTTCCAATTTGGTGTTCTATCGTAAGCTTATTTCGTATTTTAAA
Source organism: Eremobia ochroleuca (assembly GCA_949629135.1). Taxonomy (NCBI): domain Eukaryota; kingdom Metazoa; phylum Arthropoda; class Insecta; order Lepidoptera; family Noctuidae; genus Eremobia; species Eremobia ochroleuca. The sequence continues at coordinate 14,156,814 of OX451398.1, forward strand.
TATGTACTTAGTAAATTGCCTTTCCTTCCCTACTGACTCAGGTAAACAGTTAAAAATTCCAAAAATAAAATCATTTGTTGTGGATCTAATACGAATATGAACCTTATTAGTATGAAGTCAATGTGCAGATTCTTATAAGCGAATGTGATCAAGCAAGCGTTTCATACAAATAATAGGTCTTTACCTATGAAATTGCCGTTTTGTATGAAAAAATTTAAACGATTTTTTTTCATGTATTTTTTATTTCTATTAATCGAAGTAATCACCCATGCAATCAATGCATCTTTGCCAACGCAGTGTCAGTTTATTGATGCCCTTCTTAAAGAAATCAGCTGGACGGGAGGCAACAAATTCTTCAAAGGCATTTTGTACTGCCTCTCGGGTATTGAATTTTTTTCCCGCCAAGAAGTTATCCAAATTCTGGAAAAAGTAGTAGTCTGTAGGCGCAAGGTCTGGTGAGTAGGGCGGATGACGGAGAGCTTCGAACCCCAGTTCTTGCAACTTGGAGACTGTCTGCTGTGCAGTATGAGGTCGCGCGTTGTCGTGCAGGAGCAGCGGAGACGAGCGATTGACCAATGCTGGTTGGAGATGTGCCAGCTTCTCCATCATTGTGTTCAGTTCTTCACAGTACACATCTGCAGTAATGCTCACCCCGTTTGGTAAGAAGCTGTGATGAATCACACCGGCGCTAGACCACCAAACAGTGACCATCACTTTTCTAGGGGTAAGTTTTCGTTTAGGGCATTGTTTAGGTGCTGAACCAGGATCTAACCAACTTGCTGAGCGCTTGCGGTTATCAAACAGAATCCATTTTTCATCGCAGGTAACAATGCGGTTCAAAATTCCTTCATTTCTGTGTCTGTTGAGCAGTGCAAGGCACGTCTCGACGCGTACTTCGCGCTGGCGATCATTGAGTTCGTGGGGCACCCATTTGTCATGTTTTTTACCTTGCCAATTTGACGCAAATGGACCAATATTGTTTTGACGCTAACGTCGAAAGCTCCTGCTAATTCAGCCGTAGATTGTGTATCACCAGCTTACACAATCGCCTTTAATTCGTCACTGTCGACCAAAGTCTTCGGACGACCGCGAGGTTCATTTTTCAGGTAGAAATTTCCAGAACTGAAGCGAGCAAACCAATAACAGGTGGTGCGTTGGTTTGTAGTGTTAGCTCCGTAAACGAAGTTGATGTTGCGTGCCGCTTGTGCCGCGTTGCTGCCACGACGGTACTCATATTCCATAATTACTCGAATTTTTAACGTATCCATGATGACGAAAAAGATTGAAATGCGATGAAAATGTAACACTAATCAATAAACAAATGACTACTTTTGGAAACAAAATTCCATGTTTTTAAAATAAAATTAATTTGAAATTAGAATTCTTAGCCAAACAAAAATTACGACTATTTTGATTTGAAATAGCCAGTACTGCAGAACGGCAATTTCATAGGTAAAGACCTAATATGAACATTAACTTTATGTGGATAAGGTTCACATTCGTATGAAACGCTTACCCTTACTCGTTTCTTGCCATACAAAACTACCCTTTGGAATGTGCAACTAGAATCAATTCAATTTTCTTGTAAATTTTGACATTGCCTTTGTGCTAATTGTAATAAATGAATTGATTTTTACTTCGATTGTAGTTGCAATTTGAAAGCATTTTTTTTTAACTTTTTTTTTGGTTTTTAATAAAAATCTAACCGTTCTTCCACAGCATCCCACGTAGTACCAGCCGCAAACTATAAGACAATATCAACAGTAGTTCCTAACATGTGCAAGTTCTACCCAAACTGCGTGAACCCCTTGTGCCACTACTACCACCCCAAGCCGTGCCGCTACGGCAAGACTTGCGTCAACAAAATAGAGTGCAACTTCTACCATGCCGACGTGCCGGCCAAGTGGAGGTAGTCTGTCAGAAATATACAGATTAGTTCATACTGAGACGTTGTTTTATTTCATTTTTTGACGCATATAAATAGAAACGTCATTGAAAAACAAAGTTGAGCAATATTATTACAGCAACATGTTTTTGTGTTGCGGCACACATGTTGCTGGCCTCATGAATGTTGCAGTGTTCATCATCATCATCATTTACTCCTGGAATCACCCACTAGGAGGCCTATACCCGGCGTACAGGCCTCCTTTTTTCTGCCATACTGCAGTGCAATGATGCTGAAAGCAAATTACGAGTATGTTAATGTTTCCTATTCATGGTAGTCAAAATTTGGCCGGCGAAATCCAAAGTTGCGGGAAACAATGTTTAGCAAGTTGCTCCACTTCGTTTCCTTACACACAGACATGTTGCGGAACAAAAATAAAATATTTGTACCCAAACTGCGTGAAGCCCTTGTGCCACTACTGCCCCCCAAAGCCGGTAAAACAAAACTGTTGTTCTTGTAAGTGCGATTGCTGGGTTCGATTCCCAGGTCCAGGTTTTATTAACACTCTTTGAAAAACCCAATAAATCAGTAACATTGGATGTAAAAAAAGCAATAACTGCCCGGGGTCTGCCATTAACATGATACAAATTCCAACTCCGGGCTTCTACCGGAAAATTCTGTTGACCTGGGAATCGAACCAGACTCAGCAGTCGCGCATGCCGCCACTAAACCAGAGGAAATATCATTTACGCAATTTATTTTATTTTTATGGACGCCAGCATATCAAGCTACCACAATCTGTCTAATTTATTTTTATAGATTTTCAACCTTATCGCTAAAGTATAAGGTTCAAAATTGATTGGGGAATTTTGACAGTTTCGGGTAGCTTGATGTGCTGGCGTCTGTAGCTACCTACTGGGTCAAAAAAATCGGCTCCACTTTAAACCCAATAATATAATAGAGTTACACAATAAGAAAATTGTTCACATTACGTTGACTCATATTCGGTGCAAGGACGCGGCCAATTTGTTCCAATTGGGTAATAGAATGAGGTATAATATTATTATGGTTCCCTAATACTTTAATATCTACCTTGTATTTACTTTCAACTTAGGTACAGACGCCAGCACATCAAGCTACTACAGTGTCAAATTTCATCAATAGATTTTCAAAGAACAATGGCGAAATTTTAGTTGAGTTAAATTTGAGCGTCTAAACGTGACTTATGTACGAAGGAAGTTCCATTATTTTTCTACGTTTTTTCAAAGTATCACATTAACTAGTCCAGGCCGGATAAAAAAAATATTTTAAATGAAAAGTTAATTGATTTTTTCATTACCGTTTAGTGTTGCCATTTTATATTTATTCTGCCAAGTGACAGTAAGTACAGCATTATTGAATTATAATCAGTTTTATTTTGTTGTTATAATTAAACGGAGTAAGTGAATTAACAACGCAGTTTATTTTTAAGTGTAAGTGTTCATTGCAGGGAGGTAAAAACACGTGTAAAAAATAAATGAATTAATTTTAATTATTGACCGGCAAAAAGACTAGTATCCCAAATAAAAAAAATATATAGCTTGGCTATTGACGATTGTTGATTGGTTGCTGTTGTAGCAAAATATTACCACACCTGCAGAATTTCTTGATGAAATCATTGTTAGAGAGGATGATGAACAATAAATAGATGTAAAAACAAACTTGTTTTATTGATTCACATCAACTTAACATATTCCTCACACATTCTAGGATTTTATAAATACTTGCTAAGCTGAAACTTAGCAAGTGTTTTTAAAATCCTAGAATGTTAATCCTATGGCTTGCCTCAATATCTAAAACAATGCTCACGGTGACTGGCGGCCTTAGACCTGTTTTAAACACCTATTGTATACACATTTTAACGTACCGTGTATTTTATCTTGACGGTAGCGTCAAGTATACTCGGTAAACGACCAATATTCGCTTCAATCACGACTTGTCAAGTGCATTTGATCGTCTCGGGACCCTTAGCCAAGTTACCATAGACATAACCTACAAAAGTTCATGACTGAATATCTATTATTCTCGGCCTTCCCGAACAAAAATTCTTGCACAAACTAATTCAGAAGGTGACGCTGAGTTAAACAAGATATTTTTCATTTAAAGACGTAGGAATTTAATCTCAGCTAAAACAATGTATGGGTGGCTGCCATTGTTCTTTATCGCTGAAGCATAAGGTTCAAAGTTTATTGGGAAAACTTGACAGCTTCGCGTAGCTTGATGTGCTTAGTATGCGTTGGTGTGTGTCGTCTGTACTTCTCGTAACTTTCCCGACGAAAGCCGTACATCTCTAGATAAAGAAAAGAAAGAAAGAAAAATATTTTGTTATGTAGTTAGCTGTGACGCACTTTCCCGCACTAGTGCAGTTATGTAAAGTTAAAAGTACTGAAGAAGATGCCAGCACATCAAGCTACCCGAAACTGTCAAATTTTCTCAATCAACTTTGTACCTTAAGCTTTAGCGATAAAGTTGAAAATCTATAAAATTAATTTGACAGATTGTAGTAGCTTGATATGGTGGCGTCTGTACATTGTGAACCTAAAAGCGGTACCGTTGAAAACCAGCGCCAGGCACTAGCTGCTTGGCATTTAGGCTGAACTGATTTGGCGCAGCCGTAAGGCACACATTTTTTTTGCGTGAATATTGTGTGCTTTAACCTGGATTAATTAGTAATTTTCTTTCTTTTCCATCAATAAGAGCCAATTTACAAGCGGTTTGGAAAGATTTTTACGAATCGGTTTTGTTTGGTGTGGTGAGATTAGACGGTCAAAAAGGCGTTAGTGAGGCTCACTGTCTACTTAGGTTGCTTATGACGTAGTACTAGTACGTACCTAGGTAGGTACACAAATAGATACATCTTCACCCCTTGTCAGTCTTATCGGACTAATTGAATTGTGCAAGTACTTCGATACCTACTTACTAAGGTTTCTGATGACATAATACGGAACTAAAAATATCTGCATAATGCGATAAATAATTAATGTTTATGATGCATTTCATAGATATGGATATCTCGTCCGTGCAGTCGTCGACAAACATCTTTTAAAATAATTTCTAAACCCGAAAAGTTTGCTGCACACTAATAATAATTGCATAACACACTATTACTCTCAATTTGAATAATTTTGAAGCATATTGCTAATCCATTGCTCCATATGTTCGAAAAATGTGTCTGCTCAACAACGTAGATAACGCAATGAATGTTGTTGAACTGTCAAAATGAAACCCATTGCTACTGATACCTAGTTAGTAAAAAAGTATAGTTACGCTATTAGCCTGCAGGACTCCCAAAATAAACATTTGTGCACGTGAGTGCCCATGTGCTCAACACTTTTTGTTTTTTGTATCGACCACCAATTAGGTACCTATCTACCCAGGGTACTTAATTGTGGATCAAAATCAAAATCAAAAGTCATTTATTCAAACTAGGCTGAGAATCAACACTTTTCGAACGTCAAAATTACAAAAGAGGGTCCCCCAAAACGCCCGCCCTTCACCACTTCCTAGTGCTTTCGCTGGGGAGAAGAAACGGCGCTACAAACTCCCCAGCAGCACAGCTGTCTGTTCAGTTAGAAAATACTTGACTGAATACAATACAAGGTATGCAAAGTAATTCACATTACAAGACACAGGACACTAAATTAAATTATTTGCCATATGCCAGCTAGCAACGCCAATATACCAAGAAATACAATAAAAAAATATACGTAGGTACTGTTGGATGTGTGGATGTTGTTGCTTGTGCTCTAATACCTTGATCACCTTTAAAGACAGCACGACAACCATATGCCAAAACTTGACATTGGAACACATTCTGTTGTTCACAAACTAAATTTAAGTTCAGAGCATCTGTTTTTCTTTCTATTTCATTATGAAAAGCACAGAAGATAAATATTAGTTAAGTCCTGTCAAATTAAGATACTCCATAGACAAGATTAGACGTGATTAGAAAATTGGCTACCTCGTCAGGCGCTGACTAATTTGACAGGACTAAACTAATATTTATCTTCTGTCCTTTTCATAATTAAATAGAAATAAAAGATGCACTGAACTTAAATTTAGTTTAGTTTGTGAACAACAGAATCGGCGCCATTGGTAACTTGGTTTATCAGGCAGTTATTATAGGGACTTCAAATTAAAAATTATGAGGTTAGATGTTGCGCTCAGACCCGGTTGCATTCGATTATTATCGAACGTAGTAGGTACTACGTTCAAAATTCCATTACCACTCAAATGCGCTCAGATTATGAGACAGCACAGTAATTTTTTTAAGATTTTTCTCTCCGTGTGCAACCAGGAAACCTAGGCCATTCAAAAATTCGAAATTAAGAAAAGTTAAATCTACAAAAAAAAATATCCATCGTGTAATTCACATTTCTCGACGAGTGTGAATAGATATCCCGCAAGTAGGGACGTCACCTAATAAAATAGATATCATCCGTCGGACCCTATCATCCTGCAATTATTCGCACTCGGTCCCCGGTCCCCACAGTAGGTGGGATCCTAACCAGAATTCGGCCACTTCCCATCTTTTGGGAGCACAGTGATCAGAACATTTTGTGGTGCCGTCTCCAGGGATTTTATTGCGATAATGGAGGTAAGCCGTGCATGTTATGTGTTTTATCTCGTAGTAATCATGAATGCAACATTAAACTTAGGTTTGGCAATGGATGATAAATAAAATTCATTCATGCTAAAAGCTCGGGGTTTTTTTTTTGGGTGGGAAGTCATCAAATAACTTTTCCCGCTCTAGGGGGAGCGGAAGGGCATGTCAGACTTTTACTGATTAATACCCACCCGTGTTCCTTCAGTTGCCTGTGCCAGGGGCCACGGCAGAGCCGGCTTAAGCATATTGGGCGCCGGGGAGCGATAATCAGCCTGCGCCAACATTTTTTTTTTTTTTTAATGGCGGTCACAACAATAAAACGGTCCGGTGCCATTAGTAATAAGGTTCTTGCACGTCGCAAGTCGCACAGCGAATATGCCGAAAGCTGCATGAGGCATATATAAACAATATTGGTGCCAACATCTTTAAAGGTGTAATGAATATCTGTTCAGTAATTTTTAAAACGGATTATGATTACTCATGGTATAAGACGATTGGCTTGCGCCCCCTAAAACCCTGCGCCCGGGCGCCACGCACCCCTTGCACCCCCTGGTAAAGACGGCCCTGGGCCACGGTAATTCTATCGAACAACCCGCAACCCTGGCAGGCATCGGCCCTAGCGGACCCCATCAGTTAGGTATTGCTGACATCTCTTTCAGGCGCGTGTGGAACACAACGCGCCGTCGACCTGGGCCTGGTCTCCGGTTACCGGACGATGACCCATTGCTCGCAGTCTAATCCTACCGATTCGTATAATAAAATAGGGAGGGTTTTTTTTACTTTTTAGTTGGTTTGATTCCCGGGTGAGACAAGCGAATTTTAGAAGATCTTGAATGCAGTTTTGTTTCTTTTAAAAAATAAAGGAATGTTTCCTTTCGGTAAAATGAGCTAACTAAAGGATTTAAGGTAGTTCCCCTCTAGGGCCCATAGATTTTTCCCAACCTGTATATTATAATAGGTAACTGGGTATCTACCTACTAGGAAACAAGAGCAAATTGAAAAAACTTTTCCAGAAAACACAGTTCAATCAATCAACTCAGCCTATTGCAGTCCACTGCTGGACATAGGCCTCTCCCAGACTGCGCCACAACGCCCTGTCCTCCGCCTTCCGCAACCAGTCTACCCAGCCACCTTCTTTAGGTCGTAGGAAAACACAGTTGATAACGCATTATTTTGATGCACACCTATATGGTCATTCCCATGAACATATCAAAAAGGAAATGGACATATGGAATGGATTCTATTAGGGAGCAAGAGAACTCTTATCCCCCAGCAGATAAGAGTTCTCTTGCTCCCTTCTAATAGAATCCATTCCATATTTCCATTCATATATTCAGTCAAGTATTTTCTAACTGAACAGACAGCTGTGCTGCTGGGGAGTTTGTTGCGCCACTTCTTCTTCCCTACGAAAGCTCTAGGAAGTGGTGAAGGGCGGCCGTTTTGGGGGACTCTCTTTTGTAATTTTGACGTTCGAAAAGTACTGATCTCAGCCTAATTTAAATAAATGACTTGATTTTGAACCTAATTTTTGCCATTCACTATTGCTCTTAATTATATGTAAATTATAATCTAAAATAAAACCTAGCCAATAACAAAACAACGTTGTCTAATCAATCATAATAATTCCGATGGCTTAGTTAGATAGTTTAATAAAGGTCACATTTTATCAATATACCAGTTATTATCTAGACGCCTGTTTACTAGACTAACACTAGGTAGATATAGATACATAGTTGTCTAAGTGTGTAGAACATAAATATCTACTGTCATAATAATGATTAGACGAAAAACAATTACAGTATCAAATAGTGTTCAGTTTTTTGTAATAGATATTTTCACGTTTCTTCCGCATAATTAAATAGTTTATTTCTAACTAATACGATTTATGTACGAACATGTTTTATGGACGTGTAACTAAATAGCTAGAGCTCATTATTAGTTCATTTATTTATTTACTCTAAACATACAAATATCCTTACAGGCTAGACCCAATGCGATATTGTAGCACACATAAAATTTAGTTATAAGGCTTAGGCGTGTAAAATGTAAAGAAAATCAAACGAGCAATCCTGGAAGTCTTCTCAGAGGTTGAAAGAGCATTCCTTAGTCTCTAACGTTGTTTTATGTCGGTTGACGCCTGTGCTGTCATCTAGTTCTTGATAGAGCTGGGTACTAGGCCAGATAGAATTGACCTAAGTACCTTTAAAATTAAGTGGGTATCCTACCTGGTACGTTTTGTGAATACCTATTGTGAAAACCGTGAATACCCTGCTGAACGTAGGTATACCACTTAGTATACCTAAGCAGTACGTACCTTCTCTACTTCAAGTTATAGTCTGTTTTACCTTATAGGATGGCAGGAACATAGACGCGCAACCTGTTACCTTGAGTACATGATTCTGGAAAACCTGCGTTGAAATTTTTCGTAGGTTATTTAAAAAAGACAGGTATTCCATACATGTTGATCGCGTCGGTATTGCAGTTTGGTAGTAAACCGCTGCAGTGCGATTCTGTAACCATCTCACCGTGAAAACTTTGGTGAAGTGAGCGTGGAGTGAGCTTTCAGTGTCATCCCATCTGTTACTGGGGACATGTATAATCATAATCGAGATTTTAATAATATTAATAATAACAAACAATGTCGATGCGTATTTTCATCAGTCTAGTAGCTGCGAATGTTTTATTTTAATTGTTGTTCGTGCGTGACGCGCTCGCACCTCAGGCTATATAAGGACTAGTCTAGAAAAAAAAAACCGTATTGAGATTCTAACTGAGTTTCTGTTTGACTATTTATTTTAAAACCCCACAAAATAGTAATGTTTTGACAATTAAAATACTAGCTTTGAAATTATATAAAATGATCAAAATAATTATCATAGAAAATAGTTTTAGAATCTCGTTTATGATTGTAAATGTATGCTTGGTCAGCTCACTCCACGGAAGTTTTCACGGTGAGATGTTTACAGAATCCACCGGCTGATTTGATTGTGATAATTACCTACAGAAGAAAATTGCACAGAAAACTTAGATCCAATGCAGAATACAATAAAAAAAATAATGATAGGTGAAGCCAAATAACGCCAATAAAACGCCAAAAAAACAAAAGCGAATCTATAAAGAAGGTGTTTCATAAATTTTGACCGCGTAGCACTTTTGTAGGAAACAGGAGTTGAAAATACGATGGCACAGACAGACACACAGATATACGTGTTAAACTTATAACACCCTCTGTTTTTGACGGTGGTTAAAAAAACAAGTACTTATAAAAGAATAGCATAGCTAAATAAAAACTGTTTACAAACAAAAAAAACAACTGACTTCCAAAAAAGACACTAGCTACAAAGTGAATAATAACTTTAATTTCGGAAGTCGGTGTCGTTGTTTCCACATTTTCGTTTTTTGACACATGTAGTGTTTTTTTTTTTTTTGAAAAAAAAAAAATTATTTTTCACTTTTTAGTTCATAAAACACAAATTCATATAACACTATTATTTGCTATGTAAATATCAGTGACAGGAAGTTATTAAAACATCATCAATATGCACTAAGTGGAAAAATTAATAAATAATCGTATTATTGAAGCTGACTACCCAAGCAAAGTAATCAAATTTATATGCGACCACTCCTGAGGCATACGTTATCCATAAAAAAAAAAAATTTTCAAATCAGTGTAAATAACGGAATTCTGAGGTAACAAACAAAAAAAAAACAGCTGAATTGAGAACCTGCTCCTTTTTTTGAAGTCGGTTGAAAATAATTAAATGTAGACAAATCCTTTAATCCTTCGTATGTACGTGTGTGAACGTGGATCCACGAGAGAGACAATGACTTTTTAATTGTTTCTATAATAAATTACGGTACTGAACCGGTTAATAAACTCAGGCACAACACAGCAGCGTAGGAAAAATCCAAATTTCTTTAACAAACTAATTATTTACGCTATGAGGTCAAGGTCCTACCACAAAAAAGTGCAAAACTCATGGTGTGCCTATTAGATAGGTAGGTACCTATCTATTTCAGTGTTCCGGCTGTCATTCTAAAAAGGGTAAACAAACAAAGAAGGTACTCATTGCACATCGAATGTGTCCACAAAAAAGTAAACGATTGACCAAGGTTAAGAGCGTATTGAAGTTACCGACTTTTCGAGACAACAACCGAACTTGCTTAGCGATGCGGATAAGATGAGCGAAACGCTTTCCTACCTACGGGGCGCGTAGTCTGTTCGGTTTCTTCGGATCTGACACGGAATTTCTCGGAAAAAAAAACAAAGATTTAAGAGAAAAAGAAAGTACCTAATTATTAGGTAGGTTAAACTTGACTTATGTGACCTACATTCACTGCCCACGCTTTTTTAGATTTTTTTCACCCTATCGAGACCACAATTGGACTTATTTTGTCGGCAAGTCAGAAGTACTGTGAGAGGAATTTATGAAAGTGTTGTTAAGTTTTTACTTGATGATTTTATATTTTATCTTTTATGTGTATATGCAAACTGTGTCTTTAATGTCTGTAATTGGTTTTAAACCGTTTTAATTAAAGAAATAATAAATAAATTATACATACTGATGTCTACAAACAAGAAGTAGTCAACCCCAGTGTATTCCATCGACAGTGAAAGTACTAGTTGGGGCAAAAATAATGCCATAATGTGAATTGGCTACCATTTGGTCAAACGGCCACCTCGTGAGTTGATGCACATTTTTGTGCTCGTTTTACGGCATTATGAATTGTTGCTCGCAAGACATCATCCAAATTGGTGATTTCTTCTTCAATGTTGGCTTTCAAGACTTGCAAGATTTGTGGTTTGTTGTGGTAAAAGCGAGATTTCAAAAAGCCACAAAGTAACAAGTTGGCGCTGTCAGATCTGGCGATCTGACCGACCAGTTCAAATCGCCTAAACGGGAGCTCACACGGCTCCGAAATTAGTGTTTCAAAATCTCCACAGTTGCAAGAGCTGTGTGACTGTGTGTATCGCTCCATTGCATTGTCAATTAATTCTGTATCTGTCACAAAAACACAAAAAAAAAAAAAAAAAAAAAAACACAAAAAAAAAAACATAACAAACATAAAATCACAATAACATTATAACGCCAGTAGCAAAAATTATGGCACATTCATATTATGAATTTTGCCCAACCTCGTAGTTGGAAAAACACCATGTGATTTTAGTCAGTAACAGTCTGATAGATCCTCTGTCCGCCTTAGGGTGGAGGACATTGTTGAGGATCCTGAGGAGAAAAAAAGAACCACCGAGGTCACTGAATTAACTCATTCATCCACTGTTAGCACGGCTTTGAGGTGAGGCTTGTCCTGATATGATCTATTTCCTGTTCATGCTTCCTGCCTTGACATTAAAGACAGAAATCTATATCGTTAAGTTAATTTCGTAAAAGAATTCTTAATAAGTAGGCAGTAGGTACCTACCGATAAGTATTTATTACTGAGTTATGTTTCCAATTTTCCACTTTATTTTCAGATGATCTTCAGAATCTAGCTTTTGTAGGTTCGTCACGCAAAACAATAAAATGTGTTTATCTAAAAGAATTAAATATTACAGACAGACGTATTTTTTTATATTGCTATCCCCCAAGGTCATAAGATTAGGCTGGATGAAGGTCTTGAAATAATAGCGCAGATGTGGCTGAGAATTTATTTTATTACATACCTAATACAATATTGTTTTTTCAAGATTCTTTACAGTTTTTCCCAGTAGGTCGACCACACGTCTGTGTTACTTTACACTTCGAAAAAATAAAATAAATACGAGTATAGTAGTCATTCAAGTAAAAATATGGTTTACAATAAAAATAGGCCGAAGGTAAGTAAAGTTGTATGTTTGAGTTGCTGCCAATATCAAAGCTAAGACAATATCTTATAATTATAAGTATCAGCACCCACACTCGTTATCATTATAGCCGATGATCAGTAAGGTATAAAACATGTATTATAAATTAACAGGAATAATTGAAAATATCTTGATAAGTTTAAGATGTTATCTGCCGGTCGATTCTGGAAAAATCTCACCGTGATAACTAAAGTGAAGTGAGCTTAGAGTGAGCTGTGAGTCATGCTGATGCTAGGGATTGACACTGTTGACGACTCACTCCACGCTCACTTCACCCATGTTTTCACGGCGAGATGGTTACAGAATCGCACGGCAGGTATACTTATTAAGGTGAAATTTAGACTGTCTTTTACAACTTGATCCGACCTTGTACGGAGTTTCAATAGAATAAAACCACCCGAGACTCGTATAACCAGGCTTTCCAATGTGCACTTATCTTACTCTGCTACCCAATAACTGAGTTGTGGACTTGTGCAGGCCAGATAGGCAGGCGCTCCATGTACTACCTACTGCGGCTGCATCCTGTTACACAGAAAGCCGTCCCCCCCAAATTAGTTGGAAACAGGCTAGGCAGATGATCTAAATTACCATGTCCTATCTAAGAGCGCCGGATGATCTGCCGGTCGATTCTGTAAAAATCTCACTCTGAAATCATAAGTGAAGTGAGCCCTTAATAGTGTTAATCCCTAGCGAATGACAGCTTACTCCATACTCACTTCATCCAAGCTTTCACGGTGAGATGGTTACAGAATCGCACGGCTATAAGTCAGGATCCTCCTACCTGAGACACCTTTCTCTATAGGTATAAGATTGTTGGTTGTGCATTTTATGAACCACTGCCTGTAATATGTTGAGATACTTAAATAAAGATTTATTATTATGATCACAAATGGAACGCAATATGCTTAAGATCATCATGAAGTTCGTCACTCAAAAATTCGATCTACATCGAAAGCAATCGATACGCAGACGCACTCAAACTTAAGTGAAAATGGGCAGCCCATGTTGCAAGACTGACAATAGATGGGCTAAAAAAATTTACTTCTTGGATATGACTGTTTGGCAAACGTAACGAGGAAGATCGCACACTCGCTGGGAGAACAAAACCGTGCATATAGCTGGATCACGCTGGTTAGACGCAACGAAAGACAGAGAAAGACGGCATTTTTTGGAAGAGATCTCCACGTCAGGGACTCTCAAAAAAAAAAAAAAACATTTTTTTTAATTATTGATTAACACTGTACAAAAAGAGAAATATAAGGCTTGTATTATTATGATTTAGATCTTATCGATACAAGAGAGAAAAACTACATAACGCCGCTTGACGCCTTCCGTCTCCGAGCCGCCTAGTTAGGCAACCAACCAGTGTCCTGACTGACCTTACAATACCAAATGTGTCGCGTGTAAGCTTACGCGTTATTGAATAAGTTGATAAGGATACGAAATATTTTCAAGGCTACGTTTGACTTCTACGTGCTATCCAATTTTTGTGGTGGGCTGCTGAAACGATATTGAACCTATGAGAAGAAAGAAAGAGTACTTAGGTGGGCAGGTAGAGGTTAGACTCGAGAGGGAGAAAGTAGAGTAGCCTAACTAGTAGAATATTTCTCCATTTCGTATTTTTTGATAAACGATGTCAGCAACCCTTACCAAGAACTTAGCCTTTAAAGAGTGTTAGGTTCAACGAGGGATATACTTGAAGGGCGCGAGGAGTAGGTACTAATACGAGTAATGAAAATGAATAACTTTCACTATGAGAGCATACCCGAATTCTCAAAAAAATATCTGTAGCTCCTACATTTATCCGCATAACGACAAAATATCGGGAACAACGGATTTATGTCTTTTTTTTTAATGTTTCAGAATTGGTCTCATAGTAAAAGTTGTTCATAATCATGAGTACAATGAGCCCTTCAAAGGTTTTCAGTTATTTCATTTATACCTAATGCCTACTTATAGCTTACGAGGTGCCCGTGGCTAAATAATAACAGCCGCACAGGTCGATCCGTCAGGTTAAGCTACGCTTGCCGCGGTTGGTCTGTGGATGGGTGACCATCTTTACATACCGAGACCCCTCCGTGATTCGGAAAGCACGTTAAGCCGTTGATCCCGGCTGTCATTCGTGGATACGGGTAGTCAGAAGCCCAAAAGTCTGACAAACAGTCTTACCAAGGGGTATCGTATTACCCAGTAACTGGGTTGTGGAGGTCAGATGGGTAGTCGTTTCATGTAAAATACTGGTATTCTGCTGCATCCGGTTAGACTGGAAGCCGACCCCAACGTAGTTGGGAAAAGGCTAGGCAGATAATGATGCCTACATATAGCTTACCGCATCGTGTCACCCAGTAACTGGGTTGTGGAGGTTCGATAGGCAATCGCTCCATGTAAAACACTGCATGCAAAATTGTTGGGAAAGGATTAAGCAGATGATGATGACCTTTACAGCTTAACTTTACTACCGATTCATTTACTAGTTAATTGTAGCACAAAAGAAACCTTCGCTAAACTAAATTCTTATATCATTAGTCTACATTTAATTAAATTGATAATTTTGTTTTTTTTTTTTTAGCAGGAAACGCGTTCAAATGGTTTATTGTGTTTAAACAAGTTTTGCATAATAGCATTTATGCATGTCTGTGCATTACACAGTTACAATATGAATTAGGTACACTATTTAAATAATAATAATAATAATTTTCCTAATCAACTTTGAACCGTATGCGTTAGCGATAAAGTTGAAAATCTATTAAAGAAATTTGACAGATTGTAGTAGCTTGATGTGCTGGCGTCTGTACCTAGACATTTGTTAAGCTTAGTTACCATAATGCATCAGAACGTAGTGCTGCTAATTTTCTTGACAGGAACTTTCGTATAAGTGCATTTCTGAACTTCAGCCGGTCGATTCTGTGAAAATCTCACCGTGAAATCATAAGTGAAGTGAGCACTTCATAGTGTTAATGCCTAACGAATGACAGCTCACTCCACGCTCACTTCACCCAAGCTTTCACGGTGAGATGGTTACAGAGTCGCACGGCAGGTGTCGTAAGTGTGGAATTCCTCACGACAAGCTAAAGGCACTTTACGGTTCCAGCTTTCTTCTGCCAAGACTCTAAACGCTTGACTTATCGTTTGGGGTACGTACCTACGTATGGTACAGGATGTGCAAATGCATTCTCCGATCTTCAGGCTTGGTTTGCCCAAAGATGATGTTGATGAGATCTGTCTAAATCATCATAGATATTAGGCCGTTTATTTATAAACGATGATTAAAGTTAAGTGATGTTCAAACGTCAAAAATGTATGGTTAAACAAAGACAGAAAAGAAAGAAAAATCCGTTTATTGGCATTACAGCAAAATAAATACAGATTAAAACTATAAAAACAGAAAACAAAGACTATAATTCCAAAAGGGACTCAGCTCAGCTTAATGTCAGATGACAACACAGGGTGTACCATCTGACGCTGATTTTCTGCTGCAACCGACGAGTGCCATACGCTGGAATAACAAACACATAGGGAAGTGTGTGTCCGTTATAATCAAACCCTCGCTAATCGCTACTTACCTTAAAGCAACGTTTATAAATAAATAACGTTCATAAACGTTAGGTACGTCTACGTAGATAGATACATGCCTCTACTTCTCATGTCACAATGACCATCAAAATAGCTCGTATCTACTGTGTTGCAGCGTTCGGCAGTCAGCAGGATGGTACTCGTACATATCCTCTGCACTCGGGGATTAACGCTCCAGTGGTCTCGTCGTTGCAAGAGCAACTTCTGAGCCTGGGGTCCTGCGTTTGATTTCCAGTTCTGGCAAAGTGGTATTGGGCTTTTCCATTAGGAATTTCTTAGTAACAGCCCGAACTTTGGAAGTTGCCGGTGCCCCCCCCCCCCCCCCCCGTGCCTTGGAAAGCACGCTAAGCCGTTGGTCCTGCGTCTGATCTCTCTCCGGTCGAGTCGGATTACGTGCCATCCGTGTATCTGTGATGACATGATGTCATGAGTGTATCTGTGTGTGCGCACACACTTGTGTACTATAATATCTCCCGCGCCGAAGGCTAGTCTCCGTTGAGACTGGACGCCATGGCCAAAATACGGTCTGGAGAACTATTACTCGGAGATTAGGTACTTAGTGTAGTGTTGTTATGTGAATACTATATTCTTTCTAACTCTAACTAAAGTAGCCGACTATTTGATAAATAAAAAATTAAAAAAAACATATACTATCCTAACTTTATTAAAACTAAAACTAGTAAGAAACTAAAATATGGCGCTGGAAGATTCCGTCGTTCCGAATTTTAATAATGTTAAAACTAAAATTGATTATTCAAAACAATATTGATGAATGTGACTAGACAAGTTGGGGAAAAAATGTGATCTCATTAATCTAAAATAACTAACAGTGTAACCAATTAATTAATCACTTCAATGACAAATTCAATGTGATTTGATTATAATTTGAAGTGATCACACAACTCAACAAGTTTTAGTAATTAATTATTGTAACACTATTGGTGAGGAGCTTGTGCCTAACAATAAGTACTAACAGCCGCACGGGTCGATCGATCAGGTTAAGCTAAGCTATCCGCGGTTGGTCCGTGCATGGGTGACCATCTTCACATACCAAGACCCCTCCGTGCCTCGGAAAGCACGTTAAGCTGTTGCGTTGGTCCCGAGTTTCATTCGTGAATCTTTGACAGTCGTTACGGGTCCTCAGTAGCCCGAAAGTCCGACAACCAGTCTTACCAAGGGGTATCGTATTACCAGGGTTGTGGAGGTCAGATAGGCAGTTACTCTATGTAAAATACTCAGCTGCATTCGGTTAGACTGGAAACCGACCCCAACATAGTTGGGAAAAGGCTGGGCAGATGAAGATGTTGGTCTAGTGGTTGCAAGCGCTACTGCGCTGAGCCTGAGGTCCTGGGATCGATTCCCAGGTTGGGCAAAGTGGTAGAATAGAATAGAATAGAATACTCTTTATTTAGTACACCATATAAATTACAGACATAAATATAGAAATTTTACAAAGGGTGACATAATGGGCCGTCTTATCGCTAAGAGCGATCTTTTAAAGACAACCTTTGGATGGATTGAAAAGGGAAGGAGAGACAAATACTGTAGGTAGTATATGGTGTACCACTTACACGATAAAATGAATACATACATAAAGTATATTATACTAATCTTATTCCTATTGGGTTTTCCATCTGGGATTTCTCATTAGCAGCCCGGAGTCTGGATTTGTGCCCAGCTGATGGGAATAGGCTCGTCCCCTGTTACATGGGACTTAGCGAATGGGAATTGGTGAAATATGGGCGTGGTGGTGTGGGTCTGGGTGTGTTTATATAGAAGCACCTCTGTCTAACGTTAGGAGAAATACAAGCATGATGTTACTTATATAAAAAGAAAGAATGAAAAATTGGTTGTTCTGCACAGACAAAACTCACACTACAAATGAAAAAAAACCGGCCAAGCGCGATTCGGATTCGTGCACGAAGGGTTCCGTACCATTATCTATAAAAACGGCAAAAAAATCATGTCTGCTGTATGGGAGCCCCCTTAAATATTTATTTTATTCTGTTTTTTAGTATTTGTTGTTATAGCGGCAACAGAAATACATCATCTGTGATAATATCAACTGTCTAACTATCACGGTTCATGAGATACAGCCTGGTGACAGACGGACGGACGGACGGACAGCGGAACGGGAGTAATAGGGTTCCGTTTTTCCCTTTGGGTACGGAACCCTAAAAAACACATACAATATACAAATACAACATAGTCAACACCTTGTACTCAAGCATTTAAAATGTTGACAATTTTGTCCATTGCTTGATGTCAGGGCATATATTATGTATATGTTTACCTACATGTTATTGTAAAACTGACTAGACGTTTTTTTATTAGGTATTCCCGTTATTCAACATACGTTTACTTCGCGTCCGTGAGTATATCCGTATGGCAAAAACATTGCTATGCATAATGAATTAATGAGACAAAGGTGACTCCTTTGACGAAGTACGAAGACGGATTTTCTATAGACAAGAATCCGGTGACATTGGCACGTTTGGACTGCACCGCCTGCGGGCTTTTGCGTGAAATCTTATTATAATTTACCAGAACGAAAAGAGAATATCTGCTTTTATAGAAAAAAATATCGCAGAACCTTAAAAATAACAATATTAGGGTTTAAAATTAAACCAAATGAATTGTTTTATTTCTGTAAATAGGATTTCGTCTATCCTCCTATTAAAACAATCTTATCAGGCTTATAGTCTGCAGGAAGAGAAGAACTGCCGGTCGATTCTGTAAAAATCTCACCGTGAAATCATAAGTGAAGTGAGCTTGAAGTGAGCAGTGTCAATAGTGTTAATCCCTAATGACAGCTCACTCCACGCTCACTTCACCCAAGTTTTCACGGTGAGATAGTTACAGAATCGCACGGCTGGTAAAACAAATTCGCGGGTGGATAACGGTAATGAATAAAGCTTCCGGTCATGTATGGGCACTGAGTACCTAAGTGTGATTGTATTGACGAAGGAGGCAATTACTCGTATCATAGCAGGAGTGTAGGTTGATTCATGATCATCATCTATGTATTATGTCAACCAATTACCGCTTATTAAAGTAATAGAAAATAGAGGCATAAATGTTGTAATATAAGTTTAATTATATCTAAGACCTAAGACATATTACATCGGAAAATATTTAATAAAAAGGGACACACATATTTTTATTATTTTTGAATAGTTGTTCCATTTATCTATGGAGGTTCCATAGCTTCATCTTCAAAGAGTTTTGATATACAATCTCTAACGCCGCTTTGTCTATAAATAATAATAATATAACTAGAATAATTGTTATTTATTTCTCTTAAAAGGGTTTTGGTTCATAGGTATTATGAGTTACAGCAGTCGCGTAACTATACCGTTTGAGGCCCATTGCAAATTCACGGGTTCGCCCTTTCCCATGGCAAGATCCCATTTTTTGCAGGTACGGTTTTTTGCAAGATCCCGCTTAGTGGTGCACGTGTTTAAATATACATATTCACATAAGCATCCTATTTGCAGAATCCGGAAAACAGGATGCTTGTGTGAATATATTATTATACATTTAAACACGTACACTACTAAAGAGGATCCAAAAAACCGTACCTGCAAAAAACGGGATCTTGCCGTGGGAAAGAGCCCTTAGGGCCCTCACTCAATGTAAAGAAGCTCAACCAACTTACAAGGAAGGTATCCCGACGTGTCACCTCCGATTTTTTTGTGGCTGATATATGTTATTCTCCATCAAATTTTAAGAGACACGTATTTTTTTTTTGCCAACGCGCCTTTTTTGTGGGTGAAATAGCCCCCTAAACATTACCACCTTTCGGGGCAGTTTGAGGGTTTTACATACTTCTAGTTAATATTTTTCCAAAAGACCAAATGGATATATTAATATCCATTTGGTCTTTTGGAAAAATATTCCTTGTTAGTTAGTTTCTTTTTTTACTGTCACTTCTCCCGTGACTTCGTTCGCGAAGATTTCGTAATTTCTCCAACAAAATTGAATGCCTGACTGCTTCGTTAGTCTAGAGGTCTTAAAAAAGTTTTTATATTATTTCTATACTTTTTTTTTTAATTTATTATATTATTTCTATACTTATGTTAGGATCCTCCTG
Organism: Eremobia ochroleuca; assembly: GCA_949629135.1. Classification (NCBI taxonomy): domain Eukaryota; kingdom Metazoa; phylum Arthropoda; class Insecta; order Lepidoptera; family Noctuidae; genus Eremobia; species Eremobia ochroleuca. Next base: position 14,176,855 of record OX451398.1, read on the forward strand.
TGCTCATGGCCCTCCCGGGTTGGGGCCTCCTGCGACTGGGGGACCGTGGCTTTTCCTGTCACCCTATTGTTACGCCACTGAGTTATGGCAACCTTTGTAAGAGCTGGAGTCTATACCCACTGGATTCGGGACCTATATGACAGATCTCCTGGCTCACACTCTTAAATAACAACGCAATTGCACTTACATAGTTACTAAAAAACCGGGTCAAGTATTCTTGAAATTCTATTATATCTAGAGTAGTCTAGGGAGTGGAACTTCCTGCGTCTGCATCCGAGTGAGTCTGCGTTTCCCGTTCACTCAATCATCGCTGTACCATCAGGTGCGATAGTAGTCAGTAACCGTAGACAAACACGTGCCTATAATCGGTAATAAAATCTCAAGGCACCAAAGTGTGAACTGCCTTGACTCTTCTTAACAGCAATACAAAAGCTAAAGTTTAGATTTCCGGTACCAGTGTATCAATTAGAACCAAAAAATGGAAACGATCAGGCACAGATTTGAAAGCATAATTAGCCTAGAATGTTCCCACTTCTTGCAGATGGCCTCCTCTCTTCGAGAGGGAGCAGCCGTGCGATTCTGTAACCGTCTCACCGTGAAAACTGGGGCGAAGTGAGCGTGGATTGAGTCGTCAATAGTGTCAATCCCTAGCATCAGTATGAATCACAACTCACTCTAAGCTCACTTCACATTAGTTATCACGGTGAGATTTTTCCAGAATTGACAGGCTGGACTATAATCTACCACGCGGGCCCAGTGCGGGTTGGTAGTCACATGTCTTCGAATTTTTGGTTCTAGGACATGCCGGTTTCCTCTCTGTGTTTTCCTTCACCGTTTTGAGAGCAAAATGATGAAATAAATTATACAAAGTAAAGTAAGTAAAGTTGGTCCTGGGTTTGAACCCACGACCAACAACTCGTAGGTAAGTCGGGTCCGTTGCCACTGAGCCACCGCAGCTCTCTCAAATTTGAAGCCTGGGTTTTAATTTTTTGATTTGTTATTTTGAAGGTTAATCGTAATACAATAGAGCTGAAATAATTCGTAAGTAGATTATCAAATTACTTTCAGTTCGTAACAAAAGTTAATGTTAATAATGTAATATGATTATTCATAATGTTGTTCTGATTCTGAAAATTCGACTCCTGCGGAGCGACATACCGGCTAAGGGAGAAGGGCGAACGGTACCCAACTAAATAGTCGAAACTGTGTCCACTAATACGTTTCAGATTATTCAGTGATCTATCTAGGAGAGCAGCACTCCTGCACCTCTCAATTCATGTGTTACAGTTACAGCATGTTCTTTTAATGATCCATAATTTCCCAATTTTTAGGTCCACGCAATCACTGTCCATTCCAAGGTTGCCAGGAACAGGTCGCAGAAAGCGATAAGGCCACCCATTGAATGTTTTAGGGCCTTCCACAAAAATTTTATACACAGAATAAGTCTTATACTGAGAATAAATGTTAAATTTTTGACAGTTTTTCCATACTAGAACTGTCAGATGTCAATTTTATTCCTCGGATAAAAGATATCCGACTTTGGTAAAATGATTTACCTTATAGTGTTAAATGTAAATTTTTGATATGTATTTTCTGATATACAATAAAGTAAGTATATACTCGTATAAATAAATAGATTTCATAGTCCCTGATGTAGGTATTACCTACAGATAACGTAGATATAAGAGCCTAAATAAAAATATTTAATAAAAATCTTAAACGGAAATATAAAAATCTTGTAGATATTCATTAAAACTAGCATGGACTACGATTATTTTAAATAGTTGTAATTTATTGTAAATAATTAACTGTGTACAAGTACTTACAACATACCAGCAATCATATAACAATTACCGTAGCGATGACAGATTTATCTACAAAGTATTTAATGTGGACGTGTAATTAATTAAAAATATTATCGTTATGTTATTGAAAAATGTGTTAAGAGCAATAAAATACGTTACAGACATTATTACACGACGTCTACGACATCTCTGAGCTGTGAAATCTTTTAATTACAGCGGAGTTCTAATTAGTCGCACTTTTCCTCGAAGTACAGACGCCAGCACATCAAGCTACCCAAAACTGTCAAATTTTCCCAATCAACTTTGAACCTTATCCTTTGGTGATAAAGTTGAAAATCTATTAAAGAAATTTGACAGATTGTAGTAGCTTGATGTGCTGGCGTCCTACGAAGCGGCTTCCACTAGTGTGCATAGGTCTCCTCCCTTTTGTGCCATGCATCCCTAGTCCGTACGAGTCTCAAACACGTTTGTCCCGCGGTCTTCTGAATGTCATCTGTCTCTTGTTCTGCACAAAATACTTTTACTCTACTGTCTTCCGTCTCTCTGCAGCCATTTAAGTAAAAAAAAAAAAAAAGAAAATACGTTTATTTTCAGTAAACATGACGCAGAGAGAACGCAAACACAAATCATACCAAGCTGGGGGAAATATGCGTCTCATCCACGCAAAATAAACGTTGCTAAATAAAACCATCGCTAAGCTCCACACACCATTGCTCTACGCCACCTGCCATCACCACGTCTAGCCAAGTGTTCTACTCTCCTTCATTCCAGAGTCGCTACAGTATTCTGACATCTTTTCAACAGTACCAACAACAGTAACAGTTGAAATTGAGATCCATCGAGTAATCGATAATACAACATGCTAAAAGGAAATTAAAACTACAGGTGTCATTTGTAATAAAAATATGTTTCAAACCTACACCCATAATCTTATCTATCTCCTAACCCAAATTTTTGGAGTCCCTTTCAAAAATTTGGGTTAGGAGATAGATAAGATTTCTCCAAATATATGGAATAGATCTTGACCTTTCAAGTATTGTTTTATTCGACAAATTGAGCAACTTTAAACTTTTAATGTCATCTAATACTGATTATGCCAACCATACTGGCGTTATTGCCACCAACCTGTATATACATATACCTGCAGGTAGATACTTCGTAGTCTACAATTAAACAGAACGTGACTTAGTATCAATTACAAAGGCATTATAGTAGTGTAGCTGCAGATATTAACTTTTATTGTATCTATTCTCTGTGATACCTTGTTTATTGACAGTAGTATATATTTTAGATACTTAGGTACAGATATAATCAAAGGGTACAGCCAGTCGATTCTGTAAAAATCTCACCGTGAAATCATAAGTGAAGTGAGCACTTAATAGTGTTAATCCCTAGCGAATGACAGCTCACTTCCCGCTCACTTCACCTAGGTTCTCACCGTGAGATTATTACAGAATAGCACTGCAGGAACAGAGGTGAAGAATTAAACAGATCACAAGAGAGTATAATTTTAAATCATGGAGATCGTTTACCTCACTAAATTGTTACACCCTTTCCCAGACGGTGTTATAAAATCTGCCTAGCCTTTTTCCCCACTATGTTAGGGTCAGCTTCCGGTCTAACCGGTTGCAGCTGAATACCAATATTTTACATGGAGCGACTGCCTAGCAGAACTCCACAACCCAGTTATTGGGTAATACGATACCACTGGCTATCAGAATTTCGGGCTTCTGATTAGGACAACCCGTAACGACTTTCAAAGATCCACGAATGACAGCCGGGACCAACGGCGTTTTTTGTTTGGGTGTGATAATATCAAATAACTTCTTTCGCTCTGAGCGGAGCTGGAGGACCATGTCAGACTTTACTGAGTAAAAAAAAAAAAACTGCCGTGTCCCTTCAGTTACCTGTGCCACAGGTCACGGTAACTCTTTCGAACGACCCGCGACCCTGGCAGGGGACCAACGCAACGACTTAACGTGCTTTCCGAGGCATGGAGGTTTGATATGCAAAACTATTTTTTTATATTGTTTATTATAATGTAAGTAGGTACGTACTGTATATACACATAACATAATGAAAACGGAAATAACTTTTAAGATAATCAAAAGAAGAAAGAAACATACCCTGATCCTTTGAACCACATACACAGTGAACCTATCATGAACATAATATCTTGATACAATTTAATTTTGTTTTATTAGGTCCTGAAAATTACTAATTGTTTTCTTTAAATGCAAAGCTTCGTAGAAAAATTTTCCAAGGCACAAGAAAATTCCACATTTAAAATAAATTCAAATGTAACATACGAGTATCTCGTCAAGCAAAGTACCAAAGATGATGTTGAATATATTCTCAAAGAAGAATGAATGTCAAAAAATTAAAATGCAGACGTTATTTAGGTACTAATGCTGCAGTATGTAAGAGTACCTGTTTTTTAAAATAAAATATGGTGAAATAAAGGATGTTACAGATATCTTAGAGCAGGATTCATTCCGAATGCAAATTATTTAAAACATAGTTTGAGTTTAAGTACCTACGTGAAATATTTACAACTTATTAATATTGTCACAATAAAATGAACTACTAACTACTAAGGTTGACTGGTAGAAAATGCCTATGGAATTAAGTCCACCTCTGTATATTTATGTGGTTGAAGTATTAATTTAAATAAATAAATAATAATAAAATATCTAATTCGCGTAATAGACATCTTTCTTTGCAATGTCCAAATAAACAGTGCCTTAATAAACCAGTCATCTTAAAGCGCAAAGATTACGATAAGCATCGAAGGTTGCTTCCTGACAATGTCTCTGATATTTGACAGGTCATTGTCAATCTAATCACGAAGAAGCCGGGGCACCTAGCTCATTTGTAATCTCACAGCACGTGGACCAATTCGCCCAAGGCCTTATAGTAGTAAGATAGCACTATTTGCATGGTTAACTTTCTAGAACCATACGTCACGTGGATCTAAACTCTAGTTAGCTAATTGGTAACTTTTTTATAAACTTATGGCTTAGTTATGTTATTATTACTCAAGCCATTTTTTTTTGTTCTCGGGATGGAAAATCTTCAAAGATGTCATATTATTATCATATTCATCAAAATCCTCCCCAGGGCGGCGGGGTCTGTCAAACTCTTACCGACTAAAAACCACCCCGGCATTCCATCTCACACCTACGCCGGGAGTCGCGGGAACGTACAATCCTTCCGCAACCCCCGGCTGGTGCGGGCCTGCCACTGCGGGCCTCCTTAGGGCAAGGGGGGGAGTTAGGTGTTAAACTCCCCCTGCGACGTCTAAGAGGTGCGCGCGTGGAACACTGCGCGCTGCCACCTTGGGTCCTGTTGTGTGGGGAGCGACGGCCATCCCCGAGTCCGTCGCCCCTGGACCCATTTGGGGGGTCTGGAAGAGGGCGTTGTCCGCCCTCCGCCGACGCCCGGTGCGCCTGCTGCGGGCCTGGTGAGGGGACGAGATCTCCCTCTCCCTTTTCGCAGCCACCTTCTGCGAGACGACCGGTTTGCAGAAGGAAACCACCGCGTCCCAGGACTGTTCGCTGCCGACCATAGACTCGACTGCGGCCGGCAGCGACAGGTCACTGCCTACTCCTGAGATTAAGGCACGACGCGGCTCCTTCCAAACGGCACACTCTGCCAGCGTATGCCGCGCCGTGTCCTCCCGGCATTCGACGCAGTGGTGACACCGGGCGTCCGGCATCCTGTTTATGCGACACAGGTACTTCCCGAAGCAACCATGCCCCGAGAGCACCTGCGTCGCCCAAAACGACAGGGAGCCGTGCCTCCCCCGAGCCAGCGCTCGAGTACCGGCCGGACCGCCTCGATGGTGACGAGGCCGGCGGTAGGGCGTGAAAGTCTGTCCCGCCATTCCACCACCAGGACCTCGCGAAGCTGAGACCGACGCAGTTCCAAATGTCGCTGCATCGGTGGCTCGCCCCGCGCCCTCGCTTCCTCGGGCAACCGATACAATGACGCTAGGGCGGACCCCTAGCGGAACCTATCCATGACTCGCAAAACCTAACAAATAAAACGAGGAAAACTCCTTTTTTATTTACTTAGGTCTATTATACTCACTTTGGTGTATCTATGTTTATTAAATTCTAATGAGGTTGGTGTTGCACCGCGCGATCTCCACTTTAGGGTTCCGTAGTCAACAAGGAACCCTTATACAGCTGTAAACCCTCTTTTATAAAACATAAAATACTCTCCTTACCATCTATCTATAACCTGGAAATATGCAAATTCGTCAGGAAATACGTGAACTTTTTCACAACCCGCGGCGATAAACATACCCACCAATCTGTCAGATATAAAAATACTCGTATGTTACTGTTACCCTCCTCGCGCATGAAACTACATTCCAATAGTCCCTACGTAATGTCCATAAAAATATTCAATAAACTACGAGTATCAGATGCAATAAAGGATGAAACCAGCGATACGACATTTATGAATAAGCTCAAGAGAATTTTAACTAAAAAGCATATTACAGAGGGGCGTGTGAGATCGATCGATCGGGTTAAGCTACGCTTGCCGCGGTTGGTCTGTGAATGGGTGACCATCTTTACATACCCAGACCCCTCCGTGCCTCGGAAACCACGTTAAACCGTTGGTCCCGGCTGACATTCGTGCATTATCTTTGACAGTCGTTACGGGTAGTCGGAAACCCGAAAATCTGACAACCAGTCTTACCTAGGGGTATCGTATTACCCAGTAACTAGGTTGTGGAGGTCAGATCGGCAGCGACTGCCTGTGAAATACTGGTATTCAGCTGCATCCGGTTAGACTGGAAGCCGACCCCAACATAGTTGGGAAAAGGCTAGGCAGATGATGACTACACAATAAACGAATACATACACGACAAAAAAAATCTATTGAACACAAACAGACACCACACACAGTCGTATAGACATTCATACATACATACATAAATATTATATTATGATAGATATATACTTAATTGAACTTACCAAATAATTATTAAGTACGATAACCTATAACAAACTGTACTCAATAAAATAAAATGTTATATTTACTTATTTAATGTTAACAACATATTTAAAAAATTGCTTACTGTTTTGTGTCCTAAATGTATTTTTATTTTAAGAATTAATTATATACTTTTTGCTGTGCTCTACAGGGTCCATAATTTTACCTTAACTTTAAGCCATTGTAATGTCATCTCTACAACATTATGGAATGCAAATAAATATATGAATATGAATATACAAGGTGTAACACAAATAACGCACAACCTCTTAAGGGGCCATTCTTCACGTGTACAGTGCACACGAAGAAGCATAGTTTGAAAAAAAATCTAGTCTAGATTAGCGAGACAAGAAACCAACTTTATCTGAGTACAACTATATAATATGAATAAATAAACGATTTAATTGATTATTATTTCAGTTTTTGTCACTTTAATGAAGTTATGGCAATGTTAACAAGTTTATATTTCATACCAAAAGCCGAAATGTCAAGTACTTTTAACTATAGGAAAATAGATAATAGATCAATAAAACCCACCTGAAACATGTGACTACTACCCACATAAATCTTTACAGGTAATCAAGTAAGCACTAGGTATATTGATTTAGTCTAGGTTACAATTAATACAAGGTGTAACTTAAATAACGCACAACCTCTTAAGGGGTCATTGTACTCATCATTATGAACAACTTTTACTATGGGACCAAACCCGAAATCGCGAAAAAAAAATCAGCTGGTCCCTACATTTATGTTCGTACGAGTCGTCAAAATGTAGGGAACAGCTGATTTTTTTTTCGCGATTTCAGGTTTGATCTCATAGTAAAAGTTGTTCATAATGATCAGTACAATGACCTTTTAAGAGGTTGTTGGTGTTTTACAAATAACCCTTTATATACTCGTAGGTACTTAAAAATTCTTTAATTTATCGGATCTGGTCTACTACGTCGTAAATTGATTTCAAAGGTGACACTTTACACAAATTATAGGTACGGCTTAGTGTTAAACCAGTGCCTTGTACTTTATATAATTTTATTTCGTGACAGATTGTTTATCAGGCGTCTGGGTTCCTTCAGAGACAGGTTTATTTATTTATAATATACTCTAAGCACACAAATGTACGAACAGAGGCGGACTTAATGCCATAGTGCACTCCTTCGCTATTTTTTATGGAAGCTTAAACAACACTTTCAAGCCTATCGCAATCCACTGTAGCACTGCCAGAAAACGACCTCCCAAGTCCCCAAATCACCCAGTTCTCCGTATCAATGCCATGGTTCTACAGCGCCTTCCATATCTTCCGCATCCAGCCTGCTACCAACTTTCACGAAAGCTTTAAATTCATAATCATAAATCTTTATTTATGTCAACATCATATTACAAGCATTGATTAATATAATGCACATTCTTTCTTAGTTACAAATCACCCGGCTCTCTTGAATAGGCCATTTTACTTTACACAGCGGTTAGAGTTAAGATATTGTATACCTAATGAAATAAAAGTTTAAAATTGCAATTAAGTATAAGCGAGTACAAAATTCAGAAATAAAAAAATGAAAGAAATATAGTCCGCCTTTGTACCTTTTTGTGTGCGAAAAGTTTAAATAAACAAATAAATAGGTAAATATACAAATTATGTATATTCTACCTAGAACAAAAAATATAAGTACATTATATTCTGGAGCTAATATTCAATTTCGATAAATTAACATAATACGTGTACAAAATGTCTTAAATGCTCTAACAACCTCAAATCGAAAGTTTTGGCGAAGCTATATTTTGCAATTTAGATTTATGAACTGGACAACACTGTTTTATTGGCATTCGAGGTGCGTAGTTATTGCTCAAGTCACGCCACAGTCATGCACTATATAAACAAATGAAAAGCTATTACAGTCCTTTCACAGTTATATCTATTACCTTTGACAGGAGCAACCCAACAGAAACCATATTTTAACAAAAATAAAGATTTTGACAAACTTGTAAGTGGCAGCAAGCCAACACCAACCTTATAATTGTGACCCTAGAATTATATTTCTATGGTGGTGATTTATAAAGATCACTGTAATTTTGACTATGATGCAAAATGAGAGGTAAAGGTTTCATCCCAACTACGGCTAACGCCTGAATGCAGCATTCACTGCAGAAGAGTTAATTAATACGTGGGTGGATCAAATATAAACCGGACTTAAGTAAAAAAAATACGCACTTATTATTATACTCGTAAAAAAAAAAGAAATATATTTTATTTTTCTACATAATCTCCCCTTCTATTAACACATTTTTCCCAGCGCAGGGGATGTTTCTTGATGCCAGTATCGAAGAATGTAGTCGGTCGTGCCTTTAGCCTTTTGCACACAAATGATTCCACTATCTCGTCAGTGTGAAAACGGCGTCCTCCACTTGAATATTTTTTTGTGCCATTCCTGCACTTGAGTTCTTGAAAGCGTATTCTTATCGAACTGTAGAGTCAGTGGATGCAAAATTTCGGAAGGTTTTTTTTCCCTTGTTAAAAAAATTATGATAAGTCGTTGCTCAACAGACTTATATACCTCCTGCTCATACATGATGCTACTGGCGCGCAATAAACTAAAGTGAGCCGGAGCAGTATACCCCCCTCCCCTAGATGATCCCTCCTAACACATACTGTAGAAGTTAGGATGATGGCTAAATGATACTGCTGCTTATAAAGTCAAATTAAATATATTATCCGGACCAAAGGTATAATAATACAAAGGAGCAAGGAGGCACACGCGATGACCGCTAGTCGTGTACTGAATGCTCAACTAATATCAATTAGTGAAATGAGGTAAAAATGCACGAATAAGCATTAGTGCATTATTAGTATATGGTTTCACCGTACACATACAACAGCACCAAGCGCGTCACTTCACTCAGCGACCAGTAATAAAAAAGTCCTGTTTATATTTGATTCACCTAATAAAAGAAAACTAAATAACTAGAAATTTGCAAGAATTTGGAACAACTGGTCGAATCGGTATTGAAGTTTTGTATACAAGTTGTAACTTAAGTAACGCACAACCACATAAGGAGTCATTGTACTCATCATTATGAACAACTTTTACTTTCTGACCACAACAGAAATGGCGAAAAAAAAAACAGTTGTTTCCTACATTTTGTCGAATGTAGGGAACAGCTGATTTTTTTAAACCAAAGTTATTATTATTATTATTTATTATAATAACACAGACAGGTAGGTGTCACATGTCTTCGAATGTTTGATTCGAGGACATGCCAGTTTCCTCACGATGTTTTCATTCACTGTTTTGAGAGCAGTGGTAGGTAATGAATAAATCACGCAAAGTAAAGGGACTGGCTAGGCTCGAACCCACGACCTACAACTGGGAAGTGGGGGCCGTTGCCACTGGGCCACCATGCTGAGACTATCTAAAATCGGTAATCTAGATTTTCTAGAGGCCCTGTGGTTATAAAGCTAGACTTACTGTTACTAATGCCTTTAAGCACCAATCCTAAACACCTGAGACCTTGCTAGCCCTATTTCAATAACAAACGATCGTAATTATAACTGTTCTGTTGACATAAACGCGGCTTGATAAACACACCTATTAAATATCTATTAAAGCAATGGGCCTACCCAGTCTAGACTAATTACTAAATCACACCTCTTGACTAGTCTCAATAGCTTTTTAATTAATTAACTAAATACAACGTGTAACGTTAAATGCGCAAAACCTCAGACACCCCAACTGATTTTTAATTCAATTGACCTATTTCAGAGAGAAAATAAGTCATTAAAGAATTGTAAAGGTTTTAGTTTTACTGGCCATTCTGATCGTTTCTTGCGTCTGCGACGACGCTTTACCAAGGGAGGAGTCGTCACCGGGCCGCTGCGCCGCGCTGACATTGGGTTGCTTGACCTATTAATAAATAGACACGGCAACGTTTTAAATAATTTTTTTTTTGAATAATGTGACCTATATTAAAAAGTGGTTCAGTTAATTCTGCTCGTTATTCTGATCAAACTATTTTGAGGTTTTGCGCATTTAACGTTACACGTTGTATTTAGTTAAATAACATGTCTAGTTTAAGGTAAAACCCATGTATCTGTGGCGTGACGTGTCCGTCGTTGGTCTAGCGGTTGCAAACGCGAGTGCAGAGCCGCCGGCCTAAGGTGGTGCAACCTTAAGTGGTCTTTCCAATACTACCATTGGAAAAAATGAGGTTTTACCATACCACAAGCCACGCTGCCACCTAGCTGACTGCTTAATTTAAATAATAAATAAATTTCAAAAATAAAATCAAAAGTTATTAATTAATTTCACACGCAGAACAAAGCTCTAAGCCAATAACAAAAAGACATGGTTTCCTTATAAAAAAAACTATTGCCAATAAAAACCACTGAGTGGGTTCCATTACACGTTAGACGACATCGCGGCAAAAGACAGAGCTGTGTGGAAAAGGGAGAGGGAGGCCTTGCCCTCCAGTCAGTGGCACTATACAACCTAGTTAGTATTAGAATTGAATAATCTATGACATACTCGTATAATAAACTAGCTTTTGCCCGCAGCTTCGCTCGCGTTAATTTAGAATTTGACAATCAATTTGGGTTGTACTCTGCTGCAGAACGGAACATTATTCTAGGACACCATGTTGTATGTCCTTCTATTTGGCGCTAATACGTACAAATCCTGGGCATTGGACACACGCGAACATGCTACATAAAGCTGACCATGGATAAAACATGGCTTTTCCAAGTGCACCCCTGCTACCTGCAATGTCTGCCGTTGTCTACGAGTATAATATTATAGTTAGGACGATGAAAAACCAGTCCATCGACACTAGACTCAAAAAATGTTTTAGGATTAAATAAAAAAAAAAAAACTCTAAACTCTAAAGTTTATAATATAGTTCAATCATGATTCGAAAGACACATGGCGCCATCTATTATCATAATAACATTATGGTTGTTTTTCTCGGGAACAGCACTTTTTTTCGGGATGAAAGGTACCCTATGCACGTTTCTGTAGACATTACAACGTATATGGTGGTTTAGGCGTGAAAAGGTAACAAACAAACAAACAAACTTACTTTAATATTAATATTAATATAAATATATTGTATAAAACAAAAGTAGCATTTCGTGTATCAAAAGTCATTTATTCAAACTAGGCTGAGAATCAGCACTTTTCGAACGTCAAAATTACAAAAGACAGTCCCCCAAAACGCCCGCCCTTCACCACTTCCTAGTGCTTTCGCTGGGAAGAAGAAGTGGCGCAACAAACTCCCCAGCAGCACAGCTGTCTGTTCAGTTAGAAAATATACTTGACTGAATACAATACAAGGTATGCAAAGCAATTAACATTACAAGACACAGAACGCTAAATTAAATTATTTGCCATATGTCAGCTGGCAACGCCAATATACCAAGAAATACAATAAAAAACTATACGTACTCAAGCAAAAATTAATAAATGGAAATTAAATAAAAGCCTCCAGGTATAAAGGGCGTGACCGCTAACATATTTATGCAATGCTGGGTTCAGTTTACATAGCTGTCGCTTGAAGTCACAAATGATAAACTAGGACCATAAGGAAACTAAATAAACAAGTTATTAATAATGATAACAATGATAAAACCATGGTCAGCAAGACGACCAGTCACCACAAGCAGCACCCGTTCACGAGCATAACGCAAAGGTCAGCCATTACCCCCCTCGCCATATTTGAGGGAAGGAGACAACCCGACCCCCGACGCTACCGCAAGCAGTGACATCTAAGGGAGCATGACGAACTTGCTGCCGGTTGCTCAGGTAAGAATTATATGATCAATTGTCGAGGTCACTAGCTAACCACATATTGCAATCAACTCATTAGAAAACATTCCAATGGGTTGATTATGTCAATAATAAAATTAAAATTAAATTAAACTGATTTGACTTATACAGCCCAATAAAAAAACAATTGTATAATGAGCTCATATAACCTATCAGTAATTCTTTGTAAATTAATTCTGGAGAAAGAACATAAACATTGTCTTGAGTTAATCAGGGCGACCAACTATTCTTATCGTTTAAGTAGTCGTTGATAGAATAGTATGCCTTTGAACAAAGGTTAGATTTTACTTGAGCTTTAAATGCATTAAAAGGCAAATCTAGCAAAGAAGAGGGTAGCTTGTTATAAAAGGCTATACCAAGACCAACAAATGAGTTATGAACCTTATGAAGCCGGTGAAAGGGAGCACGTAGTTTGTCCTTATTTCTGGTGTTAACATTGTGAATATCACTGTTTTTAGTATACAAGTGTATATTTTGCCTAATATATAAGATGTTGGCAAAGATGAATTGTGATGCAACCGTGAGAATACCAATATCTTTAAAAAAATCTCTTAGAGAAACTCTAGCACCTAGCTGGTAAATTGCTCGAACAGCTCGTTTTTGAAGGACAAATATATTTTGCATATCAGCTGCTTTGCCCCACAGCAGAATACCGTAGGACATAACGCTGTGAAAATAACTAAAATATACTAAACGAGCTGTATCAACGTCAGTGTACTGTCTTACTTTCCTGACGGCGTAGGCAGCCGAACTGAGCCTTCCTGCTAGGCTCGATATATGTGGTCCCCACTGAAGTTTGGCATCTACTGTTATTCCCAGAAAAACTGCCGAACTCACAGTTTCAAGCGCCTCTTTATCTAAGACGATGTTGGGTCCTAGATTTCTAACATTCGGTAAGGCGAACTTTACACATTTCGTTTTCTTGGCATTGAGAACTAGGTTATTTGACGTAAACCAATCCGTAACTATTGAGAGTGCACTGTTTACGTCGTCAAAATCTTGTCTATTCCTATCTACTTTAAAAATAAGAGATGTATCATCAGCAAACAGTACAACGTCACAGATTCCCTTTAAATGGAATGGTAAATCATTAATATACACTAAGAACAAGAATGGACCCAGTATTGAGCCTTGCGGTACACCTAACTGAACTGGTAGCGCGGAAGATTTCACACCATTAACATCTACACATTGGAACCTATTATGTAAATAACAATTTATTACGTTGAGAGCTTCGTTTTGGACACCGTAATGACTTAGTTTACGCAAAAGCGTGTCATGGTGCACGCAATCAAAGGCTTTGGAAAGATCACAGAAAACTCCGATAGCATTTTGCGAGCTCTCCCATGCGTTAAATATGTGTTTCAGCAAAGCAACACCCGCATCTGTAGTCGAACGACCTTTTGTAAAGCCATACTGTTCATTATGAAGGAGGCTATTTAAATTAAAATGTCTTAGCCACTGCTTGAGTATTAATTTTTCAAATATTTTGCTAAATGCAGGTAAGATGGAAATAGGTCTAAAATTGCCAACGTCGTTTTTATTACCTGATTTAAATAAAGGTATGACTTTACTACTCTTCATGAGGTCAGGAAAAATTCCTAAATCAACACATTTATTAAAAGTAACAGCTAGATAGGGGGCTACGATGTCTATTATATTACTTAAAAGTTTAATGGAGATGCCCCAGTAGTCACCGGTGTTTTTAGACTTTAGTAGGTTAAAAACATTAACTACATCATGTGGGGTTACATGTTCGAAACTAAATAAACGAATACATTTAGGTACACTACTATGCAAAAGGGTTTCAGCTTTAGACGGGGACGAATTTAAGGAGCGAGTCGTAGTTATAGGTATGTTGGCAAAAAACTCATTAAAAGCTTCAGCTACGTCAGCGGCTTTATTAACTAATTTATTATCTACCATAATCTCAAGTAGTTTTTCTTGTTTAACCGATTTACCAGTTTCATTGTTAATAATTTTCCAAGTCGTTTTTACTTTATTATTAGAATTTTTAATAGCATCGCTTAAAAATTTCGATTTAGCAAAAGCACTAATCTTTTTAAATAATTTTGAATAATTTTTGACATACTCTAGGAAAGGAGTGTCAAACCTGTATTTTTTCAAACCATATAACTCGTATAGTCTCGCTCTACTTTTATAAATACCCGGAGTAGCCCATTGGTTAAAGCCAACGGAGGATCCATTAATATTAATAGTTTTGGTCTTGAAAGTAGATTGGTACTCTTTTTGCACAACATCAAAAAGGGCACCATAAATTTCATTAGGATTCTCGTGTTCTACTATAGATGGTGTAATTCTATGAGCTATATTATTTTTAAACATTTTGCAACGGGCAGCTGTATAAGGCCTGCATTCAATTTTACGCGGCTGTTTATGTAATGGCATGGGGAAGCTAGCTAATAAACCACAGTGGTCGGACGTTAAGTCAGTTAAGACTAATTTGTTTTTGGCATCAAAAACACTAAATATATTATCAAGACAGGTTGACGAAGATGCCGTGATTCTAGTAGGTTCAAAAAACAAGTTAATTAAATTATAAGACTTAAACAAATTGAGGAGTCTAATACTTAATGGAGTAACATCTAAAATATTAATATTGAAATCTCCGCATAAAATAATACTTTTGTTACTTGATTTCAACCTATTGAGAGAATCCTCCATTACCGATTCAAAACTAATAAAATCCCCAGAGGGGGGTCGATAAACGCAATATATATATATATATAATGTATCGCTCAAGTTCAACACAAGACAACTCTATAGTGCGCTCAATTGAAAGATTAACTAAATCTAAACGTTGCTTACATTTCAACTTGTTTGAAACAAGAACTAAAGAGCCACCGCGAATAGCACTTTTTCTCACAAATGCACTCTGTACGGTAAAGTTATCATCATTGATAAACACTACTTCATGTTCTTTCAACCAGTGTTCAGTCAAACATAACACCTGAACATCATAGTTCTCCATAAATAAACTTAACTCTAGCTCTTTGCCGGACAGACCCTGCATATTTTGATGTACAACATTCAACATATGTGGCTGACCCGTTGTCGCACCTAATAGTTTAAACTACAAGGTGTATCAAAAGTAGTGTTAGTACCACTACTAACAGCAATCGAAGGTACCCTACAGGTACCGGTGTCACTGTGTATGTTGTATGCTAAAAGATTAGCAATTTGTCTCCTACAACTAGGTGGCAAATACATAGTATAATTTGTCAGTTTGTAATCAGTAATGAATTGATTACAATCAAAATATAAAATAGCATCACTGTGATGACATGTCCTATTATAAATTAACATATTTAAATTATAAATGTGCCTATTTTGCTCATCAGACAAATAATGAGAATACGGCAAGGCACAAAAAATAAATTTACAATTATTGGACTCATTGAGATGTAACATCAACTGGACAGATTCAATTATGTCCTTTTTTCGTACAGTTAAACTATCCCCATATAATAATATAACAGTAGAATTGGGATTTATTTTTGTCAATCTAATATTACTAATTAATTGGCTAATACTGGCACCGGGTAAACAACGATTAATTACATATTGTGGCGAACACTGATTAAATATACTACCAAAACCTTGACCAAATTTGTCAGAAAATACATAAGTAGTGTTCATACTATTGCTATCATTATTAATACAGCTGCCTACTGACTGAGCTACTGAGGGTGTGGGTGGAATAACTTGAGGCTGGGGTTCCTGGGAGCAGGTACAGCTAAAAGAGAGGTTATTAGTCAGAGACTCATACCTCTCCGCATTGTACTTGACCAGGTCTGCCAACTCATTAGCCTCTTCCATGCGCTTACTCAGGTCTTGTTGAGAAGCCTCATATTTACTGAAGATGTCCTTCAGAGCATATTCCCTAACAAACAACTCATCCTGCAGGTGCTGAGTGTCAGTGTCATACCTAGTATTACATAATTCTAATTCTCTATTACAGTTCTTTAATTCTTGTATTAAATTTAAATTTTTTTGCCTCAGTTTTATATTTGATTTGTTAACTTTTTGGCATTTTAATGATTTTTGAGTTTTTTTAATTAATCTATTAATTTTAATATATTTTTTTATCTTATTATGACTAGTAAACAATTCGGTTTTATTGATAGTATCATTAGTTAAGTCTATTGTTACAATTGGCTCAACACATGTGGGTCCGGACCCGCTACCAACCAACTCATCGTAAAGACTGCAGGTGATCGCAGACTCTTCACGGGCTTTGAGAGATTCCAAATGGGTTATTGTGTTGTGGGCCCTGCTTAATTCTAGTTCTAGTTCAGATATGCGTCTCAAAGCCAGTTCGTGGGTGTCACTACATTCCTGGAAATTTGACACAAGTTGACGGAGATGTTGATGCTGGTCAAGTATGTCCATATGTTGTACATGTAGCTCAGCCAATTGGTTCCTCAACTCAGTGTTCTTGTCATTTATGAACTTTATTTCCACCTCGCTGTCATCCCTTTCCTGTAGTAGCTGTTTGTTCTGTTTCTTACTAGATTCCAATTCGTTCAATGTAGCCCTCAGTTTTTCATCCAAGGATGCAGCTCTACGGGTCAACATATTGACAGGCAAACCCTAGAGGCACCCTGGAATGAGAGAAGAGAAAGCCAAGTGAGTGAAAGGAATAAGAGAAAGGTATGAGATGTGGATAGTAAGTGCTAGGATGAAGTGAACAAAAAACAAAGGGATAAAAAAAAGTTATGATAAGTTTGTAATCACAGTTATGTGTTGAAAATTTAACTATTCATAGAAATGTCTTAATTGAGATGGTGATATTTAATAATAAAAAGGGAAAAAACAACAAAATTAAATTTGCAAAATATTTGGGGGTACTACTATTGTCAAGTTATTGAAAATCTAGTTTCTAACGTTAATTTCATAAAGCTGTTCTAATTTAGTAATTCAACTTAACATATATCTGTCTAGTAATAAAGTACAGTGATTTCTAAAGGGTCTCTAACGTAACTTATGTGATTTATCCCAATAATACACGAACATAAGTGTCCAGCACAATAAAGAGAAATACAGGCTTGTTCACTATGTTGCTTATTGGGACGAACAGTATACACATTAAAGGGGAAAAGGTACAATACGAACTAATAAGATTTTATATAAATAAGCTTAAATTAAAAGAAATACTCCCCGGGTTAGGTGGTGATTTCAAATCCGTCCGTTGGATGACAGCTGGTACTAATTCATTGATTTCTCAACGAAATAATTCACAAACACAGATCCTTAATATTTATAACTTAATCTATCGAAATTAAGCACGTTTTTACATAAATAAACGCGAAATACATTAGTTTTACAATTTAATTCTAACAAGAAAATTTTTGACGGCCGGCTACCAGTATTGCCAGCAAAAAAAAGGTAGGTTTGTCTGTGTCCGCGTTGTTCTTGTAAACTACAGTGCGGCATACAAACCATTACGTCGTGTTTTGCGAATTTGTTATTTGTTTGCTACTAGAATTGTCGCTCTGACAGGTGTCAGGAATGCGTTCTTTCAACGACCGGACTTGATTTACTATGATTTATTTTGATGCAGTTTTCACCATCATTGAGAGATTTCATTCCGGAAGATTAATGTGTATAATTCATTCATATTAACATAAATAAAATAAAGAAATCTCGATACTTTGTCAAATTGTAAAAACCGTACGAAACAGGGGCGGGTCGCTATTGGTCAATAAAACGGTAGGCAAACTCTGAATGCGCAAACATGACTCATTTTCTATTTTATAAGCTCTACGTCTCAATGTTAAATATTATCTTTGTAGTCTAGGCTGTAGATCTTTCGTAAGGTCTTAGAAAATACGAGTACAATTAGGCATAATTGTTTATCAAATTGATTACCGACTTAAATAGTCGGTACCTATATTCAAATCCCAACTGTCATTCTTTGACAGTTCTATGAAATAATATGGCTTTATCACACTTCGACCGGTTTTCTGCTTCTCGCATCCAACGGGTTCCTGCGGCCTTCACAAGGTCGTCGGTCCATCTTGTGGGAAGCCTTCCAACGCTACGTCTTCCGGTACGCGGTCGCCACTCCAGAACCTTTCGGCCCCATCGGCCATCTGTTCTGCGAGCAATGTGCCCTGCCCACTGCCACTTAAGTTTGGCAATTCTTCGGGCTATGTCGGTTACCTGGGTTCCCCTGTGGATTTTTATCACAGCAAATAGTGTCAATTTGATAAATATGATTTTTTCTAAGCGTTCCTAAGTCTAAAATTTTAAATTTAACAAACGCAGCATTTGACTTAAATGCAATTGCACTGCAAAGCAACAAGAAATAATTAATAAAATGCAACATAGGCTAGCACATAGCTCCTATAGTCTTATAACGGAAACAAATTAATGTCGCTTTGTCCTTACATAAATAGTTCACCTAGATTATATTTATTGTAATTGGTAAATAGATAAAACATTGATTATAGTTAACTAGCGCAATGAATAATGCTAAATTAACCTTTATTTGATTCATTAATTAGATACTACAATTAAAATCAAATCTGCGTTTTTTTTAAGCTTTTTAAGTGATTTCTAGAAAATATTATTTAATTTTTGCTATGCAATGAAATTACTTTATGTAGAATCTCGATGACTACCTACAGCCAACCCTTTTACAGTAGGTATATGTACGAGTATATTAGCCCTTCAGTTAACAGCCTAGCCTTTGGAACTAGCGTTCGCCTGCTGCTGCCGACGTTTCGCTCGCTTTGCTCGCTCGGCTCGCGCGCGGTCTGTCACAGTTCTAACCTAACCCATTTGGTCGTGTGACGTCATTACGGCCAGGGAAGTAAAGAACCACACAATCCGCATCCTCTCAGACAGCATGTCTGTTCTGCAAGCGTTGAACAGTTACCTATACAGTCGACTCTGGGCTAATATACGAGTGGCACCAGTGCCTCAACCAGGTGGGTAACGTCAATAAAATAACCATTCAATGGACACAGCGGCTCGCTAGGCAACGATGCAGCCGACGAGCTTGCCAGGAGTCGAGCATGGCACCAGTGCAACCTGAACCCATCGTGCCACTTCCCTTTGGGTATTTACGCACTCTGGTAAGAAAACTCACCAGAGACCAACATGACAAACTTTGGACGGACCAAGGCGAGTGCAGGCAGGATAAGGAAGCGCTTCCCGCAATGCATGGCTCGGAGTAACTACTACTAGTTACTGCAGCTGGCCACGGTTCATTTAATAAACACCTCTTTATCATAGGAGTAACAGACAGTCCGCTGTGCAGGGCCTGCATGGAGGATGACGAGACAGCGTCACATGTGCTTCTAAGCTGCCCGGTGGTCGCCACGTACAGGGCAAAGTACTTCGGTAACCCAGGTACCCTACATGAGACGATCAGTAACACAAGGCGTTGCTGGCCTTCCTTGAGGAGCTGGGGTGGATCGAATAATCGATCTTCCCACCCGTACGCAAAATACGTGCATTGACGTGGAGTTGCGGACACCAGCCCGTATTACCTATTGGTTGAGTGACCTATTCGGCTTGCGCGTGGTCTGAATCTAAGCTCTGATGAATATCATTCAGGCCGCACGTTTAGTAAAAAGGCTAGGCAATTAACTGAAAGGCCAATTAAGCTAGTTGGCGGCGAAATATAGACGATGACGCGCATGCTTACTGCAAAACAACTCCAAATCACAATTAAAATGTCTTCTCTACTGCAGACATTTTACACTTTTTTATCTTAATTTGCATAGAATTAAATACAGCGGATGCTTTTCACGTTTTTTCATAGTCATGCTATGGAAATTTAACTCCCAAGAACCGACCATAGACAGAGTTGCAAGTTAATTATGTCCGAAGATTATTTATTCATGACGTATGTATACAATTGAAGATAATGAATGACATCACGGTACATATAATACCCATGACGTGACATTTGTGTTCCAGAAATCTCATCAAAGGGGCAATTCTCGTAATTTTAAGAACGTTAAAAAGTCTGGTGTCAGTCTCAATCTGTCAAAAATACCGCTAATCTCCCTATATTTTTGACAAGTTTTTGACGAGACTAGATTTTGAACGTTTTTAATTACGGAAATTGACCTTCAGATACCAGGATTGGATGATTTGAAGACAATAATAAGGAAATATTAGGGTGTGTCAGTAGCAGAGTCTTTTCTACACAGTGTTTTCCATAATTAATTATCGTCATAATGAGAGTATTCAGGGTGGCAGGTAAAACGACGCGCAAACTGTTACCATGAATTCAGCAAATGATTCTAGAATAGAATAGAACAGAATAGAATACTCTTTACTCTTTTTGTCTCTTTTTTTATTTTTTTTAGACCTCCTTGCGTAGTAACAAGTTGCTCGCTGTCATCCCGTATAGTGGTCATCAGAAGATCTGGTCCATCCACTGCTGCCTTCTACGCACGTCTCTCATCATCATTCCACAATAAGCCGTTATCTTCGAATACTTTCCTTTATGACTTTAATTCTTTATCTTTCAAATGTAAGTAGGTAGCAGAGTTTTTAATTTAATTATATAACACTAGCAGCGTCCCGCGGCTTCACCCGCACAAGTGTCGATCCCGTGGGAATATCGGGATAAAAGTATCATATGTCTTAATCCTGGTTATAAACTATCTGTGTGCTAAATTTCATCCAAATTGGTTCAGCCGTTTGTGCGTGAAGAAGTAAGAAACATACAAATACACTCACAAACATTCACCTTTATAATATTAGTGTGATGTGATGTGATTATAAAAAGCAAAAAGTCTTAAAATAATAATAATAATAATATTTATACAAAAAGGAGGGAAAATAATCAAAGGGCATCAAAAAATTCGTCCGCATCGCTGTCAATAGGAAAAGTGCCTAAAAGACTGGCAGCATCTTCCAAATTTAATGTTGGCAATAACATAAAATATTGAAAACATTTATTTATTTATTTAATCCTTTCGCAAAAACGTAGAAAGGCGGACTTAATGCCTTAGGCATTCTGCCTTAGGCAGCTATTGGTTGCCAGGTATTATTCTGCTACCTACTTTAAGATGGAGAAACCTTACAAAAATAGTAGTCATCTTGAGGGAGTTGTTTACGAAGTCTACCTCACCAGTAGCTCGGGTAGATATCACCAGCGGCGCCATCTTTGCATGTCTCAGACATTGGTGTGCACTAATTAAATCATATGCCTGCAGCTGGAAATCTGCATTTTATTTATTTAAACGTTTCGCACAAAAGGTAGTCTAGGTGGACTTAATGCCTTAGGCATTCTCTACCAGTCAACCAAGGGTGGTGGAGAGATTAGATGGCAGGTGCTTTGGTTGACACGACAATGATAAAAATAAAAAAAAACTAAACGATAAATAGGTTATAAACACATACATACGATTTTTTTTTATATATCTGCTATTTAGATCATTATCAACTTATCAGTAATTAAGAAATCCAATTAAACTCTAGCCGGATGCAAAAGTGCTACGCATTCAAAGGTCAATGTCTCTGAAATGCCACACAGACAGTCAAGTCTTGAAGCTCCTCGAAGTGATAAGACTTTGTCATTTGTTTGTCTAATTTACAACGCTCCGACAGTTAAGAATCGACTTCCTCGTGTGATTAAGAGCTTGCAATGATAACCGCTATCAAATACCATCGGTCGAGGTTACAGTCGTTACTAACCGCTGTACTTGACACCTCAAGTGTGTTAGTCACACTAAGTGCACGTGATGCAATTTTAAATTCAAATTATTAAGCTCCATACATCATGAATGCACTATCTCGCGCTCTCCCCAAGCTAAGTCCGGAAGCGAAGGCTGCCAACGAGTAGGTGTCATTCCAGACTTCTCAGGGCCATGTGCCGTATCGGCACAATATATTATGAGAAAGCTAATGGCGTAGCAAAACACCTACTAGCCAGCCAACAAGGTGATAGGCTGCGGCCGGTTTGCCGCTTCTGGATCATATCGAAAACAAAATGTCGTAAACGTCACGGCACGAGCCTACTTCGTTTAAGCAATAAATGCTCCTTCCATATTTTGCTTTCTTTTTAATATGCTTAGAAACTAAAATTTTGGACACAAAGGAATCGAAAGGAATCAAAGGTATCGAGAATCATCTCGATGCTTGAACCTTGAACTTCTCCCAAATTCTTTCTTAGCTGGAAAAGTAAACGACCATTTTCGCATATGTGAATTTGACCTAAATATAATATCACCCATCTAAACAGAGATAACTTACCTACATAATACAATGAAAACTACATAAGATGCTATAAAAATGTAGGTGAATGTCGTGGTTTAATAATAAAAAAAGACGAGCTCATTCCTCAGTGTTGCGTGATATAACGAGAGCGCTTTCGCATCACCCTTCTGCATGTTCATTATCCCGTAAAAAATATACTAACTACAAAAGTATATTATTATAGTATACAGCAGTATGCAAGGTTCCGTACAAAAAGAACAAGAGTATATTGTATAACGGGGTTTAACACGTTAAAAGACTATCATATATGTTTGTCACATTACTGCTTCGACTTTAAATACACCCAAAATGGAATGCTTAGCTTTGGCTAAGAATAGAGAAGTCACGGTTTGCCGTGAATTCTCTATTCAATCGGCAATAACTTCAAACTGCATCCAGTATCTAAGTATATAATCCTCCAAACCGTATTTCGGCCACGGCGGCCAATCTCAACGGAGGCTAGCCTTCGGCGTGGGATATATTATAGTGCACAAGTGTGTGCGCGCACACAGGTGCTCTCTCTCTTCCCATACTCTCATATTCCGATGGGACTGCAATCTGACACGACCGGAGAGAGATCAGGCGCACAGGACCAACGGTTTTACGTGCTTTACGAGGCACGGGGGTATCGCACCGGCAACATCCGAACTCCAGTTACTAACACTAAATAATATCGCGACAGACAAAAAATAACAACCTTGGGGAACTCTAACACTATGCAAGCGGCACGGGGCGGGGGATGTTTTCACTGCGCTCGGCGATGCAAGCCACGCGAAACACGGAATGTAAATGAGAAACATACTGGGATGTACGAATTTTTCATGTTGTACCAGTATTATTTTAGTTTTATTGTATCGGCAATTCGGCTCGAATTGAGAACTAATATATTTAAATGAGATTAGCTCATCCTTCTGGACTGGACGCATGTTACTTGAAGAGAATTGAATAAGTTGATGCAGTTAAATATGAGCCAGTTAGAAATATGGTAGCGGATTTGACTCAATTCAGTCTATCGCAGTCCACTGCTGGACATAGGCCTCTGCCAGACTGCGCCACAACACCCTGTCCTCCGCCTTCCGCATCCAGTCTACCCCAGCCACCTTCCACAGCCACCTTGCGGATCTGACTGCCTATCATAAAACTGACACTTTCCTGACAAGCATGTGTTAAATTATCTAGAAACATTTGGGCTGTAATTACACTTTGAACATAAAATACTTGAACTAACTAAACCTTTTTTTGTTAACCCCTGACTTATAAAGAGTATTATACTCGTAAGTTTGACGCCTCTGTCGTTCTGTGTATCATGTCTGTCAGTGTTAACGTTGCTCCCAAACGGGTATTCCAATTTCAGTAGGTTTTTTTTTTTTAAATTACTCTCTCGTAAAGATTAAGCACGAACTATTTTCTGAGAATAAGCAGCGACAGATATAGCTTGCAGAGTAAGCAAGCTGAAGTGTTAGTGGGCTGGTCATGTTTGTCAAAGAACCGATGACCAGTGGCGCAGACGAGTCCTAAAGCGGAGACCGCGAATCGGCAACCATAGCGTGGGACGCCCCCAAGCTACGAGTACATGGACCGACGACCTTAAGAAGGGGGCTAGGACCGACTGGACGTGGAAGCCGAAGGACAGGGTGTTGTGGTGCAGACTGTGAGAGACCTATGTGCAGCAGTGGACTTCGATATGCTGAGTTGATGAAATTTGCGTCCGTTCAGAGATAAACTTGGCAAAGACATCCAGCCGGTCGATTCTGAAAAAAATTCACCGTGAAATCATAAGTGAAGTGAGCACTTAATAGTGTTAATCCCTAGCGAATGACAGCTCACTCCACGTTCACTTCACCCAAGCATACACGGTGAGATGGTTACAGAACCGCACGGCTGTACATCGTCCAGTCAGAAAGATGATAGCGGATTTGACTGCCTATCATAAAATAACACTTTCCTGACCCAGATCGTGACAATTAATGATCTAGAAACACGTTGGCACTCTTTAATTACACTTTAAGAACATAAAAGACTTGAAGTAACAAGCAAACTCGTCTGTAAACAAGTTATTAGCCGATAAAAACCTTGTAAGATTATAAGCAACAATAGTTAATGAGACATGATAGATTTCCTATTATTTCTTGTACCACGGAAGTTCATTAAAAATAAACAGAACAAATGTGGAAACAGGTATGGACTTATACGAGTATTAACCGATGAGAAAGACAAATGACTGCAGCTATCTTTATAAGGCTCATGTCTGCATTAATGCTCGAGATTAAATGAGGTAATCTTAAATTGACGGTTAATTCCTTCCGTCTTCCGGTACTACAATACTCGAAATGTCACCAAGGCGTTTCAAGTAAAGGTGTAGATATAGAAAAAACAAATATAGTTAACCCAGATAAACATGAAACTCTTTTTTTCTTAGAAACTTGTGATTTTTATATTTGTCTTAATAAAAAATAATTTAAAAAAATCTTCAGCTTCCGGAAAGGCTGAAAAATCATGTCCCATATATGGGTCGGTCGGCACAACCTGCCTTTTTACTAATACTCGTATGCTTTTAATAATAAATGAAACCATAAATCAATCATTATTTATTGAATCAAATGTATTACTTTTAATTTTTAAGACGTAACAGTTTTTGAAAATAGTTTTTATGCGGTATGGTAATTGAAATAAACATTATTTGGGATGTAAATGTATTACACTTTACGCAAACATGATTACAATTTTTTTGCAGAATTTGCATTTTAAAATATTACTAACACAATTTATTAGATGACACTTTTGATCATATCTTGAATCTTAAAGGTGGCGTTTTGGTACAGGACAAGGCCCACGCTTTTCACACTGCTTAGAAGTTTCTAAAATGGCTCTTGTAACAGACATGCTAAAATTGAGGTGATCAAGATCTCCATTACTACGATACAATTGGCATGAATCATGTAATGCCATATCAATACTATGGCAGAATAAAGGAAAGTAGGTACCATGTCTTGCCTCTGATGCAAGTCCGGTATATATCCCATATTTTCATTATACTTTTTGACAATATGCGGTTGGTCAGTCCGTATACTTTGTATTTTTTTACTTATATTTTTGGTATTATATTTATAGAAAGATAACATAATATAATCTTAAATAAATATAATCTTACATGCCTTACAATTTCCAATACAGACGATTTCACTTGCAAAAAACAACTAGAAATTAAAAATTCACTACGTATCTTGTCAGCACAGTTAATAGTCGTCAACTGACAATTGTAAAAATATATGTCTATTTTAATTCTAATAAATTATAAATATGTAATTCTAATATTTAATTCTAAAAATGTATGTTTTAATAAAATCATTATTAATGTAAAAGCAAACAAATGGACCAAAGTGAAGTTGAATTGTTTTATATTTTTAAGACTATTGCCTCATATTCGTTTTAAATTAGTCTTTTAAACCCTACTTTCTTACTACATTCATTCTATCAAACATCTCAGCCCATCGAAGTCCACTGCTAGATATAGACTTCTCTCAAGCTACGGTAGTTACCCAGTTTTCCTGACTTTCACATCTAATAAGTCAAGGCAGCATTTTTCATTTAAAATTGAGCTTTGACAAGTGTGGCGCGATAGCGCAGGACGCCTCCAGATACATAGACGTCACACGGTACATTTTCCGATTCGCGGACTTCAGACAAGACCTCTCAACAGATGCACTATGACCGAAATAATTCAATTCATTCTCCATTTTTAATTCGGACTTCGTACCTCTGCAACTCGGGGTAGGAGTGAGGTGAAAGGGGGAGGTCGGGCGGGCTTTCAACGTGATGAAAGAGCTTTCAGGTAGAGATACATAGTTGCACAAACATAACAGATCGAAACGAGTAGGTAATCAACGGATGCTGTTGGTTTGTGAAAGAGAAATAAATTGTTTTTCTAGGAATCGTGTATAGGTTTATTTAGCACAATGATAGCACATGATGAGTAATGAGTATTATACAGGATGTAGAAAGACACATCACATAGCCATCAACTACGCATTCTGCACATCAAAGTAAGGAACATAGTACAAAAATAAGTACTGGGAAATGACTTATTTTTGGTGTGAAAATTTTCTGTTTGCTGTTTGATAGTGCGCAATGTGACGCACGCAAAACATTGTGCTTATGGGTGCATGCAACGGTGCAGGGGTCGTGGGGGTATTCAAAGTTGTTTTATAACATTAAAAACTTGTTTTTGTAAAAAAACGTCAGTAAAAGTTGGAGTTTTGACCTTTAATATCTCCGTAACCAGAAGGTTCCCAGGTATGTTTCAGTTATTTTATTTATTTATTTATTTTAGTACATGGAGGACTTACAGCTATTAAAAACAGACACAAAAGGAAGTCATAATCACCCGAAAGCCAATTACAAATCCTCACGTATAGAATTACAATAATAATTTATGGTGTGAGCACAAAAACAAAAAACCCATCACCTAAACTAAAATAAGTAGCAATATAAATACATAGTTTGCAAATATATGCCTAAAATAATAGAGAAAACAATAAAATAACAAAATCAAAAAATATAACCTACCGCTACTTAAAAAAATTGAGGCTTAAACACCTTCTGGCCGAATTCACACTAATTGTGAATGTTATAAAAAAATATTAAAATGACGGGGAGCACAAGTGGCTCTCAGCTTCCTTAAGTTTCTTTTTACACTCGTTATATACAGCGTGTATCAAAAAGGTGCGGTCAAGTTTAAGGGGTCGAGTAAGTATTGAAAAATTTGTTCAGTTTGATGGTCACACACCCTTATATTTCTGAAACACGCTAATATGCGAAATATCTGAATTGAGTCAGAGTCTCTACCTTTTGTTAAGTAAACTTAAGTCTTTTGAGATGGTAATGAATGAATGAATTTGAATGGCAATTACAGTCTATGATGGCGCTGTCTTTAAGCTTCAACAATATATTATGATAACTTGACACAGCTACACGAGTAAACACAGACTTCCACTCATTACCGGAGTGATTACCTAAAGCCAAAACCTGAACGTGTTTAAACTGATTTGCGTTTGTTTTAAAATAACAATTCAGTCCCATAACCCAATGTTCAGAAATCTGGCCACACACAATGAATACGTCATCATAATTGTTATAAGTTCATTGACGTCAAGTAACTATATTGGGTACTTGCTAAATAATTTAACAAATGATTTAAAACAAAAGTGTCAATTACTGACGCACTAGATAAACGAAGAACGGGCCAATATGCTCATTACTTTTAATATTTGACGCACAAACGATATATAAAAGACAATGATATCTTTATAATTTAAAACAAGCTAATTTTAACCAATTCTCAGACAGATGCTGCTTATTCTACGCTTTAAAAAAGACGTTTCTGTTATTCCATGATGGTGACCAATCGATTCGATTCATTAAAAGTCAGTCATCACTTGATGACTGACTTTAATGAATCGAATCGATTGACTCAATTATTATTTTTGCAAAGTCACAAAAGTTTGTGACTTTGCAAAAATAATTATTGAGTCCGATTAAACTGGTTCTAGTTGGTTCTATCTCAGTTAGTGTAGAGGTTGCCAAGCCAATGTTATGCACACCTCGTCAATTAAAACTAGACAAAAAATGACGTTCTTCGTCGTAATATGAACTCTTCGTGGTTGTCTTCTTCCTCGTAACGTCGATGATTCCATAGATTATTTTTTAATTTTTTCGGCTACTTTGGCAGTGGACGATTTTTATTTATAGTGCCTGTGCTTTGTTTTTCAACACTGCGAAGTTAAAGATGGAAAATGCCCCAACTCCTGCGAAATAAATTCCATCGGAGCGATATTTTTGTAGACTTTCGTGGCTTACTGACACAATATATTCGGACACTCGCTTTGCTTCTTGCTCTATCTCATTCAAATATGTCGTTTCGAACACTGTGTCCGAATATACCTATTGTGTCCGAAACGTCAGTAAGCCACTCTCGTGGAGCAGTTAATTGTTTACAAACAAATATTTCGTTATAGTGATAATGGGATTGAAACTTCCTACAGTTTGCCAGCTATTTTTAAGCCCCATATAATAGGGGGTGAGCCTATTGCCACCAGCAGGGCATTAATCCAGACTCCTGGCTGCGACTGAGAAATTCCTTATCGTCACAATATATTTTGCGTGCAGCTGGTATATAGAACTTTCTAATAAGACAGGGACCTTGCAGTGCTATGACATGTCCTTCTGATATCGTCTACCCCAACAACCTTAGGAAATAACGCAGTGACACACGACATTTCAATTTAGTAATTATCTGACTACTTTAGTTTTGTTTTTTTTGCAGTTGTATTATTCCACTACCTATAAATAGCTTCAGAATCGTTGGTAATTTTATAGTGTGGTAGTAAGAATTCTTAGTTAAGGAAAATTTATGTGCGGTTCACCGCAGGTTACCGTAGAACTAATCAAAAGTTGCAGACAACGAACAATAAAAACAATCGATAAAGAATTTTAGTTAATAATCCCAGTTAATACATTATATTCTACTTATATTATAAATGTGACAGTTTTGAAGATGTTTGGATGTTTGTTACTCAATCACGTGTAAGCCGTTGAACAGATTTGGATGAAAATTGGCACATAGATAGACCTGGATTAACACATAGGATACTTTTTATCCCGGTACTGTGTTCCTTTAGGATAGTAGTTCAAAGTTCTTTTTTTACGCGGGTGAAGCCGCGGGCAGAAGCTAGTTTCAAATAACAGATAGTTACTGCAGTAAAAGCTGACTGTTGAAACAGTGGCTTGAAAAGGCTTCCAGTTTGCTTTGGAAATGTTAAGAACTGTAATGCTTAGAATCATGGCAGTGATGGGCCAGTGGTATCGGCCCAAACAGACGATACGTAGGTCGTGGGTTGGAACCCAAGCAGGCACTTTACTTTGTGTACATTATTTCATAACCACTGCTCTCAAAATGTTGAAGGAAAACATCGTGAGGAAACCGGCATGTCCTAGAACCAAAATTTCGAAGACTTGTGACAACCACCAACCCGCACTGGGCCCGCGTGGTAGATTATGGCCATCTACTTCTCACAGAGAGGAGGCCTGTGTTACAGGAACATTATGCTATGGCGCTTTTGCTAAATTTTAGAATTGGAAACCAAGGGGCTCCAATGAGGCCCGGGTGTCACCATTGATAAATGATAATGATAAATGATAAATGATTTATTTTCTGTAAGTAGGTTTGTACAAACACTTTTACATGTCAATCATATTTTTTTAAACTAGATGAGGTCGGCGTTTCCTATCTGACTACTCTGAGAAGAAAGGCCGAAACAAACTCAGAGGTCACAGTCTCTTTTAAAGTCCAGACATAGTCTTGGTCAGATAATGTGAAGACCATGTAGATTGGTGTCTGAAATGGTCTTTTGAGTAAAGCACCACACAGATTGAGCGGACCTGTCCAGTCAGTGCACGCATTTGTCAAAAATTGATTTTTGTGATCATTGTGTGGATCACCCGGAGGACACAGTCGAGCATACGGTAGGGGTCTGCCCAGCTTGGGCGGAGCACCGCCGCGTCCTCACAGTGGCGATCGGCGGCGGCGATCTCTCGCGTCCAGGCCATGGTACGGAGCGAGAGTACTTGGGCAGCCGTCACCTCCTTCTGCAAAGCAGTAATGCTTGCGAAGGAGGTGGCTGATCGCGTGAGGGAGAGGCAATCTTTACGCCCTCACGCCCCTAGTCGCCGCAGGAGACGCCCTGGGCGTCTGGGCTTGCGGACGGCGAGCAATGGGCAGTTCGCCGTCCGGTAAGGACCAGAATGTAACACTAACGTGGCAGATGTGACCATACATAATACTCCGTTATCTAGAGTAACAAAACGTAATTACCTGGGTCACTGGGTCACTCATGACCTGAATGATGATCTGGACATAGAAAAGGAACGCAGGGCGATGGCTGTCTGAGGTAATATGCTAATCCGCAGATTTGCACGTTGTACGACGCAAGTCAAAATAACCCTTTTCAAAACATACTGCGAGTCTTTTTATACGTGCAGTCTGTGGGTCAGGTATACGCTGATATATCATCAACGCTCTGCATATCCAGTATAACTATGTATTCAAGATGCTTTGGGTCTACCACGCTTTTGTAGCGCTTCTGGGATGTTCACCGAGGCCAGGGTTGATGGTTCTCATGTCATTATACGGAAACGCTACGCTTCTATTCTCAGTAGTATGCGTGCTAGCTCCCACAGCATCCTGAGTGTATTGTGTGATAGGTGGGACAGCCCCATGCTGGCTCACTGGAGACGGCTGCACACGTAGGTGTCAGTCGTTTCAGTGTTGTATATAGAGTGTGGTTTTACTAACACTAAGTTAACACTTTTACAAAAAAAAAAAACAAAAAAAAAAAATACAGTCGAATTGATAACCTCCTCCTTTTTTTGAAGTCGGTTAAAAACGTATGGATCTTGTAATTTGATCTGAAATAAAATTTATTATTATAAAAAATATTTGGAGTGATGTAACTGAGTATAAAATTACCTATATCGCACCAATTTTGCTGTTTCCACTAGTAGTTTCGGCGTTTGTTTATATTATGCAAATATACAATTTGTGACATTAGAGATTTGACTTACCTAGATGTAACTTAATAATAAAAGTAGGTTTTAAAAATAAAATACTTCCAGATATTCCATTAAACTTGTAAATTACCGTTTCCTCAGAATTGATGCTGATTCTAAATTATTAATTATTTAAAATGAGAATAAACAAAAGGTTTATTAGTAACGTTATCCATTATCTAGATACGGTACTGCAACGGGTATAATAACAATATAGCCCCTGCATAGGACTCGGTACTGCCGTGCGATTCTGTAACCATCTCACCGTGAAAACTTGGGTGAAGTGAGCGTGGAGTGAGTCGTCAATAGTGTCAATCCCTAGCATCAGCATGACTCACAGCTCACTCTAAGCTCACTTCACCTTAGTTATCACGGTGAGATTTTTCCAGAATCGACCGGCTGTAGTGCTATTCTGTAAAAATCTCACCGTGATTGACTTGCGTGAAGTGAGCTTAAAGTGAGCAGTCATTAGTGTTAATCCCTGGCATCAGATGGAATGACAGCTCACTTCACTTAACTTCTCATGGTGAGATTCTAACAGAATCGACTGGCAGTACCTACATAAGTTTCTACCCCAAACATACATACCTAGTGAAAAATCGGTTTTTTCAAGTGTTAGTTGGAAGTGGAAGTTGGAGTCATTATGGCAACGGATGCGCGGAAAACCAAAAATAATCGCATATCATTAAAAGCAAGACGTCATTACTCATACACCAATTAATGAACACATGGTTATTGCCACCGCAAATTGAGTTCTGGCAAAAGGCAGATAACATCAGCGAAACTTCAAGATGTCGTTTAAGACCATTTCAGACACTACTCTGCGTGGTCCTCGCATGATCTGAACAAGATAATGTAATCTCTGAGCTTGTTTCGGTGTTTTTTCTCAGAGCAGTCGAATAGGAAACACTGAATTCATCTAGTATTCTAAAATATTATTGACGCGTAGACGTGTTTGCATAAACCTACTTATATGTAATAATAAAAAATAATATATCATTTAACGTAAGGAGGTAGGTTCTAAACGTTTTGCTAAATGAGATCTACAAAATGCATCATTACGCGATTTCAGATGGATTTCAATGAAAGATTTACTGGGTTTCTGCATGGATGTACAGACGCCAGCACATCAAGCTACTACAATCTGTCAAATTCTTTAATAGGTTTTTCAACTTTATCGCTAAAGTATTAGGTTCAAAGTTGATTGGGAAAATTTGACAGTTTCGGGTAGTTTGGCGTCTGTACTAACTGTTGCCCGCGAGCTCGTCTCCGTGTATTTTGTATTCCATCTTGTTTAATACAAATATCTAAGATGAAAAGTACCTATGTCCTTTTCCAGGTCCCAGGCTACTAGCTATGTGCAAAATTACATAATGATCGGCGTAGTGGTTAAGGCGTGAAAAAAGTAGCAGCCAGACTCCGTTATTTTCAATTTAATATTTTAGTATGGAGATAATGGATATAGGATGTGTGTACGTGGTGTAATACAAATGATTAAGTATTGATTTGTACATAGTTATTTCAATTCATTGTCTACTGTCAAGGAAGTCGGTTGACAGCAAACATAATTTACCCACTTATTTAAGTTTTTTGTTGGTAAGTGCTGTGGTTAGCGGTTTTTACAATCTTCTGGCAATTCCCATATGTCTTATAACCTTATAAGCTTGGTTTTTATTTAGTTTAGTCTTTAGGTTGCCATAAGTTCTGCGGGGTGATTGCGTAACACACTATCAGTAGCAATGGGTTTCATTTTGACAGGTCAACAACATTCATTGCGTTATTTACGTTGTTGAGCAGATACATTTTTCGAACATGCACAGCAATGGATTACCAATATGCTTCAAAATTATTCAAATTGAGAGTAATAGTGTGTTATGCAATTAGGGTGCTGGTCTCATTATCCCACTTAGGGCGCATTCCACCAAACTCATATACCTAAAATAAGACTTATTATGAGAATAAATTTTGAATTGTCGTCAGTTTTTCCATACTAGAACCGTCAGACGTCAATTTTATTCCACTAATAAAAGAAAAGGCTTTGGTCAAATCAGCCCTTAATATTATAAATGTGAAAGTGTGGATGTTTGTTTTCTCCCCCAAAAGTACTTTTGTAACTTCCTGGGTCTACCTCAATTTATGTATGACACAATGTTTAAGTTGAAATCAATATTTTTTTGTATTTAAGTCTTGGCAACCTACTTTACATGATATGTCTTTGGTGGGATTATTTATTACGAGGCTTCATTTATGATCTTTCATTAGATGATTGTGGTTAGTTAAGCTGGACGTCTGTCCCCCTAGACAAAATCCCTAGCTACGCCAATGGCTATGGCTGGTGGCAAAAGCTAGTATTTAAATAATTTAACGTCGTGCCAGCCGGTCGATACTGTAAAAATCTCATCGTGTAATCATAAGTGAAGTGAGCAATGTCAATAGTGTTAATCCCTAATGACAGCTCACTTCCCGCTCACTTCACCTAAGTTCTCACGGTGAGATTTTTACAGAATAGCACTGCTGATTCTCCAGAAGGTTTTGGCAGTGGTGTACATAATATAATCATAATTTTGAATGCATCCTTTGTGGATGCATTGTGCGTACGAATCGGCAACTCTCCGATTATCTTGTGTTGACGATTTTCTGAGTTATATTACTCATTGGTCTAGATGTCGCAAGTGCTACAGCTGAGTAAGAGGCTCTTCAGGAATTACAGGTGTGATGTTCATTCTGTCGTGAGATTTTTTTTTTAATATGAATGTGGATGGCTACAACTCTATAATCGATGGATAGACGATAATCGCTAGAAAGGGGGTGACTACCGAGATGACAATTAATAGAGAAGTATAAAAGAAAAGACATGTTCCACCGACCCTAAATAAGAGCGCTCTTATTCTCAATCAATCTTATCAATATCAATATCAATCTTATGCTCTTATTTAACATGAAATACAGTGTATAGGTACTAACTTACATACTGTATTTAACATGAATGTATTTAACCAGTTATTTCGTATTGTCTTGGGAGTAAATTTGACCGACTGGTTGAAATCTCTAACATAAAAAAAGGAAACTTAAAACCTAAGGACACGTACACATGGCCATACTTTTCCCGTATACCGCACACTAGATTCTACCGAACATAGTAGCTCAACCAACGTTATTTTTTTTTTTACTGGCACTTCGCCTGCGACTTCGGGGTAGATTTTGTAATGTCACCTACACAATTGAATACCTGACCGCTTCGATGGTCTAGTGGTCGAAAAAAGTTTGCATGTTTATACTTATGTTAGGATCCTCCTGTGCTCATAACCTTCCCGAGCTGGGGCCCCCCTGCCGCTGGGGGCCCCCTGCGGCTGGGGGCCCGTGGGGTTATGCCCCTCCTGCCACCCTATTGTTACGCCACTGATCATCTCCATTTGTTTTTGTTCCAAA
Organism: Eremobia ochroleuca; assembly: GCA_949629135.1. NCBI lineage: Eukaryota > Metazoa > Arthropoda > Insecta > Lepidoptera > Noctuidae > Eremobia > Eremobia ochroleuca. The sequence goes on from OX451398.1 coordinate 14,211,758, forward strand.
ATAAAAAAAAAACGATATAAAGGTTGCTTGTGCATTCAACTTATAGTAGCAGAATATCGATTTGTTTATAGCAGGTATTTTCATTTTAATTTAGCACGTAGTGTAGGAGGTACTAGCTAACGTGACGTGCTGATGACGTGCTTTGTAACTAGCTAGTTAATTACATTGATTCATCCAATCAAAAGTATATTTATAATAATGTAAGCGCATAATAATGTTTATTACGACGAATAAGTACTTATAAAGATTCTGCGCATTATGAATGCACACCGTAGACCCGGCTATTAACCCTCCCGTTGTGTTTCCTATCAGAGCATAGCTCGTGGCTTAATAATAACAGCCGCACGCGTCAATTTTCAAGGTTAAGCAACGCTTGCCGGGGTTGGTCCGTGGATGGGTGACCATCCATAACATACCGAGATACGTAACGTAACACCCCTCTGACTTTTGTCGTACATCTTATTGGCAAAACAAGAAAATACCATTACTAATTAAAGTATACGACATTAGGCACTTAGAAATTACATCATCAGAATATCTTCATATTCTTCATATTCAAAAAAATATAATTAAAACTGAATTCAAAAGTTTAAGCACTGCTAAACGTAATTATAACCCAAATGTGTTGTAACTGAGTGATATTGTAGGAGAACTGAACACAATGTATTTCGGGTGGCATAAAAATTACACTCCGTGTCTCGGATTGCACGTTGAGCTGTTGGTCACGGCTGTCATCCCTAGAACTTTGACAGTCGTTAAGGGTAGTCAGAAGCCCTCTGACCAGTCTGGCTAATAGAGAGGTCAGATATGCTCCATATGCTCCATGTAAAATACTGATATTTACCTGCATCAGGTTAGACTGGAAGTGGAGAGGGGCCCGTGGATAAATAATAACAGCCGCACAGGTCGATCGATCAGGTTAAGCTACGCTTGCCGCGGTTGGTCTGTGGATGGGTGACCATCTTTACATACCGGGACTCCTCCGTGCCTCGGAAAGCACGTTAAGCCGTTGGTCCCGGCTGTCATTCGTGGATCTTTGAAAGTCGTTACGGGTAGTCAGGAGCCCGAAAGTCTGACAACCAGTCTTACCAAGGGGTATCTATTACCCAGTAACTGGGTTGTGGAGGTCAGATAGGCAGTCGCTCCATGTAAAATACTGGTATTCAGCTGCATCCGGTTAGACTGGAAGCCGACCCCAACATAGTTGGGAAAAGGCTAGGCAGATGATGATGACGTTAGACGGGAACTCATTGATCAGAGCATACCAGAGGGACAATTCCCGCATTTTTAAGAACGTTCGCATTCTAACCTCAGTCTGAATTTGTCAGAAATACTTACTATCCTAAATTTTTGACAAGTTTTTGACGTCGCTGAAGTTTTTTGAGGTCGCTGAGATGAAATATCGACTAGATTTTGAACTTATTTAATTACAGGAATAGGCCTTCCTTCTTAAACGTAACGTAAATTCGAACAAACTATCCTATAACATGTTGGTTTAAATGTTTTCTATCACCACAATCAGTGTCACTCATTGATACGAATAAAGTCTTCAAACTAAGTAAATATTTTATCCGAAACAAGTATTTTAAATGTTAAAATTGTTTAATTTTATTTAATTTCGCGTTTACGTTACATATTTTCCGTTCGTTTGTGCTAAGCCCACAGGGCTCATAGAAACGACACATCGGAGCGACACAGCGGTAGCCTCTGTAGTTAGATGAGTGCCACTCAGAGTTCAGCGGGGAAATTACGTAACACACAATGGCAATGTCGTTTATAGAGGTATGAGAAACAGGGCGTAAAGTTCACTCAACCTCCATAGAAAAGGGAGGATCGCGCCCGATGATTCAAGTCGTGCCGTTGTATACAACATGTAACGTTAAATGCGCAAAACCTCAGACAGCCCAACTGATTTTTAATTCAATTGACCTATTTCAAAGAGAAAATAAGTCATAAAAAAATTGTAAAGGTTTTATATGCTGTTTTAGTTTTACTGGCCATTCTAATCGTTTCTTGCGTCTGCGACGACGCTTTATCGAGGGAGGAGTCGTCAGTGGGCCGCTGCGCCGCGCTGACATTGGCTTGCTTGACCCATTAATAATTAATAGACACGGCAACGTTTTTTATGAAGATTTTTTGAAATATGTGACCTATATTAAAAAGTGGTTCAATTAATTCTGCACGTTATTCTGATCAAACTATTTTCAGGTTTTACGCATTTAACGTTACACGTTGTATATGCTAGTGGCGCGGGAAACTCTGCTTGAGAGATGCAGGATTTTGCGTAACGTCAGTGCAATATTTGGTATGACGCGTAGTTCACATGTGGCGTTGTAGATACCGCTACATCGTTCATTATGACATTTCAACTACATTCAACGCGTACAGATCAGTGGTTGCCCAGTGGTAACGGCCGTCGTGGGTTCGAACCCAGGCAGTTTTCTACAACGCTGCTTCAACAACGGTGAAGAAAAACATCGTGAGAAAACCGTCAAACATCTACCAACCCGCACTGCATCCGCGTGGTGGATTACGGCCCATTTCCTTTCACAGAGAGGAGGTCTGTGTCCCAGCAGTGGGTTTATAGATTGCTGATTATGCATTGTGTGATTTACGTTGTCGAGCTGACAAATTTTTCAACCATATAAAACAATGGATTAGAAATTTTCTTTTAAATCTATAAATGAAGATGACTGTCACAATGACTACGGCGAAAACTATACTAAAATTGTCAGCAGTTTTATCAAGACCGCTGAGCAAAAATTAAACATTAAAGTAGTACTAATTAACATACTTGTAAGTTGTAACATTAGGCACGGATGTAAAATATAATTATATCTGTGTTCTCTTATCGCTTTAGACCAAAATATGTTGCATAAATACACGATACAATTTGTTAAAATAAATTTTGAATTTCACCTTATATGTTTTCTGTTCAATTTCGGTTCTAGCGTCAACTGGTTTCAATACCTAGTTAGTCAGGTTCATACTTTGTAGGAAAATATTGTTTCTATAGAGAGCATAATATACTCCTATCTAGTTTTATTCTTTGTGAAAGCGACTATGTACGCCGTACTACGCGGCCTACGCTACGCAAGCCTACGCTTCGCAACGCGTCCCTACGCTCCGCTACGGAGCCTACGCTACGCTACGCGAACCTCCGCTTCGCTACGGAGACTACGCTGTCGGTATACATTCGTTGATTTCTCGAACTTCTTGATACTTTGTGGTTTATCAACTTTTTGAATTGACGTTTATTCTTTCAACTGACGACGTGGAGTCAATTTACCGACTAGTAAACCAATAGTCGTACCTACTGAAATTAAATCAACAGCATGATCAGAATCAGAATCAGAATATTTATTTGTGAAACAAAGGTATTTACTATAAAGGTCTTCGGTTATTCATATGGGCGCTATGTTTTGCCGTGAAGGCATACAAATATTGTAGAAAATAAAAGAAACCAATAAAAGAAAATTAAAAAAAACTAACAGAAAAATAAAATTAAATACTTATAAGAAAAAAAACTTTTTTTTAAAATTTAATTGAATATCTTAATAAAATCTGTAATTAAAGATAACCTAAAAATGAGAAACAGATATCTTAAAAATATTTATAAAATTACATCAAATTTTTATTGACAAAAAACGAAAAAACAAAACCAAAAATGAACTGAAAAATATTCAAAATTAACATTTATAAGATCCGGAATAGTATAGCATTTTTTCTATTAATAGCGAGGTGAGAGCTTTCTTAAACTTTGATAGGCGCATACTTTTTATACTATCAGCATATGTATTCTGTAAATATCTCACCGTGAAAACAAAGGTGAAGTGAGTCATTGTCAATAGTGTCAATCCCTAGCGTCAGCATGACTCACAGCTCACTCTAAGCTCACTTCACCTTAGTTATCACAGTGAGATTTTTCCAGAATCCACCGGCAGGTATTGATGAATACCGTCATAATTTTAAAGTAGTTCGACTGATGTTACAATGTGTACCTAGTACCTACTAAGTACACGTTGTACAGATGCCAGCAGATCAAGCTACTACAATCTGTAAAATTTCTTTAATAGATTTTCAACTTTATCGCTGATGCATAAGGATCAAAGTTGATTGGGAAAATTTGACAGTTTCGGGTAGCTTGATGTGCTGGCGTCTGTATCTACATAATTATACCTAATAACATAGTTAGTATGATGCTGCCTTCAGTATACCTTTGTCTTTTCCGTGTACTATTTGCTCCTCATTAATAACAAAACAAACTATGAATGCCTTCGCGTGCCCATTAGCAGTGTTCGCGATTTATTAGCGATTGAATAATGTATGATACAGACACCTATTTATACTATGTACGTAATATGTGTAGGTAGGTAGTAGCTCAAAACAAAACCAACATAAAAATAAATGTCCTTTACAATGGTGGGAAAGTTGTGTGGCGGTATGTCTAGTTTACTTGTTAGGCAGCTTAGTCTTTTTCAGTTATAACTAGTATTAGCATAACTAGTATTAGTTATTAACTAGTAGTAGTAGTAATTATTTTACAGTTTCGAAAAATAGGTAAGTATATGCATCCGTTTAGGTTTCTTTTCATTTTAAAATAATTTTTCAAGCAAGTACGGTATTTTTATTTTATATCAAAATAATACCGTACTTACACGGTATTTTTTTTTTCAGTAATAGTCCGGAGGTTTTAGTCGGTTCATGGGAATAAGCCTGCCTAACCTGCTTGCCCTTTAGGAGAATCGAAGCGTGATGTTGGAAGTATAGATTGACGCCTAAACATTTGATGAGACAAGTCCTGATGTAGCACTTGTCTATGCCTTTCTCTCCCTCTCTTTTCAATAGTAGTGTGTGTAACGTAGTAGATACGTTTTGTTGTAATTTTCTATTTGAGAAATAAATTCACTTTCAGTTCAGCCGATCGTTCTTTATTTCAAAACATGTGTTTATGTCGTTCTATATCATTTAGGTTTGGTCAACATTAGCTCAAGACAGAAAGGAGTGGGAAGGAGAAAGAGAGGGCTTTGCCTTACAATGGGAACAAAGGAATAAATAAATGTCGTTATGTCACATGTAAGTCACAATTAACTGAAAAGGCAACCATTGTAATTAAAAAAAAACTCGTGATAAATTCAATTAACGTTTTATAAATTAATTTGACAAACTATTTGCGTGTAGCGCTGCATTAAATCACGCTCGATGCAATTTAGTAATAAATCCCGCTTAGAAAAATAATCAGATTTTGAATAATTCAGTGATGTTAACTTCATACGTCAACGGAATAATTATTTAAAATCAGGTATTTAGGTCCCAAGGGATCCTTGGTCTTTCAAGTTGAGTAATGCTTTGTTTCTCAACACATTGTCTATGACTAATTAATTATGTAATCGTAGACTTGCTAAGATCTTAAGGATTCATCGGTGTTGGTTCAGTAATTAAAATAGCTGCTGTACATAATTTCCGTTTCCGAGTGAAACTGCTTTTTCGAATGGATTTATTTTTTAATTGTTGTTAAATCGTTTAATTTAATTAAACCATTCCATTGTAGTCTTGAATTATCAAGTATTGCATTTTTTTTTATGACTTGGATATTTTTCATTTTAAATGTGGCTTGTTTTCAGGAATAGGTAATTTTATCCCTAGTACAAAAATCAATGTTATTATTTTTATTACATACTGTTTGGTTTGATTCTTATTTGTACCGAGACGTATTCAGCAAAACAACGTTGTTCGAAAACAAACCTATAGGACATGACATGACATAAAATAAATAGATGCACTTAAAATAATTAAACAACAACTAAGATAACATCTGATTAATCCAGTCTCATATTTCAGTACATCCAGACGTATCCTGTGCCTGCTGGGTTTGTTTAGACAAAACAATGACTAAAGTGGGACAAGACACAGAGTACGTTCGTTTGCATAGTCTGAATAGCGAATGAAAGGGACAAGAGCGCGGGGGCGCATTCATGTTCATGTCTAGCTAGAACGATACGTACAGCTTTTATATAAAAGAAGCGCTCAGTTTCGCAACCATTTGAATTTGGAATCTCGACGCGAGTAAAGCTGGGAGACGGAACGCACCCGTTTTTGCGCGCGAAAAGTGATCGATCTCATTGTTTTTTTTTTGTACCATAAACATTATATAATTCGTCAATATGGCTGTTACAAGTGCTAGGAATATTGTGAATTTGAAAGAAACAGGGCATTTTGAACGAGAAAATGCAAGGATCGATAAATATACGGTAAGTGTTATTGGGAACGAATGAAAATTATTTGATAACACACACAACAATTTAATCAACATGAAAAGTCCGCTGCATCTAATTATGAGAAAACTATCTGATCCAAAATTACTGTAAAGGTAATAAAATATAGCGATTAGATACCAAAAAGAGGGAATATAAATTTCGATCTACCGTATACTCGTACTTCTAATTATGACTTGAATGACATTAGAATAAAGCTCAAAAATTATTTAGTTTCAAAGGTCTACAAAACCTCGATATTTAATTTTACGAAAATAACTATCTGCTGAACCTTACCAATATTTAGGGATAGGTGTTCCTTTCTTATCCCATGCAAAATAAAATTAGGTTCCATCATTGTCATACGAGTACCAATTTCCCTCTATTATTACCGATGTTTCACCTTGATGTCCACTGTTAGTCTCAAGATAATTTATCTAATATGTACCTATCAATAACGTAATAATTGATAACTAGGTCAGTGTAATAACTGTGCTGAAGGCATCAGTCTTATTTAGTCATTAATTAATTTTAATATTCATCTGGACTCGTGAGGTACCTACCCCTTTTCCCTATACTATTGTTCATTATTGCGTTTTTTTTTATTAATTGTAAGACAAACTTTATGTGAATCACAAATGACAGCCCTGTGCTTATATTTTATTATCATAAAAAAAAGCAAAGGAATGAAATCATTCATCCTAAAAATAACTATTGACGATACATTTCAGTGCACTACACTCTAAATACAAACTGCACTATTTCACAATAATTTCGTTTCATTCCCCTGTAAGTAATGGGTATTGGAGTATTAAGTATTACGTATAACATTTGTGTATGAAAATGGAGTATTGTCTTTATCAACTCACTTCTATTATTCAAGTAAAATTAATTTTCTTCACCTACTATAGTTTTTAGAACGCTTTGCGATTAAAACAGTTTAATTAATTTTTTTGCGGGAACTTGGTTTCATATTTTTGTTACCAGTCTTGTAAAAGTTTTTTTTTTCATGATTTTATATGGACATATCATGTCCACTATGATATTATTATGGACATTTCACATCCATTACAATAATTCTAAAAGGTTGCTAAGCTGAAATTCAAGCAACAGCAATGTTCTACGCAGAATTATTTCTGAGACAATTTGTAATTTTTTTTTGAACCATCCCTCATGTTTAGAGATACAGAGTCAAATGGTAAAAATGGAACTCTTATATTTATATCCATTGATGTGTTTGTAGTTGATTAACAAATTAAACCAATTCAATTTCTAGTAGTAAAGACAATTTTATGCAACATCGGTGGTATTGTGTAAAAAATAGTAACCCAAGGACTCTTTTGAGAGTGTCCTATTCACTAACATTTGAATATATCGAAGGCCTAGAACGAGGATAACACTAAATGTACTAACTAACTGCTTTATGTGTCGTAGATTTGCTACTTTAATTCTTTGCACGTTATCTTAAAATTGATTCGTCGAAACACTAAATATTCGGAAACATCCTAAGTGTTGTACGAGTATCTATCTACCTTACTACAACAAAATGTTTTTCACCTTCAACCTATCATTAGGTTTTTCTATTTCACAATTTAATTGTTATCGATAGTGTAGATATCAATGTATCCGTTACTAAAGGTAGGTATCATTATTTTTTATACGCTTACTATCCCGCGAAAATGAAACAATGTGTTCAGCAATGACAAACATAAATATTGGCTGAACCAGACGCTTTTAAATTTAGTAAGCATGATATTAATTTTTCTACCTTTATTTAGTTCTATAAAAGCCTCTCATCGCGCTCGATTGATATTTTTATTTTGTCGTATAAGTTATAAGCTCGAAGCCTTCAACAGATTTCGGATTTCTCCATTCTTAGGTAAACCTGCCGTGCGATTCTGTAACCATCTCACCGTGAAAGCTTGGGTGAAGTGAGCGTGGAGTGAGCTGTCATTCGCTAGGGATTAACACTATTAAGTGCTCACTTCACTTATGATTTCACGGTGAAATTTTTACAGAATCGACCGGCTGTAGACACAAACCTACGTAACCTAACTAATGACCCCAGAAATAAATAAAATACTATCACCTTTTCTGTGTAGAAATCTTCAGGCTCTACTGCAGACTAAAACCGTCATGAAAAAAACACGGGATTTCAACGAATGAAAAATTCTAGTCATAGCCAACCCTAGTTTTCCAAACATCGCTAAAAACTGCACCCTTCACTTCAGAACACAAGAGTAATAGTTCGTATACAAACAGTAATATCTTGTGAATATATTAGCAACAATTGTTGCATCTGACATCACGACATAAACAATAAAATTGGCGCATTCAATATCTTCAACCATCCTGAACTAACCTTGTGATGCAGATCATGCAGATATCAAGTTCGTGACATGGACTAACAATTCACATAATAAATTGATAGCATGACTATAATATGACGGCGACTAATAAAAACGCAGTTCTTAGTACAGACGCCAGCAATTCAAGCTACCCGAAACTGTCAATTTTTCCCAGTCAACGTTGAACCTTACGCTTCAGCGATAAAGTTGAAAATCTATTAAATAAAGGCAGATTGCAGTAGCTTGATGTGCTGGCGTCTGTACAAGGCGTAAGTAATCCGGGTGAGTTTTATAATATAATCAGTTCCGGAATCCGGACACAACAAAAACTGTAACCGCGAATTTCTCAGTAACATGTACAGCTGTGCGATTCTGTAACTATCTCACCGTGAAAACGTGGGTGAAGTGAGCGTGGAGTGAGCTGTCAGTGTCATCCCACCTGACACTAGGGATTGACCAAGCATACATTTACAATCATAATCGAGATTTTAATAATATTTTTTACGCTAATTCTATTGATCATTTTATATAATTTCAATTGTCAAAACATTACTATTTTGCGGGGTTTTAATCTAGGAAAAATAAGAAAAAAAAAACAAAGTTCATATTCTGACTAAGTTTCTGTTTTGCTATTTTATTTTAAAATCCCACAAAATAGTATGTTTTGACAATTAAAATACTAGTTTTGAAATTATAGAAAATTATCAATAGAATTAGCATAAAAAATATTGTTAAAATCTCGATTATGATTGTAAATGTTTGCTTAGTCAATCCCTAGCATCAGTGGGATGACACTGACATCTCACTCCAAGCAAGTTTTTACGGTGAGATTTTTCGTCCGTGGTATCAGCTTGCGTGTCGATGTCTGTATATCTATGCAAGCCATAGGTAATCTAAGCCAGTGCTTTCTCTATTTAACTTTGATGCAGGTTGTATTTTAGGACCTACTTATACCTATTTAGCAATAGTTGTAAAATCAGTAATAATTCTCAATTTTCCACTATTAAAGTCAACTTAAATCTGGTTGCTGGAACTAAGTTATAGTGTAAATTACGCAATAAGAAACGCAAAATATCAAGATGTTTAAAAAAGTATCTATAAGTAAAGATTTTACTAAATCGGTACCATTTTGCTGCCTACTCTTGAAATAGTGTCAATGAACAGCTAAAATATACTCTAATATACAGCTCCAATAGATACAAAACTATTGGAGAAAATTCGAAAAAAAAATCTCTTTCTTTCAATTTTCGGCCAGTAATAGTTTAGTTCTTTTTATAAGCATTTCAACCGTTTTTAACGTCTACTGTTTAATCTTATAGTTCGAAAAGGTCGATAACCTATTTAAAGTACTTTACACGTACAAGAAAACTATTTCAAATATGTCTATGAACATTAAAATGCACGCAATTTCCATTTTATTACCTCCATCACATAAGATATGAGACGGCAGCTGCAGAAAACTATAATAATACGTGTTATAAACGCATTCCACTTGATTTACCGTCACGGTCAAGGCCTACAGTGCTAAACAATAATAAAATTGTTAGTAAAACTAAGTATTTATGTATTTACTTGGCACTAGAGTTTTTTCTGATAATGTTATGCTTCATAATCAGACCATAGCGTTCCCAATGCTGGGACACAGACTTTCTCTCTGAGAGGGATTGAGCTGTGTTACCACCACGCGGGCCCAGTGCGGGTTGGTAGATGTCAAATGTCTTTGAATGTTTGGTTCTAGGGCATACCGGCTTCCTCAAGATTTTTCCTGCACCGTTTTGAGAGCAGTGATGATGAAATAATTTACACAAATTAAAACGCCTGTCTGGGTTGAACCTACGACCTAAAACTCGTAAGTCGCGGCATTTACCACTGTGCCATCACTGCATTCGTGATAAATGCTACGATTTTGGAGTATCTTGCGGAAATAGAGAGAGGTCATGCTTAAATGAAGACTAATCAATTGGTTTTATTACATTTTTATGAATAATTTAATTACTGTAGTTACTAAATTACCGTCATAAACGTAAAGGTAAGGTAATCTTTACGTTTATTTATGTAAAATAAAACAATTAATTTGCAGTTTTGCTTCACCGAAACGAAAAAGATCAAGCTCCGAATTTTAACATTTCATTTTACGACGGTGGAATACATCTTAAGTTAAAGAGCTCCTCGCGTTCCTGAAGGTCAATAAATTCTCGTAATTAGAAACGTTCAAAATTTTGTCGCAGTCTTATTTCAGCGACAATCTATGTCAAAAACTCGTCAAAAGTGTAGGAAAATTAGAGGTATTTTTGACAGATTAAGATTTTAGACAAGTCTTAGACAATTTGTATACTGATATTGTCTCAGCGCTTAGTGAGGCTTCAGAGTCTAGTAGCTATAGGGTGGGTACGAGCAGTAGGAAAAACAGGTTATGGGGTTTGGAATAAGTATGTTCGCGAAGGTCATAGGGTGGCCAGGCTGGATTTTGCTTGGTAAACCGAAAGCAGGTTTAATTCCTGAAGCAATGTGTCACTGCAGAAAGATTTTTAAAGCTAAGCTTAAATGGTGTCAACAACTCCAGGAGCAGATAAAGATGGATCGGCTGGCGACACTGTGTTCGGATAATAAGTTTCGGGAATTGTCGAAACATACCAATAAACTGAACATCAGGCCTAGCGTTCCTTTGAATGTCGAATGTGTCACCGACGCAAAGATGATCGCTAACTTGTTTAAAGATCACTTGGAACACCATGGAATCCCTTTTGGGCGCTTCTGAGTGGATGCTGGATGCTGACCCCGTGTGTGAAAACATCAGACTAAAAGTGAGCGCTAAGGACATACGGATTTTGAAAAATATGAAAAGTGGGAACTCACCGCGACACGACGGGACACGACGGGCTCAGTGTCGAACATCTTCCAAATGCAGTGTCACACATCTCTAGACTTTAATCGATATTTTTTAATATGTGCCGTACAGAGCGCATTGTTTATCACTATACACGTGCTGCTTGTGGGCTCATTATACTCAAAGATCATTCAGCGCCCTTCGCGTTTAATACTCGTATAAGTTGTCAGGGCGTTGTTGGAGCTGCCGCGCTGGTGCAGTGCGTCGGGCATATTTGCGGACGCACACATTAACTGCTTCCACGCCGTGGGCGCAGGTTGCGCGCTAGCACCAACAGCATCCTGGCTATTATTGCGGATAGGCCGGACACGCGTTACGTCCAGCACTGGGTGAATACTCACATTAGGAAATAAGTTTTTTTTTTTCTTCTATGATCACTAGTTTCATGTTTTACTATACTCACATTCTATGGATTTAAAAGTCTGAATTAAAAAGTTTTTATTCATTTATAATACTGAGATCAGACTGTGAACGTTTTTAAAATTACGAGAATTGCCCCACTGTTACATTAAAAAAAAGTACTACTCTTTCTCGGAAAACCCTATCAGTTAACAAAGATCCATTAGAAGGCCAAGTGTGGCCTTCTAATGGATCATACAATAAAGTATACACAATACAAACAAAATATTAATACACAATCCTCCACAAAATAGTCCGTATAAACAGTTTCAATTCTAAAATAATAAAAACTTCATACAATGGTTCGTTTATTGTCTAATGATAATATCTAAGAACACTTCGTAAATGCGTTAATAATTACGTGAAATAATTTCCTCGCTGCGCAGGCGTCAGTGAGCAGACCTTGTTCACGTTCAATACCAAGGTCCAGAGTTCGATGATCGCCTTTAGTTGGCAACATGATTTCTAACGATTTGTGTACCGAGTTCCTTGTTGCAATTTTTTTGTCATTGCGTCTAATTCAAGGTAAACTTAGGAGTTACATACTTCGATACTTTGCTTCGGAAAGGGCTCGTATCCCTTTCCGAAGGAAAGTGGATCTGACATTTAGCAGCAATTTGCTTTGGAAAGAGATAGTGAGGTATACGTATGGTATGTTGAGGTAAGTTCAGAGCTACTATAAAGCCGTACGAATCAGATTCTGCGCCATTTTATACTGCTCCGACGGTCGGGATCAAGAAAATGGCGCAAAACATAATGTTCATAATCTTCAACTACCTCGCCTTTTCCCAACTATATTGTGGGTTCGGATTCCAGTCTCACCGTATGCAGCTGAATACTAATATTTTACATTCAGCGATACCTATGTGACCTCCACAACCCAGCAACTGGGTAATACCTCTTGGTATGACTGGTTGTCAGATTTTTAATCCCTAGCATCAGTGGGATGACACTGACAGCTCACTCCACGCAAGTTTTCACGGTGAGATTTTTTACAGAATCGACATGCTGGAATTAAATACGTACGGTGTCATCCCAGCGCTGAACTTACCCCAACATACTCTACGAGTATGAACTTTGATGCACCCTACATGGGTGATGGGATGATTCTGTAAATAGTGTATAATAATAAAATACTTTACATTGTCACAGAAATGTCACAGAGTGCCTCTGACACTGACACTCAAGACATAGACTAGTAATGAGGTTATGTCTGGCGCGGATTAAAAATTATATCGGGCCCTATCAGAATACCAGCGCTGCGACATTGATTTTTTAAATTTCGCAGCATCATGCTGAGATAGGAGCCTTTTGGCCTCGTATAGGACTTTCTGTTTCAATTTTCTTTGTTAATTTTTATTTATGTAATATGCTTTTTTTTTTTACTGTGCTTGGTTTAGTTTACGATCTTCCTGTACGAGTAACAATAAATACTTTTTCTTTCTTTCAAATAGTTATAAACCCTTCCTGAAATCGCGTCCGTTTATTTGATAATTTTTGGGGTGCCATGCTCGGAAAAAAAACTTCATATGAATTGCACGCTTGCATTCTATTTTCAACTTTGAATGTCAAGATCACTGGGCGTTGTATACCGATCGGTTCATGGACGCCAGTTAATCTTTAATCGGAAGATTTATTCGCTTTTATCTATTGACTTAAAATGATTGATAGATCTTTTATGTTGATGTATAAAACGAAATTACAGATTAAAGAAGCGTTCATTTCCTTGACAAGCGGTTTATCATTGCATTCTTAAACCGCATCCATTCCTAAGTTGCGTAAGACGAATAAGAAAATGCAGCAAGATTTGCTTGAATATAATTTAAAAGAATTGCAATTTTACCTAGTTTTGGTCTAATAAAATGCGAAATATTATCAAGGCTTTTGATAGTCAGTCCTTATTAGTCTGAACTATGTTTTGGTTGTATAAAGTAATATGTACAGACGCCAGCACATCAAGCTACTATAGTCTGTCAAATTTCTTTAATAGATTTTCATCTTTATCCTCCTGAGTACATCTGTCCTTTGCATAGTACATAAGAAAATAAAAAATCTATCTTCTTCGTTTTAATTGGCAACACCAAAATATTTTATCAGTGCCATCTATTGGCTTCATGTGTTATAATAAAAGTTAAATTTCAAACGTAATCTGTCATTTCTTTAAAAAAATGGCGTCGGAGGACAAACGTCGGAGCGTGTGTCCGCGCAAAGGTAAGTTAATATTTATTCATCGAATGAATTCTTTCATTATTATGTTCTTTTTTCTATTAATTAACGAATTAACAATGAAAACTAATAATTTAACGTATTATTTTTATGAAAAATTAAATAAAGGGCTTGTGATGAGATTATGTTTTTTTATGTTCTTTGCATAGTACGACAGTATGCAATTAATATTTCCCAAGAGTGTCTTCCCATGTACTATGCAAAGTACATTAAGGTTTCTTCAATTTTTTATGTTTGTTTTAGAGATCACAGTCAGCGAAATAACAGAAGCTTTAAACTACTCTGACTTTGATTATTCTGGGGATGATTCGGATGAAGATCCCGAATGTAAGGTTCTAATAAAGCCAGTTCCTTCCAAAGAAATCCATACCAAAAGTGCTGCACATTTACCAGAATATGGTGAAAAACAATGGCGCTGCAGAAAAGGTGGCTGTGTTAAAAAAACCACAGTGTTCTGCAAAAAATGCGAAAACTTATGTTTCACGTCTAATCGAAACTGTTTTACAAACTTTCACGAAGACATTTAAAGTTATAAAAAACTTAGGTTTAAGAGTAAATGATTGGAAAGGATTGATCTCTATAATGTTCCTATTAAAAAGTACCTACATTTGTTTTGATTAAGACTGTATAAGTTTCGTTTTTGATGATTATATTTGAGAAAAAGTTTAATTTTTGTTGATTTTGGAGATTTTAATAAAAATAATTTTTACAAAATTAATATTCTGTTAATTAATCCTCACAATTTCTGACAGTGTCTTGAATGAAATATAAGAATATTATATAAATTACTTATGAGCTTAATTCCCTTGTCCTTTAAGTAGAACATAGCGAAAAACCAGTTTTTCCAGCGCATGATTTTTTTTACTATTTTTCCCAAACTAAGCAGTGCACTACAAGAGTTTCAAAAGGAAACTCCAAAAAAAGTATGTCTGGAACTCAGGAGGTTAACGCAAAAGCATAAGGTTCAAAGTTGATTGGGAAAATTTGACAGTTTCGGGTAGCTTGATGTGCTGGCGTCAGTACTTAACTCGGCAAAAAATTTAAGTAAAGGTTATTTTTTCAACCGACAGATAATTTTTATTCGTGAAATAAAATTGACGTCTGACAGATTTTGTATGGAAGAACTATCAAATCTAAAAAAAAAATTAAATTCAAAATTATTGCTCGGATAACATTATCTGGCGTTGGTAAAATCAACCCTAAGTATTATAAGTATACTACTTCCATTTACAGGTGGATTATTGGATATTTTCAAATACCAGCTGTGCTATTCTGTAACCATCTCACCGTGAAAACTTGGGTGAACTGAGCGTGGAGTGAGTCGTCAATAGTGTCAATCCCTAGCATCAGCATGACTCACGGCTCACTCTAAGTTCACTTCACCTTAGTTGTCATAGTGAGATTTTTGCAGAATCGACCGGCTGGTCTAGTTTTTTAGCATATTGTGTAAATTGGTATAGTTATTAGGTGTGTATACATAATTAAAACGCACCTGCCTTTCTGTTGTTTTTTTTTTTGCATAGATACTAGCGTTCAATGCCGTGTACTAAACCGTGTAAAACATAAAAACCCGGCCAAGTGCGTGTCGGACCACGCACAATGAAGGGTTCCGTAGTTGGAATGAATTTATCCCAAGAATAAACTTAACTTTGTAGTTGAAAATCATGTCCTGCGATACATTGCAACTGCAAATTTAAGTTGGTCGACTATTACTCGTAAACTTGTAAAGCCTACATAGCTGTGATAGGTTCCCTTTTATTTCGTTATACATACTACTGCCGTGAATTTTTTCACATATCCAAAAGCAAACATATCCAAATTCAGCTGGCAGGAGGGGCGACACTTGACTCTAACAAAAATTTGCACTTTAAATAAAATAAAATAAATAAATAAATAAAATAAAAAAAAATAAAAAAATGTTTATTTCTTCACTTAAGGATATAACTATGTTAGGTTTGGAGTCACCTTTTAAGCAAAGATTTGCTTGTATTAGGTGGCTCCGCTCCTCCAGTTTACAATCATTCTACAGATGTGTGAGAAATAAGCAAAAAGATTGATTTAAGACTAATTAACAGTTTATAATTCTTATATCAGTTAGGGAGTACACTGGGTATATAATATGTTTGTGTGTATGTATGTGTGTAGGTTCGTTTGTGTGTAAGTGTAAGAAAAGAAAAAAAAAGCTTAAGATTTCAAAAACGGATCCCTGAATCGAAAAATGGTTTGTACAAATACGCTATATTTTTGAAAGACCTATCCAACGATACCCCATAGCATGGGTAGACCAGAAAAAAACATCCTCACTGTACGTGTAGAGAAAGTACCCTAATTTATTTTATTTCAAGATTTTATTTTACCACTTTGTCGGCGTAATTAATATGTATGTCTATGCCAAATTATAACTTTCTAGTACATACTAAGAGTCTTTGAGCTAAGCTGCGGACGGACGGACAGACAGACGGACATGGTGGAACTATAAGGGTTTCTTGTCGACTACGGAACCCTAAAAAGGTGTAGTCTAGGCAGGTTTTTTGCATAGATATATGAGACGACTTGTAAAGATTACGGAAGTTATGACCCGTTTACACTTCATCGATCCGTTACTTGTTTAGATCATTCATAACATAACACAACGTCAATTATGTCATAATAGTCATGTATTGTCATCGGGTTATTTCCGACATTTTTCTGACAGCGCCTGGGTTTCTGGTCACTCTTGGTATTATTTATTAATGTTCAAGCCATTCTATTGGTTCATGACATAATTATATTCAGCCGGTTGATTCTGTAAAAATCTCACCGTGAAATCATAAGTGAAGTGAGCTTGAAGTGAGCAGTGTCAATAGTGTTAATCCCTAATGACAGCTCACTCAACGCTCACTTCACCCAAGTTTTCACGGTGAGATGGTTACAGAATCGCACGGCTGGTATTTGAAAATAAAATCGTGAAAGTAAATACTATTTAGATACCTATGCGAGCATAAACAATTTCCTTAATTATAACCAGATATGCAATATGCAGCTAATATCTAAGCAAATTCTGTTAAAAAAAAATTGCGAAAAAAAATAAACCAGTTTCATCAAAATTCTTCATTTTTCCATAATTATGTACCGTCCACGCCGAAAAGCATGAAGCTAAATGAAATCGTTGCGATTACATCTTGACGCAAGGATTTTATTTTAATACGCGCAAAATTAAAAATATCTATAAAAACTTGTCTATTTTCAAACGGAGTCCGCAATTTGTTACTCTGCTAAAATAACAACTTGGAAATGATTATATAACTAACTTAACTGATAGAAAAACTGAATATAAACTTAATAAAATGTTTAAACTACTCTTAAATAATTAAATTAAAATTAATTAGGTGTTGTCGTAACCTTAACTGAACAATTATTTCGTTTGACTTCCAAAATTCCAATATAAATATTTTTATCTAGTGTCAGTTCGTACCATTCTAATTGTAAGTATTTATGTATGCAAAATCGAATCTTAATCCGCCAATACGAAACCTGTCTCTTTCTTTGTGCACTTAATTCTAAATCCTAACGTAACTCGTGAGGCTAATTATAGCAAAACAGTCAAAATCAAAATCAAAAGTCATATATTCAAATTAGGCTGAGAATCAGTACTTTTCGAACGTCTAAATAACAGTCCCCCAAAACGCCCGCCCTTCACCACTTCCTAGTGCTTTAGCTGCACAACAAACTCCCCAGCAGCACAGTGAGATAATACCACCCTTAATGTCACCCTAAGGTTAACTGATAGAAAATGCCTCAGGCATTAAGTCCGCCTTTGTACAGTATTTTTTTTACTTGTGCATAAAGTTTTAATATACAAACTAGCTGCGCCCCGCGGTTACACCCGCATAAGTCTCGATCCTGTAAGAATATCGGGATAAAAAGTATTCTATGTGTTAATCCTGGTTATAAACTATCTGTGTGCTAAATTTCATCAAAATTGGTCCAGCCGTTTGAGCGTGAAGAAGTAACAAACATACACACACACACACACACTCACAAACTTTCGCCTTTATAATATTAGTGTGATAAATAATAGAAAAATTATAACTCAATCATTAAAATGATTAATGGTTGCTATGTCACAGGAACTGAAACCTGTTTCATATATTGTAAGAATAGGACTTGAAATAGAGTTATAATTTATTCACTAACTTGTTCTAATTTTTGCCGTGATCGATTATTATCTATAGATGGAAAGGTTTATAAATTAGACTCGCTTTTTGTGTCTGCTTGTGTGACCGCGTTGCACTTCTAAATTACACAATGGATTTTGATACCGTTTTCACCATTATTTAGACAATTTATTCTGGAAAGTTTATGTGTATAAATAATATACACATCTCGATGTTTTGTCAATTCGTAAAAGCAGTGCGAATCTGGGGTGGGATAAAGATATATTTATTGCATAACTGTCTTTCAACAGTCTACCCAAGTCGGATATGCAGTAGTATTTTCAGAAATTAGGTATTTACAAATATTATTTTTTTATCAAAAAATATTTTTTTCAATTTATTTTTAAACATATTTCCATTTGATGGTTTAATAGCTGGCGGTAACTGAGTGTACACACGAATACCAGAAACATAGGTACGGTAAACTAATGTCACATTTATATTGTTTCCGAATGTTTCTTTTAGAATTTGATTTGAAATTAAAATATTGCATATTGTTTTTAACAAATACCTAAGCATAATTCGAGTATATAAATACCAGTCAGTGTCAGGAAACCCTCCGTTCTGAAGACATTTCTTAATACTCTCTTAGTACATGTTATACTGGGTTTCCGAAAAATCGTGGATTACCTTTTATCTGCTGATAGGCCACATTGGGATCTACCAATAAAAAAATGACCTACTAAAAAATTTTTTTTTTCACCAGGTCCGATCATAAATAAGGTAATTTTTTTTTTGTGAAAATTTTAAGTTTGAACCTAAATTCTACGTATTTAAAAGATGATATCTGTATATTTCTTGTATTCAATCGATAGTAGGATGACTCAAGATTTAAAAAAAAACTGTACTCGAAAAAGTTTTCATTCATAGAAATGGTATGGAAAATACTGATCAAAGGTAGAGATTTTCCAAAATTTCATTAAACATCAAAAAACAGACTTTAATAATGGTCATTTTTTTTTATTGTTAGATCCCAATGTGGCCCATCAGCAGGTAAAAGGTAATCCATGACTTTTCGGACACCCAGTATATTGTCTTAAGACATTTCTTCTGTTAGTTTGATTAATAAAATTGCTTCTTATCATGTAAGTTTATAATAATTAATGTAGATATATAGTTTATAAACAACAATTTAGTTTAAACATAAAAATCTCAAAAAAAAAAAAATGTCACGATCCCTGCCCTACATGCAAAATAAAGGCATTTACATACTTACGACAGAACGTGCGCGTACAGTCGCGTACAACCTTGACATAGAATTGCTATGGCATGGCAATGACCGCTTCTTATTAGATTCTCGACTTTGTTACCGAAATAATCGTCTGTCGGATGTCGGAGCGTGTTTTAAATTGCGTTTATGCACTTGTTTAATTAGAGCAAATATTGTAGCACAGTTTATTGATCTTAGGAACATGAACGTTGTTTATTTGACACGTGTTGGGTTCCCTTTGTATAGTTTGTAAGTCCGTACGCAAAATACGCTCTTGGCGGTGGGGTGTCGGACTCCAGCCCGTTATCCCTTCATCTGTGTCACTCGCCCGCTCCGGGCGAGTACACAGATTACCGCGTCTGTGTCCGTGTGAGCAAGATAGATACCGTTTTTATAAACAAAACTATGACAGTGATTAACCGCCCGCTCCGGGCGGGACACAGACGCAGTAATCTGTGTACCCGCCCGGAGCGGACGAGTGACACAGATGAGCTATTATGCAATACAATACGATAGTTTGTTAGTGGTTTGAGATTTTTAAAATCCCAAACACACTTACCAATTTTTTTTTTTACTTTTGTAGGCACTTAAAATTTCTTTAGCAACTTTTGTAACGAATTTGTAGAATAACCGCTTCCTCCTTTTTGATGACGATTGCAACAATAAGGAATAACTAATTTAAGTTTGTCTTTGTCCTAATTCCTAATGGAAATTGCTATAATATTATGATTCATTTTTGCAATTATTGTCTGCCAAATTTAAGTCAATTTTAAACAATGATGAATACAGACCTACCTATTTACTTTTAAAGACAATTTAATCCTAGTTGTGTTACTTCCATGTATGTCTAAAATATAATTAAATAATATAATATACACTTAATTATCCCGGTTGTGACCAAATAAAACAAAATGCAAAAATGTATTTTAATTTACCACTTAAACTTAGTGCATACTAAATATTCAAGTTTTACTAATTAAATTAGCATTAATAAATTCATTTATTCAATACATTAACGCTTATTGCTTTATGAGGTATGTAATCACATATATTTGCTTAGTAGTAACTTCTTTATTATTAAATAACTAGCTGCGCCCCGTGGTTTCATCCGCATCAGTCTCGATCCCGTGGGAATATCGGGATAAAAAGTATCCTATGTCCTAATTCAGGTTATGGTCTACCCATTTGCTAAATTTCAGCCAAATTCGTTCAGTCGTTTTAGCGTGAAAGCGTAAACATAAAAAATAACATAACTTTTCTCTTTATAATATTATAGTTTAGATTAGGTATTGTGAATGTCCCTAAATAGTTTTATTTCCTTTTACTTTTTTTTTTTATTTTAACCCCTAGGTACAGATAGTGCCATCAACGAAGACGCGCCCCACTCTTATTTTTAATGCTTACAGTACAAGTGTGCAACATATCGCTACTATTTTAGTTTTGTCAATACACAGTAATTACTTATTAGTGGGTAATTAGTGAGTATCGTCAAAACTAAAACACGTGCGGAATTAACTACCGATAACCACTAACGATTAGTAAGAGAGTGGGGCGCGTCGTCGTGGATGGCACTATCTGTATTTAGGGGAAATACGGACAAAATGACATGTATGGACAAAATGACATAGTCCCCTTATTTCACAATTGGCGGGTTTTAGCTACGTTTCCGCGACTGTATCACGTGACGGCAGCCATATTTACAATCCTGTCAGACGTTGAGCGCTATTCTCACAGTTGCGCCGCAGTAACCAGTTCAAACGTGTATCTCGCCTTCAAAAGTTTATTTTACAGATGGTTTTCTCCTGTTTTCTGGTGAGTTATTTGTTGTTATTTGTAATTATTTGTATTCAAATCGATGAACTATGCTAGTACCCAGTGATTTCGATTAACTTTATTGCAATCATTATTTATTTGATGGAATTATGATTTTTATTCGTTTTTGGGTAAATTTGGACAAAATGACATACATACAAAATGGACAAAACGACATGGTATGTCATTTTGTCCATAGTGACGATAAAGTAGATTCTTCAAAAAACACAACGCAAGCCACCACCAATGCTAAAAAAAAAAATTTCAAAACTTCAATGGAGATGTTGTTACTGATGTGACGAACCTGAGTTTGGAAATATGTGAAGAGGAGCCTAATACAGTTGAGGTAGCTGGAGCAGCATACGATGATGGTGTGAGACCTGGTCCATCGAAGCAATTACTGACATATCCAGTTGCTACTATTTCGCCAGTACCACAGGGGCAGTTCATACGAGGCCAAGGAAAAAGAAAAATTAACTTTGGCTTTTAACTTCTTCTCCAAATATGCAAGAAATTGTTGCTAAAAATAGACCAAAGGATCCACCGGTAGAAAAGAAGAGACAGATGAAAAGAAAAATTTGTGATGAGGATGAAATAAATATATCTGCTTCCAAAAACGCTCAGAGAAGAGAATCAGAGAAGAAATTGAGAGCATCGAGGCAGCGTACAACTGCTCTGATATATGATAGCTCAGGAAGCGAAGATTACTCATGCGAGACAAATGACGACGATAGGGACTGCGCTTGCATTTATTGCAATGACCTCTTTTCCCGTTCTAAGCCAGAAGGTTGGTTACGATGTATGATTTGTTCCCTTTGGGCTCATGCGTCATGTGCTGATGTCCCAAAGAAGACCAAAGGATTAATTTGTGAACTTTGTTCTTAAAAATTTGTATGTCATTATGTCCTTACCTTATATGTCGTTTTGTCCATACTATATGGACAAAATGGTTTTTGTGATTAGTTATATTTTTTCTTATTATATATTTTATTATAGTTCCTACTTTATTAAAAGGCTATGTTACTGATAGTTAATGAACCTAAGATGACTATAAACTATTGAGACTGATTATAATGCCATTAAATAAATAAATATGATTGAAAAACAAAACACCGTGTCGTTTTGTCCGTACTTCCCCTACCCACTCAAGAAAAACTTCAAATAATGATTATTTTATTTATTTATTTAACGTCCAACGGCATCGCGGAAGACCCAGGCGTAGATGGCGGGACGAAGTTGACGCCTATATGAGGTATTGGGCCATATTGGCTCGGGATTGAGTTGAGTGGACAAAAGAAAGCGAGGTCTTTACCCTACAGTGGGACAATACAGACAAATTAAGATACTCCATAGACAAGTTTAGACGTGATTAAAAAAATGGCCGCTAAAAATACGTCAATTCACGTCAGGCGCTGACTAATTTGACAGGACTAAACTAATATTTATCTTCTGTCCTTTTCTTATTGAAATAGAATGAAAAAGATGCACTGAACTTAAATTTAGTTTGTTTGTGAACAAAGGAATCGGCGCCATTGTCTCTGATATTTTGTGTGTATACCAATATCTTATGATTACTACGTGTAACTCAAAGCGTTTAATTACTAAGCTTCATGATTACATATGGAAAAATCAAAGAGGTGAGCGATTCTAGATTCTTATAACACTGCATTCTAAAAATACTTCACGCTCTTTCACGGCAAACCAATCTTTAAATGCAATAAACAAGTTTATGTTAGTTTTTATCCCACACATTTGTAAGGATTTTCCTGATTGTCTTATAAGATACGGAAGTGGCGATCTATTATACAGCCTTGGCCAAAAGTATTAGGCACCCCCATAAAACACGTGCTACTAATAAAGTATAGCAAAAATAAAGCTATCTGTTAAACAATAGCCCAAGAGGTGAATACAAATGTTATTTAAAACCATAAATAAGGAATTTTGACGAGCCACAAAACACCTGGTCCGCAATTAGTGGGAAATGGCATTTAATGACAAATATTTCTTTTTTTTTCTCAGTCTTCTTTCGCTGTTCATGGTGTCAAGAAGCTAGTGTGTGTTATTTATTTGTCAAGTAGAGGCTGTCTATTTTACGAAATGCCTAAAGAAAGTGAACTTTGTATAGAAAAACGGATAAAAATCCAGATTGTACACGAAGAGGGCAAATCCCAGGTAGAGATCGCCAAGTTGGTAAAATGTTCTCGATGTGCGGTGCAATCTGCTCTTAAAAGGTTCGCGGAGACTGGTTCTCACACAAACAGAGTGAAAACGGGCAGAAAACGTGTCACTACTGAGCGTCAGGACAGAAAACTGATTCGTGACTCTCTCAAGGACCGCAAAAAAACTTCTTCTGAACTCGCTGCGGCTCTATCGGAGAACATTGGAAAGACGATTAGTTCTCGAACGGCAAGAAGAAGACTCACAGAAGCGGGCTTAAGAGGCTGTAAAGCCAGGAAGAAGCCTCTGTTATCCGAGAATAACAAAAAGATCCGCTTAGAATGGGCTCTACGACACCAACATTATACCGAAGAAGATTGGTCCAATGTTGTATGGTCCGACGAATCGAACTTTGAGGTAAGTTTTTATATCATCGGTATAAAACAACAACAACAATTACTAATTAGTTCATTAACTTTTGTAAGAATTACAACCAATCTAACATGAGTGTTTTTTTAAAAATGTTTTTAGGTATTCGGAACGCCGGGTGTGACGTTTGTGAGGCGGCGTGTCGGCGAGGAATACCATCCAGATTGTGTGGTACCTACCGTCAAACACGGAGGCGGCAGCATTATGATCTGGGGCTGCATGGCTGCCGATGGGGTTGGCGAAATGTTTGTTTGCGAAGGCCGCATGAACAGTGAAAAGTACATCAATGTGCTAGAAACTGTGTTGATACCTTCGTTGGTGCGTATTTTCGGTGGCACCAACTTAGACGGCGTCAAATTCCAGCAAGATAATGCTCCATGTCATAAATCGGCGACCACGATGGCTTGGTTTAGAAATAACAGCATTTTCTTGCTGGACTGGCCGGCGCAGTCTCCAGATCTGAACCCCATCGAGCATCTTTGGGGTATACTGAAGCGCAAGATACGGGAGCATAGCATTACATCAAAGGCAGCGTTAAAAAATGCCTTAACAAGTGAGTGGGATGCCATAAGTCCTGATGAGTGCACAAAGCTCGTACGCAGTATGCCCCAAAGGATTGCTGCGGTGATAAAAGCGAAGGGTGGATCCACTAAATATTAATATTTTTTATTGTTTTAATAAATATCTAAACATAGACAGCAAAATTAGTTTTATTTTTCATCCCAAATGTGTGTAATGCAATCATTTGTAGGGTGCCTAATACTTTTGGCCAAGGCTGTACATTGTTATTTAATGCGGCTTACACTGTAACCAGTCTATCCTAAGTAAGGAGTTTGTATAGAAGTTGTGCACTTATTTCCGGTAAATTCTACTGCCGCATGTCTGGTATATCGTGAATTCGTGACCATTGGTCTTAGAAGCAAAAACTTCCGCGACAATGATCAGGAGTTGATTTATTTATACTAAGCACATAACGCAATAAATATCTTAAAAGGAATTTAAGTGAATACATCCATAAAATCGCAATTAGAACACATTATTGATTAAGCATTTACAATTCATTAATGTCGAAACGGAATTAGGTGTAAAATATGGGTTGTTCGCATGCACTGCGTGTAATACTGGATGATTTTTTTTCAGGCTCCAAATTTTTACAGGGTGTTTTACTCATGAATATGAACAACTTTCACTATGGGACCAACTCTGAAATCACGAAAACAAAATCAATTGTTTAATACAAAAGTTCAATACCTACTTGACCAAAATGTATGAAACAGCTGATTATTTTTCGTGATCTCAGAGTTGGTTCCATAGTGAAATTTATTCTTATTTATGGGTGGAACGCCCTGTAAAAATTTGGAGTCGGTAAAAAAAAAGCATGCTGTATAACCCGATAGGTTTAGACTCTCAAGACAATCGAAGCGTATAAAAATTGACGTAATTTGTTAATTCATTATGAAAAGGGTTAAAAAATGCTGTCAAATACAAAGTATATGACGGTGAATTATTGAAACACTGACAACTTTGACATTTTCTTATTGTTCGTAATAAATGATAATCCAATATGATGTCATAATCATCGAGCTGGAAAATGTATTGGAGATAGGATTACGTTAGCAACACGGTTATAAAGATACCTACGTCACGACCCTTCCCTTGGCAACATTTTTTTTTCGACAACCTTTTACTTATGTGTATCGAAGTTGTAGGTTCTTGTACGGCCAGCAGTGGAAAGCTATTAACATTGTTACTTGAATATAGCAGAATCAGCCTATAGGTAATGTTCCCACTGCTGGGACACAGGTTTCCTCTCTTCGAGACCCATGAGCTGTAATCCACCACGCGGGCCCTGTGCAAGTTGGTAGATGTCATACGTCTTCGAATGTTGGGTTCTAGGACATGCCGGTTTCCTCACGATGTTTTCTTTCACCGCAGCAGTGGTGATGAAATAATTTACACTAAGTAAAGTACTTTTACATAATAAATTGAAATTGACTCGAAAAAAAAAATATTTTACAGCTTCCAGCATTTCATGTAAAAAAATAGAGTTTGTGTTATTTTAAGAAACATAAAATATCATAACATTTCGCTTGTATTCCCCGGAGGGTGGGCAGAGGTGTACAGACGACAGCACATCAAGCTACCACAATTTGTCAAAATTCTTTAATAGTTTATCAACTTTCTCGCTAAACCATAAGGTTCAAATTTTATTGGGAAAATTTGACAGTTTCGGGTAGCTTGGCGTCGGTACCTACAGTACATCCATTTCGCCAGTTATAAATAAATAAATAAAATCGTTTATTTCGACCAACACAGGACCATAGGCACAAAAATTACAAAATAAAAAATAATAAAAAAACTACATTATATTTTTTAATGTTAATCTACTTTAGCTGCTGGCTGTACCAAGTAGGAAGGTAGCGGACTAGTTTAAGCACAGTTTACCTTAAATCGCCATTACTTAAGTATTCCAGTTTTATTAACGACTATTAAGTTACAAATTGTTGCTAAGCGCAACAAATAATTAGGTTCGCGAGAACCCTAATTACTGTTATTTCAGTCTATTGTCCTACCTACTACCGGATAAGCGGAAAATAACTGTGATTTCCAACCATTATTATACTGTAACTTGCAAGTTATCTGCACAATAGGTTTATCATTTATTTTTATAGCTGCATTTTACCATATTGATTATAGGTAATACTTTGTTCATATTACCTATATTGGGTAGGTCTAGGTAAAATAGATTATAATGAAATCTCCGATGGGTAAAAAGAAATTATATGTAGCCGATTTTTTTTCGTGTGAATTTCCTTGTGTATTCCTCATAGAAACCCGTTTTATTGTTGTTGTCAGTGTAGATTCGGGCTTAGGTACAGAAGTTGCAAAGGCTGGAAATAGTATGTCGGTTTGTTCTCACAAGAAATTACACTTTTTCTATACTTTCTCTGCATTTGACGGGCTTTTAAGGGGACGACATTTCAATCCATCTACCTAGATGGACTACCCACCTGGATGGTACAGTCTCATCCAAAATATCTTTGTCACTTTTAAGGTTAATTTTGTCTGCTCATTGCACAATAGAATCTGCTTTACCGACTCATAATTATATATTGCATCGTAATGTCAATACAGCAGAATGACATTCAGCCATCTTCTTTACATGTCAGACTTAATTAAAAATGTGACACTAACAGACCGTGACAATTTTTTTCTAAAATTTTTAAATTTGGTGTCATCTCGATATTGGTCAAAGGTTATTTTGATCTTTATTATCAAATAGGTACGCTAATCGTACGTGTGCATGCGTATACGTTTGTAAACTATAACGGAGTATTGTTTTTTTTTATTATGTTCTAGTACGCTAGTTAATAGTGCTGTGCGTCCCTATAATTTAGATACATGCGAGATCGTGTCTTATATTACGACAAAAGAGGTCTTAATGCTGTGGGTGTGTTTAGTTGAAAGTTGTGTGTAATTAAATATCGTTTTCTAAGCAATAGCCTGTCCAGTGTCGTAGTGCCGACTTGATAAAGGCAACAATGTGAAAACTGACGAAGATATAAAAGACTTATTAATATAACCGAACCTCTCCGCCAAGCAGTAATGGTGGGTCCACACGATACAGACTTATATAGAATAGAATTTTGTCTGTGTAGAACGCACCGTCATTAATTTGCCTGTACTGCTTTGTTGCACCGACAATATTCTATAGAAGTCTATATGA
The DNA here is from genome assembly GCA_949629135.1 of Eremobia ochroleuca. NCBI lineage: Eukaryota > Metazoa > Arthropoda > Insecta > Lepidoptera > Noctuidae > Eremobia > Eremobia ochroleuca. The sequence continues at coordinate 14,239,403 of OX451398.1, forward strand.
AGTCTGTATCGTATGGACCCACCATATTAACCTATCGGCAAGTATACAAAGTATATGACCTGCCATGCGATGCTGTAACCATCTCACCGTGAAAACTTGGGTGAAGTGAGCGTGGAGTGAGTCGTCAATAGTGACAATCCTAGCGTCAGCATGACTCACAGCTCACTCTAAGCTCACTTCACCTTATTTATCACGGTGAGATTTTTCCAGAATCGACGGGCTGTAGGGGAGCGGCGGCACATGCAAAATCGAAATTATAATATCAATCAATTAATTAATGAGTTATTACCCTACATTGATACTGTTTCATGATCGGATACATCTGTCTGCGCGACGATCGGCATCCGTTCACGAAAAGTTTTAATTGCTAGTAATACTTTAATTACGCGGGTGCAAGGTTGTTGCGCATGGATTTTGGTGTTTGTTTATGTCTTGATATTTTGGTGGTATCTACAACATAACACTTCAAATGTTCCCACACAGGCCTCCTCTCGGTGGGAGGGAGTGGGCTATAATCTACCATAAGGGCCCAGTGCGGCTTGGCAGATGATATATGTCTTCGTAATTTAGTTTTAGGACATGCCGGTTTCCTCATGATGTTTTCCTTCACCGTTTTGAGAGCAGTGGTCATGAAATAATTTATACAATGTAAACCACCTGTCTGGGTTCGAACCTACGCCCTACAACTCATAAGTCGGGGCTGATACCAATGGGCCACTACTTTTCTTCGACTAAATGATATGACGGTGAGATAATTGATTTTGAAGCAACAGCATTAGTTTTGGTAGTGTCGTTATATTCCAGGTGGATGATCACTGAAAATACTGCTGAAAGTACTGCAACCACAATGTTGCGTTACAAATTGTTAACTTTAGAGTTTTACAATGTTGCCGTTACCACTGCCGTGACTTATGAGTGACTTATGGCATCTACAACGTCACATGCAAACTTCGCATTGCACTTGTTCTATAAATGCTTCGGACGTCTAGTGGTCGCCGCCGCCATGCTGAGCTTGAGATCCTGGATTTGATTCCCAGGTTGGGCAAAGTGTAGGTTTTCCATCAGGAATTTCTCAGCCCGGAGTCTGAATTTGTGCCCGGACGATAAACGGTTTTATTTCTGTAATTTGGTTTGTAAAAACACTTCTACGCGTTAATCATATTTTAAAGACTAGATGAGGTCGGCGTTTCCTATCTAATCTGAGATGAAAGGCAGAGACCAACTCAGGGGTCACAGTCTCTTTTACCCAGACATAATCTTAGTCAGATTGCAATAGGTTCGCTGCTGTAGTGCCATTCTGTAAAAATCTCACCGTGATAACTAGGGTGAAGTGAGCTTAAAGTGAGCTGTCATTAGTGTACATCCCTAGCATCAGCGGTGCTATTCTGTAAAAATCTCACTGTGAAAACTTAGGTAACGCGAGTTTGGATGCTAGGGATTGACACTACTGACAGCTCATTCCACGCTCACCTCACCTAAGTTTTCACGGAGACATTTTTACAGAATATCACTGCAAATGGAAGGACAGCTCACTTCACCTAGCTTTTCACGGTGAGATTCTAACAGAATCGACGGGCTTTTACCTATACTTGGCACTTCAACATAACTTACGATATAGCAGAGACCCTTCGGCACTTACAAGCGTGATGTTGTGTTATGTTCTTCAAATTCATTTAAAAGTTACAACATTTGTATTAAAATGTACAGACGCCAGCACATCAAGCTACCCGAAACTGGCAAATTTTCCAAATCAACTTTGAACCGTATGCTTTAACGATAAAGTTGAAAATCTATTAATTGTAGTAGCTTGATGTGCTGGCGTCTGTACGTTATGTACTAACATTAATAACACGTAACAATGCGTTTAGAGTCGCTAATCGTGACAGCGGTTGGAATTACCCATTAATTCACATTAAAATGCATTTAAATCAATCCGGTACCGGCTGTAGGTACCTACCAACACTGCTACCTATTTATACATATACATAGTTTGCTAATAGTTCACGCTAATGGTGTAGAGGGTAGAGGTGTACACACACTGATTGAGATTCATAAAATAAATTAGGTACTTACCTAAAACTTATTTTGAAACTATCGGTGTAAGCCAGAACAAATCATTAAGTGGCACTGGGCTGGCCATGTCTGTCGAAGGGCCGATGGCCGGTGGAGCAGACGAGTCATAGAGTGGAGATTGCGTATCGGCAAGCGTAGTGAGGGACGACCCCCAGCTAGATGGGACGACGACTATAAGAAGGTGGCTGGGACAGACTGGGTGAGGAAGGTGGAGGACAGGGTGTGGCGCAGCCTGGGAAAGGTCTATGTTTAGGTGTGGAGGCTGAGTTGGTTGAAGCCAGATAAACTTGCTGCACTATTCGGTAGCTGTACCTTCCCCCACACCGATCCATCCCCATAATACACCTACATTTCTGAAACTTTCACTTAAATTGTAGCGAGTAAAGGGTAAGGAGGGGCCCATGGGTAAATAATAACAGTCGCACAGGTCGATCGATCAAGTTAAGCTACGCTTGCCGCGGTTGGTCTGTGGATAGGTGACCATCTTTACATACCGAAAACCTCCCTGCCTCGGAAAGCACGTTAAGCCGTTGGTCCCGGCTGTCATTCGTGGATCTTTGACAGTAGTTACGGGTAGTCAGAAGCCTGACAAACAGTCCTAGTGGTATCGTATTACCCAGTAACTGGGTTGTGGAGGTCAGACAGGCAATCGCTCCATGTAAAACACTGGTATTCAGATGCATCCGGTTAGACTGGAAGCCAACCCCAATATTATAAAGGTGAAAGTTTGTGAGTGTGTGTATGTGTGTGTGTGTGTAATTTTGATGAAATTTGGCACACAGATAGTTTATAACCAGGATTAACACATATAATACTTTTATCCCGATATTCCTACGGGATCGAGACTTATACGGATGAACCGTGGGGCGCAGCTAGTTTGTTATAAAATTATGACATCTTGATAATCAGCGACCAAACCATACTGAAACATTTTGATTATTGCCATCAACAGGGCACAAATTTAGACTCCGGTTTGCTACAGAAAAATTATAGATGGAAAAACCCAATAGCACTACCCGACCCGAGAATCGAACCCAGGACCTCATGCTCAACAATAGCGCTTGTTTCAATGACACCGTCCATTGTGGCCGAAGCTTAATTCAGCTGCACAAAGGGTTAACATAATTTTATTGCATTTAACCAAGGCGACAGAGCCGGATACGACACGGTATACAAAGGGCTGCAGTAATACAATTCCTCAAGTTTATGGGACTGCCCAAATAAGCTTGCTCGAAATACTTAAATAAACCTAGGCGCACTGTATTATATAGGACTTGGGTTTACTTAAGCTGACAAAACAAACATCAATCAATCTGCCGAGCTTGTTCCCAAGTGTGGTCGGCTTCCAGTCTAACCGAATGCAGCTAAATACCAGTATTTTACATGAAGCGACTGCATATCTTACTTCCACAACCCAGTTCCTGGGTAACACGATACCCCTTGGTAATACTGGTTATCAGACATTCGTGCTTCTGATTACCCGTAACGACTGTCAAAGATCCACGAAGGGATCTTGATATGTTATGAATGGTCACCCATCTACGCACCCAGCTCGTCAAACGTAGCTTAACCTTGGATCGTCCCATGCGGCTGTTATTATTTAGCCACGAGAACGTTCAGAAATGTTTCAGGTTTTCCATATCGACCCATCTCAATGAGTCATCCTGTAAACAATAGTATTTGAGATACTCTGGAACCACACGCAAGTTTTAAACCCAGCTACTACGCTACAATCCACTCAATTAAATTGTCATTTTGCTTGCAAAACATGATATAACCCTTTGCGTTGATGATGCAGTTTAGATTAATATCTCTCACATGTGCTCTCAGATCTAAGCTGATATGATATCTACTCGATTTGTGCAGCACTTATTTAGAAATATAGCGTCATTGTTTTATAGTATCTCCATGAATTTGATTTCCTGACAATTCCCTTGCCAAAAATGTTGCCAATCTGTTGAAAGTTTTCGTGATAAATTAAAAAAAATCACTACACCATGTGCAAATATAATCCAGCCGTGCGATTCTGTAACCATGAAAACTTGGGTGAAGTGAACGTGGAGTGAGTCGTCAATAGTGTCAATTCCTAGCATCAGCATGACTCACAGCTCACTCTAAACTCACTTCAACTTAGTTATCACGGTGAGATTTTTCCAGAATCGACCGGCAGTTCCAGATATTTATATCCCCATCATATCTAATAGCAGTTAGTAAGATAACGTTTTAGAAGAACGCGATTCTTTGGCATACCCTCAAATAATGGATTATGCGGACTATTCTATCAACCGTACTGCTCTGTACTGCATTATATCGCAGCTTCAGTAGCAATAACAGTGAAAATGTATTATCCGATCAGGCAGCTAAACCAAATATCTTAGCCAAGCCTAAAAAGGATTTCAAACAACAAACGACAAGACATTCTTGAACAAACAAGTAAACAAAACAATGAATTTGTAGATCGTAATAAATAATTATATCAACTAGTAGGTACAGACGCCAGCACATCAAGCTACGCGAAACTGTCAAATTTTTCCAATCAATATTGAACCTAATGCGTTAGCGATAAAGTTGAAAATCTATTAAAGAAATTTGACAGATTGGAGTAGCTTGATGTCAGTACAACAGCGTGGTTGCCGTCGTGGCAAGGCTGCCGCAACAAAATGGCATTTAAGCGATTTATCCATTTAGATCTAGACTCCGCACCTTGACATTCCTTGGTGTGCCTCCAGCTTTATAAGACAATGTTATAAACAAAGCAATTGTTCGGTACTTAGCAATATTACATTTAATCTCTAACCATGACCAAATCCTAACTACTCACTACGCTATAAGTCCAAAAAGATGTAAATGTCGATTTGTGGTTCTTTCACGCAGACATGTTTTTTTTTAAACTCAAAGTCAAGCATTCATTTCAAATAGGCAGATGATTAAATAAATAAAACACACTTTTAAACGTCAACAATTACATCAAAATAGAATTGATTTTAGGTCAGGATGGCTGGTGATACGGTGGCTCATGTACAGACGCCAGCACATCAAGCTACTACAATCTGTCAGATTTCTTTAATAGATTTTCAACTTTATCGCTAAAGGATAAGGTTCAAAGTTGATTGGGAAAATCTGACAGTTTCGGGTAGCTTGATGTGCTGGCGTCTGTACATATCTCGTCTGGTCCAGCCATCCTGACGGTGACGATTTTAGTCGCCCCTTCCAAAAGGTTGCTTCGTATGAAGAAGAATGGGCAAGAAACTCCGTCGTTAGGAAATCTTTTAAAATGTTTCACAATAAGTATATTGTATACTTACTACACAAATGTGAGGACGATGCACCTACAATAAAATTACTATATCACAACAGGTAAACTAAATTAAAAATAAAGCAATGACAGAGAATCTTGATGAGATATATTATGTAGATAATGGGCCGGAAAGTGCAGACATTCGTAGGCTATCTATTATCTCTTCTTTCTTCATCTATTTCTTTCTTCTTCTATTCTTCATACTCGTACTACTGATACCGATATCATTTCTTTACTTTCTGCATTCAAGAATATACAAAGACAAAATCCACTCTTCCCCTATTTTCCACCAATAAAACCTTATTTTCTTCTCAGCTCGCCGACAAACTACCGGAGCAAGTGGCGGCGCTCGACATCAGCAAGAAGATACAACCCGCGTACCACATCAAAACCATCACATCCAAGGACAAGGAACGTGTGCTCGACTTCCTAAGGAGGTAAGAAATGAACAGAATTTATTTGTTAATAATGTAGGTATTTAACCCTCTATGACTCATAAGCTGAGATTTATTTGATTTTTTGGATTAGAGATGATTCCAAAAAAATAAAATACACGTGTTTCTGGGTTTTCATTATTTTTAATTATTTGGGAAGAAAATTACAAAAATTGCAACAATCACTTATACCAACAAAAACAAAATAAAATGTGAAAGTATTCAAAAATAACGTTACAAAATCTCATCTTATCATTTATCATTTATCATTTATCATAACAATTTTTTATATATTTTTTAAATCACAGTGAACCGCCACGTTTCGTGCCTAAATACCGACTGTCGTAATCGTAACACAAATCTCAATATGTAACAAGAAGCGCCGTCTAGTCGTATTTTTTGGTACTAGTTCATTAGTTCGGAGTGTAGACTACGAGTTACAGTGCGCGATTACGTTATGAAATCAATTATTTTAAACTTCGAGGTGTTTGTACGGTATGTTGCCTACAGTCTACACGGTGATATAGAGGGTTAAATACTTGGAAGACCTACTGGGCCCTTACCGAACACATGAAAGTTAGTCTTCCAATAACATTGAAAACTCATCGACATGTGCTTTTTGCACGTGCACAAAGTGGTTCACTTACCTACTGAACAAAAGAAGTACAAACTCAAGCTTTGCCAACGGGCAATGGAAGATAATTGGTGTCTGTCGTGCAGATCGCGTTAGAAATACCACCCTGCGCTCCATAACCCAAGTAATGGAGTAGTATATTGGAGAAAAACAGCCACGCTGAAGGCTGGCCATGTTACACAAACGTAAATATCGTCACTCACTGTACGCCTGATGGCAATTCTAATTTAAGGAGTTGTATTGCTGAATGTAATGATTATTATTCCTTGAAGCCATATTTGTTACGGACGCCAATCATATTTTAATCAACATACAACGTGAAACTGGCCTGCAAATTGCAAGAAACATAAGAAATTTTTAATTCAGCGCGCTCCTTTCAGCCTCCTTAATCGAATTGCTCATAATGCCATGCTGCACTGCACGCCCCGCCAGTCTGTATTAGAACCGACGATGTCATAATAGCATATCTAATTATCTACATATAGACCGCGCCAACTCGGACTGGGCTTTGCCGAATCTAATTTTTTTTTTTTTAGAAAACGTTGCCACACACTAGGAATGTCTCCTGTGTTGTGGGTGCGTTTACAAACATTTAAAAACTCTCATACACAAACCGCCAGACCCGGAACAACTACTTGTAGGTCATACAAATATTTGTTCCGTGCGGGAACCGAACCCGCGACACGCTGCGCAGTCCATCGCTTAACAACTGCGCCAACCGTGCCGTCAAATACAGTACCATTGCTATTTATAGCACCCGTAAACTTATTGAATGCCCCTTCTCGTTAAAATGACGTTAAATTAGACCATGGACCGTCCTTGATTAGTGTGGAATTTTATGGTCAGGTAGGTGAAAATCAGCACTCGGGGAAAGTGCAGCACTACGTTCTAGAGCCATATGATGAGAACGTTTTGCAAAAATAAGTTGTCTTTAGAAAACTTTTCTAATAATTATACGAATTTCCGTATTAGAAACGTTGACTTAAATCATTTGGGAAAAATGAAACAAAAGACAGTGTGAACTGCAATCTATACAAAAATAAATTATAAGTGTCTATTTAAAATGTAAAAATAACAGCTTTTTACTAAATGCATGCGAAAGTATATACGGTATATATAATTAAAAAAATATTTTTGAAATGTTTGTCGGTCTGTCTGTTTGTTCCGGGAAATCTCCAAAACGGCTGGACTGATTTTAACGATACGTTCACTGGCAGATAGCTGCGGTTATAAAACTACCTTAGGCTAGAAGAATTAGGGTCCTGCGTAAAAAAAAAACCCCTGAAATTCCAACATGCACACGAACAAAATCGCGGTCACAGCTAGTGGATTACTATGACACTACAATTTAGTCAACAGAAAGATAAGAATATATAATAATTATTCTTATCCCACGAACCAAAAGCTAACTTTCAATAATGTTCTAGGTTCTTCTTCCGTGACGAGCCTATGAATCTGGCAGTGAACTTGCTGGAGACTCCATCTAGTCGATGTCTCGAGCTTGAGGAGTACGCAGCCAGTTCCTTAGACGAAGGAGTATCGTTGGCAGCAGTTGATGATAACGGAGAGTTCGTGGGAATCGTCATCAATGGAATTATACATAGAAAAGTGAGTATTTTATAACTTTCTAACAATATTAAAATCGCTTCTGTGAGGAGTTTGTGGTGTATTTTTTTTTTTTTGTTCCGTCGTTGTAAATTCACTGAAGTCAATGTTATTATTTCTGAAACAGAGCGCGGAAAGCCGCACAGCATCCTAATTGCTAATACATTGCTTCATGTGTTAGACGAAATTTTCTGCTCAACAACGTTAATAACGCAATGAATAGGCGACGACGCGGTTGGCGCAGTGTTTAAGATATTGACTGCTGCGCTGCGTGTCGTAGGTTCGATTCCCGCACGGAACAAATATTTATACGACCTTTATAATAAAATGCAATTTTTTTACCGTCACACTTTTAAAATATAGAATTGCACTTTTATTTATTGATTTAAACTTTTCGCACAAAAAGGTACAAAGGCGGAATTAATGCCTTAGGCATTCTCTACCAGTCAACCAAGAGTGGTGAAGTGAATGAGTGTTGTTGAACTGTCAAAATGACATATGATGTGTGATGTGATTACTATTGTTAGTGTGTTACGCAATTTCCCCGCTGTAGGTACCTATAATAATTAATATTACTTTACGACTGACAGTTGTGCAGTTTTCTTGGCGGAATAGTACCTACTCATAAGGCACAATAAGAACGTGTACAGGATAATAATAGCAATGAACTTCCGTGCAGGTGTTGATTACATGTCACGGAACAATCTGATTTCAATTGACTATGTATTCAACAATCACTTTGTCACATTAATAAAGAACATTACATGAGGCCTATAAATGATTAATAGTTGATAACTATTATTGGATTTATAGAGTAGTGGTGGTCCATTGGTAACGGCGCTTTATTTTGTGTAAATAATTTCATCAGAACTGCCGTGCGATTATGTAACCATCTCACCGTGAAAGCTTGGGTGAAGTGAGCGTAGAGTGAGCTGTCATTCGCTAGGGATTAACACTATTAAGTGCTCACTTCACTTATGATTTCACGGTGAGATTTTTACAGAATCGACCGGCAGCTCTCAAGACGGCGAATAGAGCTATTGAGGAGAAAATTCTCAAGTTTAAAACAACGACCTAGGTATGCAGATATAATCAATTATTCCATTCACAACGAGAGAAACTTTTTCCTAGAGTTTTTATTTACGAGTGGCAGAAAATCGATAAAAGCTTCTTTCAAGGAAATCCGCTTAGCAACGGGGTCTTGTGCAGACCGTCTTTGAATAAAATTAAAATAATATTCTTGTTTCTTATTATCTTCACTCTAATACCCTATAAATTTCGTACCTTTTGTAAATAATGGGCATAAACGTGACACGTAAGTGCTTAAACACAAGAGCGAGACGCGTCAACGACAGAGGAACTGCATCAGTCAACACGCGTCGACGGCAGCCGTCGACACCCGTCGACGCCAGCCGTTGCCAACGCGTTGTCGCTCATGTATTTTACACGAGTGGCATGTTGTCGACGGCTGTCGCCGACACGAGTCGACGTCTGCAGTTGCCTCTGTCGTCGATGCGTTTCGCTCATGTGTATGCACATTAAAACAACAAATCGATAGAACGGATGCCTCCAGACATCTTAAAATACGTTTCTCTTCGCCTTTAAAACCTTTCAAAGCTGTTAGATTATTTGTAAACAGACTAGATACTCTAAGTAACAAGTAAAGTATTTATAAGAAACTCTTAATATCGTTTCAATTCTCGTTCCCATGGCAATAAATCTTCTTGTTTCAAGGACTGCTCTAGATGTTCTCAATATCTGACTTAATGTCAATACAATGAAAACCAGCTCAAGGGCGAAAAGGAAAGGGTTCTGCTTGACGGGCCGAAGCGCTCCAATTGTCGGGTCATTTGAATGACACTCTAACAATTATTACTCGTATAATGACATCGCCATCACTGAAAAATGCGGAAATTGTCATTTCACTTGCAACGACCTTGACAAGGACAAATATTTGCATTGGGCTAACCAGCCGTCCGATTCTGTAACCATCTCACCGTGAAAGCTTGGGTGAAGTGAGCGTGGAGTGAGCTGTCATTCGCTAGGGATTAACACTATTAAGTGTTCACTTCACTTATGATTTCACGGTGAGATTTTTACAGAATCGACCGGCAGCACCCTAATTGCGTAACATGATCAATCTCAATCTGAATAATTTTGAAGGATATTACTAATCCACTGCGTCGTATGTTCGCAAAATCTTTCTGCTCAACAACGTAAATAACGCAATGAATATTGTTGAACTGTTAAATTGAAACCCATTGCTACTGTTAGTGTGTTACGCAATTACCCCGCTGTTTTGTAAATAACATTATAAATCCAAACGGCTCTAAGCGCCATTCGATAAGCGGTACAAGGAGAGAAATTTTTTAGAAAAAATACTGTGCTCGTCACTGTAAAGTGAGTGCAAGTGACATCTACAGAAAATTTTCTGAGTGATATTGGGAAAAATTCACTATTTGTCCAATAAATTTTACTGTACAGCATAAGAATTTTTACTGCGCTAGCATGGTAATTTTTCCATTACCACTCAAATGCACACAGATTAATGAGAGAGCACAGTAATTTTTCTAAGAGTTTTCTCTCCGTGTATTTATTTGTATGTTATCCTGTCTTGCTACGCTGTGTATCCCCTGTGTTATACATTCTAAAAAAATGAACTGTGTGAATGGACTCACTGTTACTGCATTGCCATTCACTGATCTGGCAAGTTGGAGGACTACGAAACTTGCTTACGAAACAAGACATTAGATAATATAATAAATTTGTTGTCATACGTTTATGGGAAAGTAGATGACGTGTGTAACCGAAATCTATCCATCTAGCCTGTACTGTCCCACACCCTTTCCACACCCTGCTAATACGGGTCATTCCTTCGATAGAGGTCAATCTCCTCCCCCATCTTTGTGTTGTCTATGATTCGAAATAGAAAAACACTTATCCTTTTTACCCCTTTTCCAACAGGATGTTGAAGAAACAGACAAATCAGAAGAATGCCCTCATCACAAGTTTAGACGTATCCTACGGTTGCTCACCCACTTAAGCAACCAGGCTCGAATCTGGGAGAAGGTCCCAGCCAGTGACAATGTCATGATGGACCTCAGAATCGCGTCCACACACCCCGACTGGAGAGGACGACGGATCATGAAGGTGCTAGCTGAAGAATCAGAGTGAGTAGTACCATAACCTATAGTTTTGTTATTTCTGATATAGACCAAACCCATTTTTATCAACAACCCATTTTTGACAACTAAAATACTAGCTTTGAAATTATATAAAATGATCAATAGAATTAGCATAAAAAATATTATTAAAATCTCGATTTTGATTGTAAATGTATGCTTGGTCAATCCCTAGCATCAGTGGAATGACACTGACAGCTCACTCCACGCAAGTTGTCACGGTGAGATTTTTACAGAATCGACATGCTGGCATTGAACTTTGACTCAAGACTTCTATCTTCCTTGGCTCCGTAGAGAGCTCCACTCGTGTATCTCCAACCAACTGAGTGACACTAATCCCGTCTGTGTGAGACAGCTATTCAAAATAAAACACTGTTGGGTAGGCAAATTAATGAACTTATAAAGACGTGTCACAGAAATGTTGACTTCAGGAATTGTCTTTTAAGATATCTTACTAGAACTTAGGTAGGTTTGTAAGTAAGTTAACAATAAGTGTTGGAACTTTGTGCTTGTTATGTCTGAGTTGTTTGGAGTACGGGAAGTTTGAATTAGTTTTAACTTTTGGGCATTTATCCTGTTGACAGCGATACGGAAGAATTTTTTGATGGCTTATTATTTTTCCGCTATTTTTAGGGTTCCGTACCCAAAGGGAGAAACGGAACCCTATTACTCCCGCTCCGCTGTCCGTCCGTCCGTCTGTCCGTCTGTCACCAGGCTGTATCTCATGAACCATGATAGTTAGACAGTTGAAATATTCACAGATGATGTATTTCTGTTGCCGCTATTACAACAAATACTAAAAAACAGAATAAAATAAATATTTAAGGGGGCTCCCATATAACAGGCATGATTTTTTTGCCGTTTGTATAGATAATGGTAAGGAACCCTTCGTGCGCGAATCCGACTCGCGCTTGGCCGGTTTTTTTTTTAATACTTATAGGTACACATTATACTAATATTTTAAGACTGTTGGCTTTTTAAATTACGTAAATACTAGCTGCGTCCCCCGGCTTCACCCTCATTAGTGTCGATCCCGTGGGAATATTGGGATAAAAAGTATCCTATGTGTTAATCCCGGTTATAAACTATCTGTGTACCAAATTTCATCCAAATCCGTTCAACCCTTTGAGCGTGAAGAAGTAACAAACATACAAACACACACACTCACAAACTTTCGGATTTATAATATTAGTGTGATTATCTTGGAAATTGAAATAAAGTTTTAATTTTAAACTCTACTTATAACTTTGAAGTTAGCGAGTCTGAAGTTTGCTGTAATCATGTCATACCTACACAAAAACATAAACTTAACAAAAAATCAACGGACTATTTAAATTAATCCAAATGATCACAGTACGTATTTTGCAAAAAGCATACGATAAAAAAAAATCTATAAAAAGATCTTATTATGATGTGTCATTCATTATGGCATTTTAATAAAAAGATAGTAGAAGTAAAGCGATCTGATTTCATTTTTTTTTTGCACAAACTTATTTCCTGCCGTAACTTCTAGTTAACCTTGACCAAAACTCATTGCTTTGTTATGATTTTATAAAGAACGATCTATGCAAATAAATAAAATTGAAGTGTCTGTTTGTAATGTCAAAATAACAGCATTTTACTAAATACATAAGAATGAATATAAACACTGTACTTGTAATAAAAAATAAAAATGTTTGTCTGTCTGTTTACTTCGAAACAATTTTGACAGCATTCACCGGCAGATAGCTGCCGGTCGATTCTGTAAAAATCTCACCGTGAAATCATAAGTGAAGTGAGCACTTAATAGTGTTAATCCTTAGCGAATGATAGCTCACTCCACGCTCACTTCACCTAAGCTTTCACGGTTAGATGGTTACAGAATCGCACGGCTGATGTTATAAGAAGTAACTTAGGCTACATTTACTGTAGAATAAAAAGTAAGGTTCTTTGTAAAATAAATAAAACCCATGCGACATGCACGCAACGAAGTCGCGGGAACAGCTAAAACTTTTCATATAAAAATTAAAAAGAGATTAAAAAACCTGAAGGATCTCCATGAATGTGTTTCTTTCTGCAGAGTAACGTAAAAAAAAAAAAAAAAAAGGTACGCGTAGTTTACGCGTACCTTTTTTTTTTTCGGGGGGAAACCTTCAAAAGGCACCTGACCTCTGGGGAGGAACGTCGGTCTTTAACTACGCGTATCTACGTAGGGTACTATCGAAATTCCTGATTGGATGTCCAGCCTTATGGCAAACAACCATTCCCCACCGACAATGGCCCACGTTCCATCTTGCGCCGCATGCCTTGTCAACTGTGGACTTAGATCTTATGGCTGCGTCACTGAACGGAGTTAGTACAGCTGAATTTTGGGCCAAAGATGTTTAACCCGGCGTGCTTAAGGTAAAAATTTGTAACACGGAGCATAAGGTGGGTGCGACAAACCCATAAATTAGAATTTTTTATGGTTTAATACTGATTTTAAATTATTTTCTTAATTATTGTCATTATAATAGATAAGAAACTGAAACAGAAGATAAAATTTAAAATATATATACATAAAAAATATGTAAATGTCACGAAGTATCGAGCGATTTATTAGGGTCTGGGTGTATTATACCCAACCTTACACTCACGCTTACGCGGTTAAACTTTTTGCCATAGACACGATAAGAAGAATAGGGCAAAGAACATTCTTCCTGTAGTCTCCTCCATCAGTCAGCTAATAAACAAGACTAATAACAGCCATGTTTTCTAAAGAACCGAAATGAGTTACAAGGAAAGAAAAAAAAATGTTTTTTTTTTAACGTTGCCCCACACTAGAAATTTCTCCTGTATTGTGCGTTTACAAACGTTTAAAGTCACAAACACAAACAGCCAGACCCGGAACAACTACTTGTAGGTCATACAAATATTTGTTCCGTGCGGGAATCGAATATGCGACACGCAGCACAGCAGTCAATCGCTTAACCACTGCGCCAACCGTGCCGTCGATATTATTACTCCATGGGCTACAAAAAGACAGGATTTCCTTACGCGAGGACATATGACCTGAGACTATTACAATAATAATAATAATATAGCTCCATCGCCGTATCTCTACGTTGACGTCGTGGTGGGGCTTGCGCGCTCCGATCTCTGGGCCTAAGTCGGTAGAGTTTACCTTACCGTAACATGTCTAGGGTGAGGAGCCAGACCAAGAGAGATACAGAAACCCGCAGGGAAACATGTGGCGAGCTGTTGGGCAGTAGCAACCCCACAGACCCTATCTCCCGGGAGTAGTCATTTTCCTCACCTCTGGCTTGCCTTTATTGGGCGGCTGGAGTGAACACTGACGAGGAATAGTGATCCCACCTCTTTCTTGCCTTTACTGGCCGGCTTCAGTGGAGATTCGCTAGCGCAAACATGCTCGGGGGAAGGAAATATTCCAGTAAGTGGACGTAAATATCTTGAGCATCTTCCGGGCTCTGTGATTGTTCTGAAAGCCGTGGAATACCTCTCTACTCCTCATAAGCACCGCAGGATATGTTGCCTCCTTGTTGCTATGTCACTGTGTACTAGCAACAGTTTCCTGGGGCCCATTATTGAGTGTGCACGTCACAAAAATAGTACCAAACTGTTATTATCTCAGGGTTATAAACCAATAACCATAATATACTGAAGTGCAATGCCCGTGTTCTACCATAAGATAGTTACAGAGGATGGTGGCATAATAAGCAGACACCGACTTTTGAAACAATCTTCTGTATTTAGTAAGTAGAATACGTGTGTTTGCGTTGCGGAGAGCAGTGGTGGCCTAGCGGTAACGGCGGCGACATACGACTGTAGGTTTAAAGTTCGAACCCAGACAGCCGCTTTACTTTGTGTAAATTATTTTATCACGTGCGATTCTGTTGCCATATCACCGTGTAAACTTGGGTGAAGTGAGCGTGGAGTGAGTCGTCAATAGTGTCAAGCATGACTCACAGCTCACTCTAAGCTCACTTCATCTTAGTTATCACGGTGAGATTTTTCCAGAATCGACCGGCTGATCTCAAAATGGTGAAGGAAAACATCGTGAGGAAACCGGCATGTCCTAGAACCAAAAATTCGAAGACATGTGATATCTATCAACCTGGATTGCCTACAGCCCACTGCCTCTCGACGAGAGAAGGCTTGTGTCCCAGTAGTGGGAACATTATTTATCAGGCCGATTATGAGTGTTTACGATTCCCTAAAACAAAACTATTGTTCTCTTTGTAATCGTTTTTTCTCGATAGGTTTTTTTTTTTCTTAGAAACCCATAATCGAAATGGAAACTTGTACGAGTATCACATTGACACAATAAAAACGTATCAACTGATCAGTTACACATTGTCTCGTATTATCTATAAGTAATCGAACTGCTTTTTTTTGTATAGGCAAAAAAGCTTTGATTGATATGAACCGGAACTCCCACTAAAGGACCCCGCACGAAATGTAAAGAAAAAGCCGTTCGGTGAATTTGGCTGAAATATTGATACAATATAGCCTGTAATGTGCTGACTGAAAGTCAAATTGGACGCAAAAAAATAACTGCCGGTTTTAGAAATATTATACAGGTTGAAATTGAAAACATGCGACAAATCGAAATGAGAGATTGTACTCATCATTGAACAACTTTTACTATGAGATAAAACCTGAAATCGCAAAAAAAAAAATCAGCTGTTCCCTACATTTATGTTCGCATAACTCGTCAAAATGTAGGGAAAAGCTGATTTTTTTTTCGCAATTTCAGGTTTGGTCCCATGGTAAAAGTTGTTCATAATGATGAGTAAAATCTCCCATTTCGATTTGTCGCATGTTTTCAATTTCACCCTGTATAGCCATTCATGTCAGGAAGATGATTTTTATGTTATAGTTACTGCTAAAAAATAAAAAAAAACAATCACATCGAATACAGCAAGTTCCAATTCATATTGAATCTTCGTTTGTGTACCCTGAAAGGGTAAGCAGAGATGTAGGTATCACACGCATCTCTGCTTACCCTAATAATAGACAAGTATTTCGGCCGTTTTTGCTGAAATTACAGTCTATAAGTGTATAAAAAAATTATAAAAAAAATCATCTGTTCCCTACATTTATGATCGCATAACTCGTCAAAAGGTAGGGAACAGCTGATTTTTTTTTCGCGATTTCAGGTTTGTTCCAATAGTGAAAATTGTTCATAATGATGAGTGCAACGACCCCTTATGAGGTTGTGTGTTATTTAAGTTACAGCTTGTATAAGGCCGCCCGTAACAGTCACAATACCCCCTGTACTAGATGATACTGTATTACAGTGAAGCTGGTCATTGATATAAACTGACATCTGACCTATTTTAAGATGGAGACTAAACCGGTATAGTCACCCTTGTTTTATAACTTCACTTTTTATATAGGTAAAAAAAAATAGTTGTAAGTGAGGATATAAATAAATAAATAAAATTGCAGTCTGAACAATTTGATCCCAGAAATAAAAGCCGCAAGGTCGTCTGCAGCTGCTAACAATAATTATTTTAATTGGATTAATTGGTCAATCACAATCGACGAGTCTGCAATAATAATTGTAATATAAAAGAGTCCATGCTTAGACTGGCCGTGGTAAGAAAAACCTCGTTTAGCAAACATTAGACTGAAGCTGTAAAACATAATAATCAAAAGTCATTTATTCAAACTAGGCTGAGAATAAGCACTTCTGAACGTCAAAATTACATAAGACAGTCCTCCAAAACGCCCGCCCATCACCACATCCTGGTGCTTTAGTTGGAAAGATGAAGAGGCCCAACAAACTCAGCCGAGCAGAAGTGGCGCAACTGAACAGTTCAACCACAAATCAAAAACTCGCCCACATATACTAAAAGGGATCAAGGGATATCGTATTACCCAGTAACTGGGTTGTGGAGGTCAGATAGGCAGTCGCCCCAAGTAAAATACTAATAGCCAGCTGCTACCGGTTAGGCTGTAAGCCGACCCCAACATAATTGGGACAAAGCAAGACAGATGGTGGTGATATTGACCGACGCCGTACAAAAAGTCTTTGACCGGCAAGATTGCATATTAAATAAGTATTATACGTACCTACGGCCCACCCCCTCTCACTGAGAGGAGGCCTGTGTCCCAGTAGTGGGAACATTATACTGCCGCCCTAAGTAAAAGGGGCGCATCTGCTGAAAGGGGATGGAGAAAAATGAGCCTTAATGGATGCGCCTTTTTTGTTTAGTAAGGTTTATTTTTCTTTATATTTTTGACCGATATGCGTCTTTTTCGCTTACTGCGGCAGTATAGGCTGATTATGTATACAACGTCTAACGTTAAATGCGCAAAACCTGAAAATAGTTTGAACAGAATAACGAGCAGAATAAATTGAACCACTTTTTAATATAGGTCACATTTTTCAAAAAATCTTCATTAAAAACGTTGCCGTGTCTATTTATTAATAGGTCACGCAAGCCAATGTCAGCACGGCGCAGCGGCCCGGTGACGACTGCTCCCTCGATAAAGCGTCGTCGCAGACGCAAGAAACGATCAGAATGTCCAGTAAAACTAAAACAGCACATAAAACCTTTACAATTTTTTTAATGACTTATTTTCTCTCTGAAATAGGTCAATTGAATTAAAAATCAGTTGGGGTGTCTGAGGTTTTGCGCATTTAACGTTACACGTTGTATACGTGCCTACAACAAAATATTCCTCAAGCAATATGCAGCTTGTTATAGCAAAAAAATGCGCCACAAAGACCAAGATAATAACAAAATAATTGCTAATACAAAGAACCCAGCTGTCACAGACTCACAGCAACATCATCTACGTAATGGGATTGTGATTGTACGCGTACATAAAGACGTTACATAATAGGACTGACTGCAATTGATTGCGTAATTTTAATAAATAATTATTGGATACTATTACATAATTGAAATCAACTCTGACGCGGTAATATCAGCAGAATGAATCGAATTTTTTCCATCGTAATTTAGCCGTTGTGTTCTGTGAAAATATCACCGTGACAACTTAGGCGAGGTGGGCTGTCAATAGTGTCAATCCCTAGCATCAGCGGTACTATTCTGTAAAAATCTCACCGTGAAAAGTTAGGTGAAGTGAGTTTGGATGCTAGGGATTGACACTATTGGCAGCTCACTCCACGCTCATTTCGACCTAAGTTTTAGAATAGTTTAGAATAGTACTGCTGCTGGTGAAATTACCATTCACTACAAGCTCACTTCACCTATCTTTTCACGGTGTCATTTTTACAGAATGCAGATGTAGAGGCATATGTAGGTACGAGTATAAACGTAAACGAGGCAAAAAGAGTATGTAAACATCGTATCAGGTGGTGTTTTGTAGTTTCTGTGAGTTTATGTGTGTATGCTCTATTCAAATGATTGTGACTTGCCCTTAAAATAAAATTAAAGAAAGACGGGTTGCACTCCGGGAGTGCCGGCAGAAGTGAAAACTTGAATATTAACGTTGTGCATTTTTGATATTTTGGAATGGTTAGGGAATAATTTGCCACGAATTGCTTTAATTATCAGTATAAAAGTACTATAATTTATGTGGTAGAATACAATATTTATTTATTGCACTATCGTACACAAACATGACAATTTATATTACATTAAAATGTTTAAACACACACGAACATTCGCGCAAGCGCCCTGCGCCGCCTAAACGAAACAGCAGGCGCAGGCATACATTTTCGCCGCGCCGTAGAAAGAGAGGGGGATACTTCTCTCCTACGCCGCGCCGGCTGTCTACTCTCCATCCGTCTTACGAATTTTCGATCAGGTCACGTGTCCTGACGCGAGCTTAACATTTTTTACCCATTACAAAAAAGTGTACAACGCCGCTAAAGAAGTTTTCACTTCAAAAAAAACCTTATTTACTACGCAGCCAGTATTCTGGTTAAAAATTTAATCAAATAAGTTCCTCGTATTTTAAAAGAAAATGCAAGACAATTAAAGTGGTGAAATCCAATATTATTTATTTATTTAATCTTTTCGCACACACAAAGGTACAAAGGCGAACTTAATGCCTCAGGCATTCTCTACCAGTCAACCAAGGGTGGTGAAGAGATTAGATGGCAGGTGCTTTGAAAAAAAAAAATTATTAAAATGATTGAATTATAAATTAAAAAAAAAACGTAGGTACACAAATACATAAATATGTTAAAGACCCATAATATACATTCATACTATTAATAAATTATTAATAATTTATTAATATCTCGTTAAACTGAACTCACACTGAGGCGAATCCTGCGCGGGACGTGGAACGCGTGATACATAACAAATTAAAAATGGTACGTTTCGTCCCAAGCCGAAGATTTCTTAAAAAATAATCCTGGATTCTTTAGGATCGCCTAAAGAATCCAGGATTATTTTTTAATAAGTCAGATGTTGTGATCTACGGAGATATCTTCAGATTCAAAGGCTATTTTAATGCACTCCATGCGTATCGAACGAAAACTAAAAATCTCACCGAGAAAACTTAGGTAAAGTGAGCTTGAAGTGAGCTGTCATTCGACCTGATGCTATGGATCTATGCTATTTACAGCTCACATTTTCACGGTGAGATTTTAACAGAAGATCGGCTGTAGTGGAAACAATAATAATGTCTAGTACGCGTGTACCTATTGTGCAATTGTTACAGCATCACAAGGACGCTCTAGTCACGAGACTAGCCAATTGATTGCTAATATGACGATGATGCCATATTATGAAGAGAAATCAAGACAGATAGATACAAATGCATTCAACTTTTCTGGCAGAAAATCTGAAAATATTTAGTTTTCATTTTCTGATTTGTCTAATGGTATTCATTGCCCATTCGAATACTGTGAGCCAGCCCTAAGACACACACACAGACCACCACACCATACCAGACATTATGTGCTGAAATGGTAAATAAAAATGTACAAAAATGGCATATCAAAACAATTAGACTATAAATAATAATTTATATATACTTTACCGTGGCAAGACAACAATTACTATAAATACATTCATGCATGTTTGTTGACGAACTAATTGAAATTAACCCGGCTTCATTGAGGTTGGGTCAAAATTACCCGGCTGATTTAAAATTTCTAATATTTTTTAAAGTACGCGCGCGACGTTGTTGCCGTTCTGTGCAGTAGCTGGAGCCAATATTGATTTTTTTTTGTTTTTTGTATTTTTTTAGAGTTATCTTAAAAGTTGATTAAACTCAATTAAACGTTTCTGAATTAATATTTTTCTGTTTTATTATCAAAACCAGAATACCTTTATACTGAAATAATGACACAGTTTACGAATTTACGTAAAAATTATGGAAATACCATGTATTAAATATATGGGTGATATTGACCCACCTCAACGTCCATGTAACTATTTCCTACCGCAATGACTCCGGGTTAATAAGACATTGGCGCCGATTCACTTGTTCACAATCTAAACTAAATTAAAGTTCAGTGCATATTTTTCTTTCTAGACGGACAACAGAAAACAGAAGTTAAACAGAAGTTAAACAGAAGATAGATATTAGTTTAGTCCTGTCAAATTAAGATACTCCATAGAGAAGTTTAGCAGTGATTAAAAAATTGGCTACTAAAAATACGTCCAATTTACATCTGGCGCTGACTAATTTGACAGTACTAAATTAATATTTATCTTCTGTCCTTTTCGTAATGAAATAGAAAGATAAAGATGCACTGAACTTAAATTTAGTTTAGTTTATGAAGAAGGGAATCGGCGCCGTTATGGCTTAGTATGATTGCGATATAATTAGTCTTACTCAATGTTTGTAAATATAGCAGTTTACATAAAAACTTAAACTAATAATCAAATCACTCGAGTGTCCCGCTAGGTACATGGCAAAGCCTTCTTCGCGTAGAGAGAACGTACGAGCTTAGATTATATTTTGTAAAAAGCATAGCAACAGAAAAACAAAAATTAAAGCAGTAGATACCATGATTCTAAAGCATAATCAGCCTATAATATTCCCATTGCTGATGGGACACAGGCCTCCTCTCGGTGAGAAGGAGTGGGCCGTAATCATAGAACATATATAACGTGTAACGTTAAATGCGCAAAACCTCAGACACCCCAACTGATTCTTAATTCAATTGACTTATTTCACAGAGAAAATAAGTCATTAAAAAAATTATAAAGGTTTTATGTGCTGTTTTAGTTTTACTGGCCATTCTGATCGTTTCTTGCGTCTGCGACGACGCTTTATCGAAGGAGGAGTCAGAGGAGCGCTGACATTGGGTGGGTTGCTTGACCTATTAATAAATAGACACGGCAACGTTTTAAATGAAGATTTTTTGAAAAATGTGACCTATATTAAAAGGTGGTTCAATTAATTCTGCTCGTTATTCTGATCAAACTATTTTCAGGTATTGCGCATTTAACGTTACACGTTGTATAATAAAGACAAATCAGTCAGACAGACAGTCACACACGCACACACAGACAGTCACAGACAGTGACAGTCTGTAATTTATATGGTGCAATGGGTGCACATAATAAAGAGTATTCTATTCTTCTATTCTATTCCATGTATGGCCGTAATCCACTACGCAGGCCCAGTGCGGGTTGGTAGATGTCACAATCTCTTCGATTTGATTTTTCTATTCTAGAACATGCCGGTTTTGTCAGGATGTTGTCCTTTTACCGTTTTAAAGTCATGCAGTTTAAACGACGCGTATATTTTATTTAATATATTCTAAAGGTAATTGGCCAAAAGGGACGTTCGTTGTAAAGGTCATATCTGTAGTCCGTGGCTACTTAGATATAATTACATGTAAGATTGCTTCCTTGACTGTTAAAGTGTTCAGTGATTAAAAAATATTTTGTCGTCTATGCTTCTAGCAGGAAGACACGCGTCCATTACATGTCACGTATTTAAGTAAATTACAGCATGATGTGCTCTTGTGGCAGCTATTGTATAAACTTGGCTACTTACATACTTAATTTAGATGATTTAACCATGAGTCCAGACAAGTCTTATCTGTAAAGCTACCGTTTCCTGAAAAGATCGGTTCCCAAATTGTTATACCTTAATTTATGTATATACTAACACTATGTATAAGGTACCTACTTTACTAACACTAGTACGGATCCCTGTTATCTGATTATTTGAAATAAATTAAATTATTATATTATAACGGCCGTCATGAAAATCTGTAATGTCATTAAATTGAACTGTAATTTCATTAATCTGTAAATTGTATTCAACATTAATGTGTCGAAAAATGCTCCGTATTTGGACAGCCTAACTCACATACGAACCTAGCATTAATATGAAGAACAGCCATTTATATAAGGTGTTTTCAATGTTTCAGACGCATCGCAAAATCACACGGCGCGTGCGCCATTCGCATGGATGCGACTTCGGCTTTCTCCGCTCGCGCAGCCGAGCGCCTCGGGTACAGCAAGGTCTACTCTATCAAGTACGCTGACATCCCGGACGCTCCACAGCCGACGTCGCCCCACTTTGAGGCTTGCGTTTATCTCAAGAAGTTTTAAGGTAAAGTTGGACTCTAAATTATACGGATTATACAGGGTTATTTTTCAAAGACCAGCCAAATCTAAGGATGTGGTACAGACCATCAAACTGAACAACTTTCTCCATGGGACCTAATATCATATTCGCGAAAAAATTATCAACTGTCCTTTAGAAAACTTCAATACCTACTCGACCTAAGGGTGCGTTTCCACAGAAGCGGAGCTGGGCGAAGCGGAGCAGAGACGTGCAGGAATCGACTAATCACAATGGTTGAAATCCTCATCGCGTCACTCGTCTCGTCTGTGATTGGACGATTCCTACACGTCTCCGCTGCGCTCCGCCCAGCTCCGCTTCTGTGGAAACGCACCCTAAACGTATGGGCCGGCTGAATTTTTATTCGCGAATACGATGTTGGTCCCATGGACAAAATTGTTCAGTTTGATGGTCTGTACCACATCCTTAGATTTGGCTGGTTTTTGAAAAATAACCCTGTATTTAATGTAGGAATTTAGTTACACCTGCACAGCATAGCTATTCAAAGCCATCCCACACCAACCATCGGCTATCTTATTGAAAATGACAAATTTCCATAACCTCCAAGCTAATCGCGTAACACACTATCAGTAGCAATGGGGTTCATTTTGACAGTTCAACAACATTCATTGCGTTATTTACGTTGTTGAGCAGACAAATTTTTCAAACATATGAAGTAATGGATTAGCAATGGATTAGCAAAGGATTAGCAATGGAGGAATGGATGCTTCAAAATGATTCAAATTGAGAGTAAAAGTGTGTTACGATATTAGGGTGCAGAATTATTACCCAATAGAGTTAGCATACCAAATATTAAGTATTAAAATCTTTATCGATTATGATGGTAAATGTATGCTTGATCAATCCCTAACTCACACCCTATCCCACGCTCACTTCACCTAAATTTTCACGGTGAGATTGTTACAGAATCGCACTACTGTGCTTATTTAAACTGTTCTCTTCGTGACAATATTTCGAATCGGTTTAAAATACATATTTTATTATTTTATTTTTAGCCTATGTTGTTCCACTGCTGGGCTAGGACCTCCCTTCCTTCTTTCCACTCCTCTCTATCTTGAGCTAGTGTGGACCAATCTTGTCTGTCGGCGTCAAGCCCATCCCGCCATCTGCCGGTCGATTCTGTAAAAATCTCACCGTAAAACCATAAGTGAAGTGAGCACTTAATAGTGTCAATCCCTACCATTAGGGAATGACAGAGCTCACTTCCCGCTCAGTTCACCTAAGTTCTCACGGTGAGATTTTTACAGAATAGCACTGCTGCTCCTGGGTTTGCCTCGATGTCGCCTGACGTTTTCTAGGACCCACATGGTGCTAGTTTTGGCCCATATTAAAATACATAGTAGATACCTATTTTCACAGTGGTTTTAACAGTTCCCTGAAAATAATCCGGTCGATTTTGTAAAAATCTCACCGTGAAATCAAAAGTGAAGTGAGCACTTAATAGTGTTAGTCCCTAGCGAATGACAGCTCACTCCACGCTCACTTCACCCAAGCTTTCACGGTGAGATGGTTACAGAATCGCACGGCTTATTCGTATTGTGTTTAATTCGCAAACGATAGAATATAAGTTTTTTTTTTGTGTTTTTCAGAATCTGCACAACACGCACAATCAAAATGAACTTCTTCGAAAACTAATCCACATTAGATACTAGCTGTACTACACACGTAATTCCTAGATTTTATTCAAACCTAGTATCGCAGCAATTTACTGTAGTAGTGTAGCGAAACACCTATAATTATGAATTAAAATGTATAAATAATTATTGTACCTGGCAACTTTAATGCTTTAATGAAGACGCTGCTCGACTCACACTCAGGCAAAGCCCACGCGGGCTGGGACGCGTCAGACAGGATGTATATTTTTAGGGTTCCGTACCTCAAAACCAAAAACGGAACTCTTATAAGATCACTTCGTTGTCCGTCTGTCTGTCCGTAAGTCAAGACCCTTTTTCTCAGGAACGCGTGGAGTTAGCAAGTTGAAATTAATAACAAATACTCGAAGCTATAATCTCTTGAAGTAGTGAAAAATTAAACTTCTAAGTCAACACAATCAAAAGATACGGGCGTTTATGTTCCTAAATCAAAACTTATAGAGTACTTCCCCTTCTTAGGGGTAAAATTTGGCAAGAAGCAATATCATGTAGGTATAGTGGCCGGCACGTAACTTGGCAAGGTTTTTGCGTAGTGGGAGTAAGTTCGCGCACTTACACTTATTGCAGCAAAAAAAAATACACTTTTATTGTTTCTCGTTATTCTATGGTTATTGCCATAACTTATTTTTGAACTATGTCTGTTTAGAAGGACGTCAAAGAAAGGAGAGGAACGACTGACGACTCTTGCCAACTTACGTGCCGGCGACTGTAGCACAAGTAAAGGAAAAAATTCGAAAACCGTAAATTTGTAAATACATTACAAAAAAAAAATTTTAACTATTTACTTACCTACAAATTTGTACGGAGCCCTCGTTGCGCGCATCCGACTCGCACTTGACCGGGTTTTTTTTTTTAATTCACGAAGCACGAACGCTTTACATGTCGAAGTCCTCTTGTCCACGTCCCGCGCGGGACTCGCCTGAGTGTGTTTGAAGCTTTATGGGTACTGACGGATTTTTGTTTTCTGCTTTGTCATCTTGCGAATTTACTATTTATTTTAAGGATATTCACTCACATAACAGAAGTGACAAAGCAAAATTAGTATTCTCAAAAAAAATATCCTAATATGTAGGTATAAAAAATTGACAAATTAGAATGTTGACTATGGTTATTTGTCTGCAATAATTATTATTTGTGCTAATTAAATATTTAAACGGGCGTCGCAGTACTCGTCATTCCATAACTTAAAAAAATAGATTTAATTTAGCGATGCCTAGTAAAATAATAATAGCAACACACTTTATCAGGACATTGTTATAACAAAATGTTTAGGCTTATTTCCTATCGCGTATCAACCAGCTTAGCTGTTTGTAGTTCCTTAAAAATGTAGTATTATTTAATGTACTCTAGCTTATTAATTCAACACACTGACTATTTTTAAAACTGTGAGACCGGATCAAGTCTTTATGCTTATGAAGTAGGACTTGGTAACACAAAAAGACCTTTTTCCAGCGCAAATATAGCACTTCGGAGAGTAGGGAACGTAATTATGTAGATTTCTAGCGCTGTACGTAATACAATATATTAATATAACTATGTATTTTGCTTAAATAAATTGGTAAATATGTCTCATAAAGAAATAAATTGTTAACGCTTTCTTTTGAATAATAAACTTCAAAGCAAAGCTGCAACAATTTGCGGCGAAAGCGGTTTCTTACACAATACAGAATCTCTCCTCCCGCAGATCTGCTAAACCCAGTCAAAATAAATGTACCTATGGTCAAATCAATATAGTTGTGATTTAGTACGTAAATATTGTAATTATATCTCAATAAATGTACCTATAGTTAAAAATATTTCAGTTGTTTTGATTTTATCACCTCATAATTTCCTACAGGCCTGTTGGTCTAGTGGTCAGTGGCCCTGACTGCTATGCGCATGGTCGTGGGTTCGATTAGCACCTAGGACAAATGTTTGTGTGATGAGTACGATCATTATTTTGTTCTTTGTCTGGGTGTAATTTATCTATAATATGTATTTATTTACAAATATACAACGTGTAACGTTAAATGCGCAAAACCTCAGACAGCCCAACTGATTTTTAATTCAGTTGACCTATTTTAGAGAGAAAATAAGTCATTAAAAAAATTGTAACGGTTTTATGTGCTGTTTTAGTTTTACTGGCCATTCTGATCGTTTCTTGCGTCTGCGACGACACTTTATCGAGGAAGGAGTCGTCACCGGGCCGCTGCGCCGCGCTGACATTGTCTTAGTTGACCTATTAATAAATAGACACGGCAACGTTTTTAATGAAGATTTTTTGAAAAATGTGAACTATATTAAAAAAGTGGTTCAATTCATTCTGCTCGTTATTCTGATCAAACTATTTTCAGGTTTTGCGCATTTAACGTTACACGTTGTATATTATGTATGTTTATCAGTTGTCTAGTACTCATAGCACAAGCTCTGCTTAGTTTGGGACTAGATGGCGTTGTGTGAAGGTTGTGAAATATTATATTATATTATTACTGACAGCTACTGGACATCATCATTGGCCGCTGTGTTCCTCCCACTGTGTACCGGAATAGCTGTGGGGTAATCGTAACACATTAACAGTAGGAATGGATTTAATTTTGAAAGTTCAAAATCATTAATTACGTATTTTTCGTTGCTGAGTAGATATTTTTTTCGAACAAATGCAGCAATGGAGTAGCTATATCCTTCAAAATGATTCAGATTCCGATTTATGTGTGTTACGCAATAGGGAATATTACGCAAAGCTCGGCGCAGATGGCGCCACCAGCACATGAAGTAAAAAAACCGCAAAATAATTACCCATATAGACATATCATGTCGTATTTTACTTTTAATAACAATTTGTTGTTGATTTTATTATTAATGTGCAGAACGATTCAGATGAATTCTGATGATGGCTGCTTCGAAAGTGAAGAATCAAGTTCCAGTGATATTTATACATATAGTGATTGATTTATAATTTTGATAAATCTTGCATATAATAAATAGTACTTACATAAGTTTATTACCTAATATTTTATTTTGTTACACCTACAGATAGTTGTTTCACATCATTTTGTAAAGTCATCAATTTATTTTCTAATAAAAAATCATCACACCTGTTCACCGTTAACCACTATGACGTCACATATCTTGAGAACTGTCCTGTGCACATTTCGCCTCTTGCGTATCACGCTAGGACCGCCCGCCGCCCGCACCTCTCCCGGTCCACATTCTCGTCCTACCCCCGCGACCCTATACCCCGCAGGCGAGGACTCAATTAAGCGGTTTGCCTATAACTGTGTTAACTGCCCCTTTATTCTCTTGGTCGCATGTGTGACTGCGGAGCGTAGAGTCCTGGGTTCGACTCCCAGGTCTGGCAAAATGTTATTGAGTTTTTTCATTAGGTAGTAATTTCTTAGTAGCCGCCTGACCTGCTTCGGAAAGCACTTTAAGCCGTTAGTACTGCTGGTAAACATTGTGCGTACATACGCACAATATTTTGCGTGCATCAAATTGCGCGTTACAATAAAAAGCTATCGAAAATAAAAGTCGTTTCCCAGTAATCAGTTTTTCCTCACTCTTACATAGATAAGCGTTATTTAGTGGGTCTTTTTACACCCTGTCTATATAAGTAGGACTTATCTATTTCAAGCACTGCGAAATCGCCTAGATTGCATTTGAATCATGATTTGTTTAGTAGCACCTACCTAACTACTGTGTTCAACATCATCTGCCTAGCCTTTTCCCAACTATGTTGGGGTCGGCTTCCAGTCTAACCGGATGCAGCTGAATACCAGTATTTTACATGGAGCGACTGCCTATCTGACCTCCACAACCCAGTTACTGGGTAATACGATGATACCCCTAGGTAAGACTGGTTGTCAGATTTTCGGGCTTCTGACTACCCGTAACGACTGTCAAAGATCTACGAATGACAACCGGGACCAACGGCTTAACGTGCTTTCCGCGGCACGGAGGAGTCTCGGTATGTAAAGATGGTCACCCATCCACAGACCAATCGTGGCAAGCGTAGCTTAACCTGATCGATCGACCTGTGCGGCTGGTATTATTTAGCCACGGGCCCCTCAACATTCTATGCATAATGAACTCCAATTTTATGAGCAACACATGGAACTCGGATCCATAAGTAGTATGTAAGTATATTATTGTCAAGATGGAATCGTTCTAGCGGATTGGCGACCACATGGCGTATAAAAAATAGAGTACTTAACAGCATATGGCCACAGCTTATGAACACAGCCATGTCTTAATATTAGTGGTAATATTAGCTAAGACCTCTCCTAATACGTTTTTATCATCGAAATTGACTCTGTTCTGCCCAAAAAATATTTGTATAATACAATCTAAAAATTACCGTGTTCTGCCTAAAAATATGATTTTCGTCTGTGGGTGTTGAAAAAGACAATTCAGCTGCAATCATGGCAATATTATGCCATTCACGAACGATCTGTTCAATGCAACAAAGATGGGTTGTCCATGTTCGGGTTCAGGCACAGAAGTTTACAGGTTTCATATGCAGGTTTGTAAAGCTATCGCCTGAAGTGGTGGGCCTCTACACAACAAATTTTGCACATTAAGACACCCGAGTTTTGGAAGAGCTAATGGCCTACAGGTTTCTGTTTATCCACCACAAAACATCCGCCCTGTGCGGAAACGCATGTGCGAAGATCCACCATAAGCCTATAAATTTCGTTTATCCAACTCCAATTCCAATTAGAATTTCGTTTATTCTCCGACTTGCGTTTCCGCGCATCCACCTTAAGGTGGATTTTTTGGGGTGTATAAACGGGATAACTGAGCCTACCGTACTAGATTTTTTGAAGAAGTCAAAAGTCTTTTGGAGTTGCAACAACTCATGATGAGGAATATTATAAGAGGATTATAAATCATGGCGCTGGGAACTTGTACAATTAATGCTTAAGCAGACACAATAGCTTAACAATGACCTTGAGTCATCTGACTCATCAGACTTTGAACTTGTGTATAAAACTCTTCACAACCTGTTTAACGTTTTTAAGACGTTTCTTAGTCATTGACATTAGAGACGAAATATCAGGGTCACAGCCGAGCACAGGAGGATTAGTAAATATACCGGCACCGAATGCCAAGCTTCGGTCATCGCAACCGATCCCCACTCCTCGATAGAACTTAAGGCTCCTACACCTACGTGTCTATAAGTTAATGATTATAATTTGTAGTTTCTACTTTATACGTGCGTATGTAGATTCTCCGCATGATGGACCGATGACCTGGTAAAAATCACGGGATTCCGCCGAATGCTGACAGAACTGGTCGTTAATTGTGGCTGAATGATGATGATAAATATCTTCGAGATAGGCCCAGGCGTAGAAAGCGGGTTGAGCTAGTCTCCTTTAATAATTACTGATCCTTAGTAGCTCTGTAAAAGGGAGTAAGGAGGCCTACAGTGGGAAAATACTGGCTTATTACAATGATTATCAACACTAGTATTACAAAGAGGAAAGATTTGATTGTTTGTTTGCATTGAATAGGCTTCGAAACTACTGGACCGATTTTAAAAATTGTTTTACCATTGGAAGTCGACATTATCCCTGATGAACATAGGCTACTTTTTACCGCGGGAAAATTCTTCATTCCTACGGGGAACCGGGTAATAGGATTTAAACGGCGGGAATTCCGAATTCTACGCAAACGAACAGCATAAATAAAGAGAAGAAAGAGATGGTTAGTACAAAATTAAGGAGGTCTATGCAGGTAAGGATGGTGATAAAAAATCCTGTTACGCAGTATGTAAGACAAATTAGGATTTTGCTGATTACCCTGTAGGTATTCTTTTTTCGTGACGTTAAACCTCAGCTATCCAGCAAGTTTGGTAAATCGCATGTTATAATCCAGGATCACGTGCAGCTTGAAAAAACATTTATCTAGGTTTGACAATCAGTTATCTGCTTTGATGCCTAATACGTATATCATATATGCAATTTTCTTTTAACGCTTTTCTGCAGCGATCAGTGTTAATTACGTAAAGTACTAAGCTCTCAAAAATACAATATTGCTCCAGATAAGATTCTTGTTTATCAAGATGCGATAAACACCACCACAGATATCTAGATTACTATTGATATCAGTAAGTAGCCTATTTAAAAGAACTGAAATAAGCACCTTCCTATCGCTGTTTGTGATAAGCCCTCTTACGAGTACGACATAAGGAATAAATCAATTAATCGCTGCGTTTAATGTTGGTTATGAAATACGCATACCAGTTTATTAATTAACAGTTTTAATAGAGAACAAACGTAACTTAAGTAAAGCACCGATCTTGTAACGCCAGTTGGTAGGTAAGTGTCTGATTTACATAAACATATTCTCAGTCAACAAAATTATGACAATTTTATCGTCATCATCTGCCAATCCTTTTCCCAACTATGTTGGGGTCGGCTTCCAGTCTAACCGGGTGCAGCTGAATACCTACCAGTATTTTACATGGAGCGACTGCCTATTTGACCTCCACAACTCAGTTACTGGGTAGTAAAATACCCCTTGGTAAGACTTGTTGTCAGACTTTCTGGCTTTTCAATACCCGTAAAGACTTTCAAAAATCTACGAATGACAGCCGGGACCAACGGCCTAGCGTGCTATCCGTGGCACGGACATTTTATCATTTTTAGACATTTTATCGCAAAAAACCTAAATTGATACTCCCAAATATTAACCGAATAAGTGCCATGAATGTATTCAGTATTACGCAATAAACGATAAGATAAACAAACGTACCATCGTACCCATTCGCCTTAAATATAGTATTTTTATCTTTCACCGTTAATATGTAAATGCGTATGCGCAGCGTTCAAAACATTATCTAAGTAGTAGCGCGTTAGCCGTACGCTACAGCGATTTGTTTGGTTTTTAAATTACAATAATTCAATTTTCTAAGTTTTGTTAAAGTACTTGAAACTTATTTACTGTTATCTGTTGTTAGAGTATTATTGTCGATGTGCTTGTGAGGACTTTATCAGTTTTAAACTAGGTGTTGAAAGCTGATTGGACGAATAAGTGTTTTGTTTATTCACTTAAGTAACGTAATAACTTAGCGTTATTTACAAGTGTATCTATATTTATATAGGTAGTCACAATTACCGTAAGTAAGCTACAACATTGATTACGATATAGACAATAAGACATACTTATAACATAAGTTACTGACTTACTGTGATACCTAAGCTTGCATAATTAACTAGGTACAATATGAATAAAAGATTTCTATTTGTTTTAATAATATAAGTACTCGTATTGTAGATAAGTACCTATAGGTATCTGAAAAGTCTCGGATAATCTTTTAGTCGGATCTAATCGATGTTTATATTCGTCATTTGCGAATAAGTAATGTGTTTAATTAGATATCCGCCGGTCGATTCTGTAAAAATCTCACCGTGAAAACTTGCGTGGAGTGAGCTGTCAGTGTCATCCCACTGATGCTAGGGATTGACCAAGCAAACATTTACAATAATAATCGAGATTTTAATAATATTTTTTATGTTAATGCTAGTGATCATTTTATATAATTCCAAAGCTAGTATTTTAGTTGTCAAAACATTACTACAACTTCAGCATTACGATAACTAAAATACTAGCGTTGAAATTATATAAAATGATCAATAGAATTAGCATAAAAATATTATTAAAATCTCGATTATGATTGAAATTTATGCTTGGTCCATCCCTAGTATCAAGTGGGATGACACTGAAAGCTCACTCCACGCTCACTTCACCTAAGTTTCCACGGTAAGATGGTTACAGAATCGCACTGCTGGACTTAGGATGGATACGTAAGTATACATCTACAACTACATACCTACTTGGATATACGCATTGTTTCGTATAGCTAACCAAAGAGACCACGTTCCTGTCGGCTGTTCTACGTGACTAGATTCTCATAATCTTAGGTAGGTACACTTCACGACAACATAATCTGATGCCATCACGTCTTTTTTTTATACCAATAATTTTCGTGTAACCTTCTGTCAGATGTAGGTCCACCCAGTGTCTCCATCCATGAACAAAGCTTTCTAAGGAATACCCAGTTCCCGTCATCAGCATTGTTTGCTTAGCGTTTTCCCATCTATGTTGGGGTCGGCTTCCAGTCTAACCGGATGCAGCTAGATACCAGTATTTTACATGGAGCGACTGCCTACCTGACCTCCACAGCCCTGTTACTGGGTAACACGATACCCCTTGAGAAGACTGGTTGTTAGACTTTTGGCCTTCTGATTACCTATGACGACTGTCAAAGAATGACAATGACAATGCACTTTGCAACGTAACTTAGTATGGTTGTATTACTTCAAGTTCCACTGACATACTCTTTCATAAATTAGTTATTTAGTGTTGACGTGGTCTTCCCAAGTGGAGCAACATGCTAACCATATTTATTTATTTACATAAAAGCCGTGTGGATTTTCTAAGATCCTTCCTTACTGCTCACCTTCGTTACATGAGGAACTCTTTTGCAAAATTTCTTGCTTCTGGAACCAGCGGCTTAGGCTGGGCGTTTTATGTCAGTGAATTTAAGATTTTTATTAAGTAGAAATGCACAACTTTTACGTGGTGTACCTACCTTTTATATTCATCTAGTTGGCTGTTTTTTGACAAGACCTGTCATGACAAATATTACTGAAAATTTGCACGAATAGTTATAAAAGTAGGTACTCGGCTCTTGTTTTCAGGTTCGTGCAAACAATGTCAGGTTATGAAATAAAGCCGGTTCCAGCAGGAGATACAGAAGTCATCCTGGACTTACTGCGACGGTAAGTTCCATGAACAGGTTTGTTAGAAACAAGTGAGTGATTTCAATTGAAACTCCATGAAAACCATATTACCTTAAAAAAAAGCAGAGGCTTTGGAAAATATCTACAGCTTGATGCAATACAATGCTGGTATGTTAGAAGAATCACTATCTACGATATTCGAAAAGACAGTGATTAGTAGAGAGCGAACTGCCGCACCATCACAAACGGTTATTCCAACACCAAATTCGTAGCTCACTTTCCATCATAATTTATTTACGACGATGTTAAATGAAGCCCGGGCGTTCGAAACCGATAACGGCAAATAATACGCGATGCAGTGAACCCTAGGAAAGCACTGGAATGCTCGTACTATCCTTCTCATAACCAAAATCTCTTGTTTCTCCAGATAGAATTTTGGCCATGGCAGTTTATCTCAGCGGAGAGTAGCCATCTGCGCGGAAAAAATTATATGCGCACAAGTGTTTGCGTAGACACAGCTGCACTTACTATTCCTTCACTCTCACAGTCCGATGGGACTATGGGACGGCAATCCCACGCGACCGGAGGGAGATTAGGCGCAGGACCAACGGCTACTTTAAATATTAATCAACGGAGCCAATTTTTTCCTTATATCCAACTCCGAAACTGCCTAAAGTAAAGTATCCTCATATTACAATTTCCAGGACATTCTTCATCGATGAGCCAATGAACCAAGCAGTCGGGCTCTGCAGTGATGGAACATGCACCGACCTTGAAGAATACTGCAGACAGTACCTTCCAGGCGATGGCTGGTCTTTCAAGGCTGTAGACCAAGAAGGCAATATCGTCGGAGTCATGGTCAGCGGAATCAGTTCTTTGAAAGAGGTTAGTAGGTAAAATTCAACCATAAAAAAAAACATAACAACAAACAAACATTCACTTTTGAATGGTCAAGGTGTCGATCATAGGGGAACATGAAGCTGGCTGCTTACACCAAAGCTTAATAAGTTCCTAAGGAGAAGAACGGTCAAGGTACGAATCACTATAATTATGTATGGGTATGAATGATTTGTTGAATCCCGTGGATATAATAGGTTTGGTTATTACGCCATCTTGCCGTATCGAGAAATTATCAGCTCTACACGTTTTCGATAATGCGACAACGTTGTTTTGTTGATACATATTTTCCTACTTTTTTGAGTTAATTTTTATGTCTCGTAAAATCGACATTATCCGAGACAGAAAAATTATTTCCTCTAGAACTCTACATAAAACTAAGTCTGGTATAATTTCGTATCAGAGGCACATTTGATTCATGTATACGGTATCAAGAATTCTAGGAAGATATACATTTTAATATAATATAATATAATATTCCACAACTTTCACACAACGCCATCTAGTCCCAAACTAAGCAGAGCTTGTGCTATGAGTACTAGACAACTGATAAACATACATATAATTCTAAATACATACATATTATAGATAAATTACACCCAGACAAAGAACAAATGATCGTGCTCATCACACAAACATTTGTCCTGGGTGGGAATCGAACCCACGACCTTGCGTATAGTAGTCAGGGTCACTGACCACTAGACCAACAGGCCTGCCATTTCGATATCTATGAACACAGAAGTTTGTTATCTGGCACCATTACAAGTAGTAACGATAGTTTTAGATATGTTGTGGTCGGACGGGTCTCTATCACCATTGACCAATGCAAAACAGTTTCGAGATATCATTGTGGTCTGCGGTTCCACACGTTCCAGTTACCAAAAGTCCTCCAACCGTTATCTGTTACCACGACTGCCTATCTACAATATCTACATATGACATTTCCCATTCCAGTCCCATTTCATTTCCATTCAATTTTCTTTTCCATTCCGTTTCCTTTGACATAAAACTCAGAAAACTCACACGTCATTTTAAACAATGAAATGAACCTCCTAGCTTTAGGGAACCAGTTGATATCCTGCAACTGTCAGAAGGAATAGGTAGCTAACGGACGCCTATTAGGTCGCGAAATAGATAACAAAGCTGCAAGAAATAAACCTTCGTTCCCTACATTTACAGCCGGAAGAAGGCAGCGACTACCTAAGCCAGGCAAAGAAATGTAAAAATCCAAAGTTCGCGAAGATTCTATATGTGCTGGCGAACCGTGAGGAAGGTGCCAAGCTCTCGGAGAAGTTCCCTGGTGAACACGAAGTTCTGGATGTGAAGATTGCGGCGACAGACCCCAATTGGAGAAAGAAAGGCATCATGAATGCTTTGTTATCCGAAACCGAGTAAGTAGACTGTGGAAGAACGTGGGCAGAAGGAGGATCCTTAGATTTGTACCGCAGTCTGTTCAATAGGTAGTTTATAGTTTACCTCAGTCTGTATGTCAATGGATTGACGTCACGACAAGCCTCGGCACTCAACATTACAATCATAGAATTACTGTATTGAAATAAAACAAGACAGGCAACCGTAAAAATCCCAGTAATTGTTTCAAATTGCCTCGGAAATGGCTGTTTCATTTGCATAAAATAAGTATAAAACTGACTGTCAAGATTAGTTACGGTGTTCTGTAACGCTGTATTGTGTTTTCGAACATCTCGAGAACAAACTGTAGAATACTATTAAAATAAATCTTTCTACCTCTAATAACATTAGCTAAAATTTTGTCGTAGCTCTGTAAACAAGATAGTCTAGCAGTAGATAGGCTCGTTCCTTATTACATGGGACTTAAAACTGACCGCCAACGTCCCCTACAGACGTAAAAAAATAAAGTGTCCAAACCGCCAACGACGCCTTTAGGCGACACCACTTTGGACCCTTATTAAAAAAAAAATGTTAAAATAATTTAACATTTTTATTTTTTTTTATTTTATCCCCATAGTGCATCAAGTTAAAGCTAATAAAATAAAGGCTTGTTCTTTGATGTATAATCTTGAAATTTCAATTTTTATAAGACCATCTGTAAACTCGTAAAAATATAGGCCCACCAGACGCCATAGTAGCTTTAAAGCGACACTACTGATGAGGTAAAAGTCGATATTCATTTATTAAGCTACATGGTGCTAACTGTAATTAACCCTTAAATGCATAATGTTGCCATATGGCAACAAAGTACGTCATTTAATTTTTTTAAGAATGTGATAGCTGTGAGTTTCTGATTGCACCTCTTTTTGTCAAAACAATATATATACTCTATGAATATTAATATTATTGTATAATTATTATATATTTATTATCTAAATTCTATAGATAAATACCTATACAATAGCATTTTTTGCAATACGATAAAATAAATCATGCATTTAAGGGTTAAATGACTGCAATCAACACAAATACTTATAACTAGTTATTATTCTGAACAATTTGCGTAATAAAAACAATTTAATCAAAAAGAAATGATGCACTTGCAATAATAATTTCGTAATTTTTGATAGCTCCTTTATTAAATTACAATTGAAAACCATGGCAACTTTCATTTAATAAAAAAATATTAATAGTACTTTTACGAGTACCTATGTATGGAAAATCAATATAGGTAATATTACGGATTATGATTTTATTGATATTAGTAATATCAGAGTTTAACCTGATCACTGGCTTTCTGTAATAAAAAATGGCTTGGCGTACAGCGTGCACATGCGCTGCGCGACCCGTTGGCGGTCAAAGGATTAAATTAAATTTCGAAATATGGGTGCAAGGTAGATAGTGGATACGCCTCTGTAAGCCTTCGGGGAATAAGCGTAATGTTATGGCAGCTAATGTTCCCAAAATAGTCCCTCCTCATGATAAGCACATAACAATAACCCCCATCTCCTCACATTTCAGAAACCTCGCCAAGAAACGTAGTGTCAGAGTTCTCCGCATGGACACCTCAAGTGCCTACTCCGCCATGTCCGCAGAAAAGCTAGGCTTCACCTGCATGTACTCAGCACCATACAGCGAGATCAAGTTGGATGGACGACCCCTCATCGTGCCTGAACCACCGCATGTGGACGACAGAGTTTACACCAAAGTTCTGTTCGAGAAAAACGGCTAGCTTCAACTAATTTATACAAGGTGTAACTTAAAGGGAAATGCCCATTTGATAAAGTGGTTTTGGCCAAGTGACGCCCACGAAAGAAACAAATTATAGGCGTTAGGGTTCACAACATAGATAAAGAAACAAACACTATTTTTTACATAGAACTCGGTTGGACTTTTATAAATCATATATAAAAATTCAAGGTTAAAAAAGACATACTTACAGGTTTCTAATTTTTATTCGTTCTCATTTAAATAAATGACAAGCACGTCATCTAGGAATTAGGCTGGGGGATTTATATTTGATTGAAACCTTGCCCAGCCCCAGAAACACACAATTGTCATCACGTGGGCACAACACCCTACTGTCCTCCGACCAGATATACAATTGCAAGAATATTGTCGTATTGCTTCTAATCCTGTTTCGTCATTCTTAACTTTTTATACAAGTTGTAACCACATCGTAATCAAAGTCGTCGGAATAACAAATATAAAAACTTAGTAGAAAAGAAAATCACAAGTCGCAAGGAAACAGCACCAAACAAAATGTGAAATGTCAATGTCAATCTGTTGTCAATTACGATTATTATTGACGTAGGGGTGAGGTTATAAGATCGATTTATCGAAAAATCTATATAAAAAAAACTGGAAACACGGAATCGGTTAAATAGATCGTATCTATTTATAAGGCCGAATATGGATAAGCATTTTTTTGCCTCTAAACAAAATAACAAAAGCGAAACAATACGTAATAAAAGTTGATTTTCCAAAAATCGATTTTTGGTACCTAACCCGTTTTAGTGTCTCGATTTTTTTCCGTAAAAGTTGTCATCCCTACTTTGACAGGACCAACGACCGGAAGTGTTAAATAAGGCAATAAACGATTGAGTTACTTGATTAAATCAGCTTTTAATTCCGGAGATTTCATGACAAATAAGTAATAGCAATATTTTAGTTACTAAATAGGCATTTTTTTTGCATTTATCACATTGCTGGGCAAAACACGGCCAAGAATGGGCGTGTCCCTTTGAGGTTGTGCGTTATTTAAGTTACACCTTGTAGATAGCCTCATCCAGGATTCGCATTTTCGCAGTTTCTCTCTCTCACAAGGAAACCTCACGAGGTGTCCCTCACCGATTTAGTTGCGGCTTTACTATAATAATCTACATGAAAAATGATGAGATACGTATTTTTTCTTTTTTGCTAACAAACGTTTTAAAGGGGTGAAAATCACCCTCAAAATTCGTACCCCAAAATTATGGTTTGTTGTTTTCACATAATTATGTCTAATAAAAAATTTCCAAAATTACTTTAACCATTAAAAAGAGCATAAAAAGTATGAAAAATACCTTTATTCACATATTTATAAGACTTAAAATTGGTCCCATTAAAAATAATAAATGGTTATGAATTTTTTGTTATTTTTAATTAAAAAAAAATTGTATATCCACAATTCTTATAAATGTGAGTAAAGGTATTTTTCATAGTTTTTTATGCTCTCTTTAATGGTGAAATTCATTTTGGAGAAAAATTATTAGAAATATGTGAAAACTGCAAACCATCATTTTGGGGTACGAATTTTGAGGGTGATTTTCACCCCTTTAAAACGTTTGTTAGCAAAAAAAGAAAAAACACGTATCTCATCATTTTTCATGTAGATTATTATAGTAAAGCCGCAACTAAATCGGTGAGGGACACCTCGCGAGGTTTCCTTGTCAGAAACATTCTTCACTAGAGCGAGAAAGATTACTTGCAAGAGCCAGCGCTCTATGGCCACTTCTACCTTACTCTAGTGAAATATGTTTCTGAGTTACGGGAAAATGCGATCCTGGTTGAGCCCTAAAACAGATGATGCCGTTTCGTATGCTAGCACCCATGTCATCCGAGCACATCAGGCAAACTGAAGCAGGTTCACTTGTCAAGTTTTGCCACTCAGGCCGTGATCTATAAGCTGCTAAGTAACGTTTATGGATCTCGGCCTTAGTGCAAGTGTATGGTTGGCTTTACGCCAATGTATTATTTATCTATTGTCTTGTGACTAAAGATTAATCGTATTTAGTCTTTAGTCACAAGATCTTAGCTTATCGTTTATCATGGAACGATGTAGGTACCTGCCATATACCTTACGTATAGTTTGAAGACTATTGAATTGTGCTACCCAGATAATGCCATAATAAATTATGCTTTGATCAACATGAACAAACACAATACCTACGTATATATTTTAATGGCAATGCTAAACTTAAACTGTATATTCTATGACGTTAAGGTAGGAACACCCCTATTGTATAGATAATAAATTATGTTACTGTTATAACTTTGTTTTGTATTTTATATAGGTAGGTACGACATAACTACCTACCTAGAAAAACCGATCAGCTAAAACCGGAAAGTATTTATTAAGTATACAACGTGTAACGTTAAATGCGCAAAACCTGAAAATAGTTTGATCAGAATAACGAGCAGAATTAATTGAACCACTTTTTAATATAGATCACATTTTTCAAAAAAACTTGTTTAAAAACCTTGCCGTGTCTATTTATTAATAGGTCAAGCAAGATACTGTCGGGGCGGGGGTTACCAGCGGCCCGGTGACGACTTCTCCCTCGATAAAGCGTCGTCGCAGACGCAAGAAACGATCAGAATGACCAGTAAAACTAAAACAGCACATAAAACCCTTACAATTTTTTTAATGACTTATTTTCTCTCTGAAATAGGTCAATTGAATTAAAAATCAGTTCGGGTGTCTGAGGTTTTGCGCATTTAACGTTACACGTTGTATACAATGTGGAGACGACAATACAACAATAAATGAAAACACTAGCAATACTAATGCATAGGAGTATTTGGGAACTATCACTATTTTTAACAAATTAAATAGCATAAAAGTGTAAACAAAATAGAACATCATTTAAATATTGGTTTACAAAGCATGAGAAGAGCAGCAACAGTGCTGTGTCATTGACGCCATGAACATATAGCCGAAATCTGCAAAAATGGTGTAAGTCAGTGAGCTTTTTGCAGGTTTCGGCAACAAAACGAAGTAGAAACAAGCAAACTGTTACCATCCATCCCTTTCTCACACACTTAATTTTCAATTGACATGAGTGCGTAACATTTGTAGTAATAACCTCCGCATGTATTTTTTCTTATCTAATTCTGATGACATGCTTTATGACTCTTATGTCTCAAGCATAAGGTTCGCATCGGAAAATAAAATTTAAGAATAAGGTCAGGTGGGGTAAGAGACATACTTTATTTTCAGTAAAATATTTTGACTGCTAGGAAGAACAGCTTAAGTCTTTTAAGATCTTTGAAATACACAAAACTTGCCTTTATGTATTAGCTTCCCGTGGGCTAAATGTCATTACGCTAATAACAGTTCTTACGACGATATTGACGTAAATGTCAAGATTTAATAAACGTTCCTCTTCCCCCTCACATGGGGAAAGAGGGACAGTCATTGTATTTCTTAAGATTGGAGTTTGAATTAAAATTTTCGTTGCTAAATGTTCGTTAATTTGTAGGTAGAACTGCTTCGGTCAATATTGGATCTTAATGTCTATGAGAGAGATGAGATAAGGTATCATTTGGATTGAAAAAGAAGAATAAATCAATTCGGGGTAAGAGGGACATACAGGTTCGATCAGGGGTGGCAAACTAAAAAGAATTCTACAAGTAATAATTCTATATTTATTTAATCATACAAACAGTACCTAATAATAAACAGTCTCCCCCTAACTAGTTTTCCCTAGTTAGTTACTGTTTAAAAATAACAATGGCACTATCTAACGAGATCAACATTGTCATTAAATGCACAATACTCCTCCACTTCTGTCAGCCCATCCCATTCGCCGTTAAATTCCCCTGCTACCATATGAGTTTCATCTGATTTCTCAGTAAAATTCACTGTCTCCTTGCTTTGCCTGTCCAAATTCTCACCAACTTTCTTCACCACATTGCTTTTCTTATCTGTGCTAAAGATTTCATCCTTCTGTTCATTACAGAGTTCATAATTTTGTAAAAATTTGTTGGTGTATAAATCTCTTGTTATATGATATTCTTCATCGGTTAAATGTATAATATCAGAATCATATATGTATATAATTCCTGCAACAGTCAAACAACAACAAAATATTACAATTAAAAAGAAAGGGATTTATACAAAACGCATAAAACTTTATTTATCTAAACTATTATAATATAATAAAAAGAAAAGATTTGATTTTTTTATTTGTTTGTGATATGATTTAACTCAAAAACTACAAGCGCAATTAAAAAAAAATCCTTAACACATAGAATGCTGCATTGTTCCTGGGTAACACAGTCTATAAATTATACGATGAAACGGCAATTTACGGGAAAGTTAAGTTACACGCGGACGAAGTCGCAAGTTTCTAGTTTATTTATAATTTAAAACTGTAGTAGGTACAGAACAGTCAGTCGATTCTTTTCATTTTATCTACCTATAATTATAAATTATTCAAAATGTTGGTTACCCCTGACATGGGGGAAGAGAAACATATGTTCCTCTTTCACCGTGAATAGTGAGCCTCTTACCCCAGCTATTGTTTTTTGAGGTTAGGATTTTCAAGCGAAATAAACTCATATTATTAGTAGTTTTTAAACTAAAATGATTAATAAAAAGAAATACTTACAGTTTTCTCCGTGTATCAATTCATTTAAAATATTTCCAGCACTCTTTTTTCACTAAA
Source organism: Eremobia ochroleuca (assembly GCA_949629135.1). Classification (NCBI taxonomy): domain Eukaryota; kingdom Metazoa; phylum Arthropoda; class Insecta; order Lepidoptera; family Noctuidae; genus Eremobia; species Eremobia ochroleuca. The sequence goes on from OX451398.1 coordinate 14,281,262, forward strand.
ATATTGGTTCGCAAAAAAACGTGCTAACTTTGTGCTAGTCGAATTCACAACTGTCAAACGTGTCTTCATTTTTTGTGGCTTCTGAGTCACATAGCGACATCTATTAAAAACCGTTCAAACTATTTCGCCTTCACTGTTTTATCGACGGAAAGTTCATAGTCATAATCGCTTCGGTTTACTGGTTATGGTCCCTAGTCCCTCTACCCCCGGTGTCCCTCTTACCACACCTGACATTATATTTTTTTTCGGTTATTGAAGTAGCGAGCTGGGAACAGGTGGGGTTTGTACAGATGCAGATGTCTTTAACCTGTCGGTGCTGGCCTGTTAACAGATACGTCATGTAGAAAATGTTAAAAATGAAAAATAATGTCCAGTGAATAAACTATTGCTTCTATTTATTTGATTTTTAATGGAGGTTGGTAACGATACAAAGTATATGTGGTTTAATTGAAAGTCTCTCGCGCATATCAACCTTGTATTGTCTACTTACCTAAACATATTTCTAAACGACACGATTTCTAGTGGTACTTAGCAGCTGTATGATAACTATCGTCAAAAGTAGGTGCTTTTGACGAGCCAATAGCCTCTATTGACAGTAAATCCGTTATTACACTTGCAAACCGTTAAAGTAATATTCTACGACCTACCTGCTTTAAAAATATACCAAGACATCACATGTCTGCAGAATAAGAATTGACAATGAGTTGAATTCAAGAGTAGACTAAGATAAGGGCATGATAATGAAGTAGTGCATAAAACTCGCAGGTAAAACAAGCGGAAAAACCAAAAGGGGATAAACGAAGCCGGTCTAAAACCAAGAAGGTTTTGGTAAGGCAGGGTCCAGGGGAGGACACGAGCGACAAGGATGGTTTCATCAAGGTGTAGAAGAAGAAGAGGAAGCCTCCTTGTCGGAACCAGTGCGACACCGCGCCGGTGGGACCCGACATGCTGGTGCGTCCAGCAATCCCGACGACGCTGCTGTACGTGTCCAGACTGCACCACTCCACGATGGTTGAGGAGATGGTAGAGTACCTGCACGTGAAGACCAACTGGACTTTGAGGGTCGAGAAGTTGGAGCCGCGTCACAACACGAACTTAAAGTCGTTCGTGGTGCGTGTTCCGACACATCATCTCGAGAAGTTCCTCAAGGAAGAATTCTGGTCGAAGGGTGTTATGTATCGCCGGTTTCGTGGCCGGCTACATGACACCAGTCAGCGAAACACCACGCCGACACTTCGTGTGCAAAAGTATAAGTTTGTTATGTTGTATGTATTTATAGTATTTTCAAGTTATATTATTATAGTATTGTATTTGTGGTAAGTTCGCGACCAAGTCATCTCGTCATCTCTTTCTGGGCCGGCCTTAGCGGCGGCGTCCATCTTTAGGCACCCATTGTCTACATTACACTAATTTATAGTTCATATTTGTTTAAGTGGATAGAAAATCATTGGAATCAACATTTTAAATATGGAATACACACACACTGCTACAAGGATCTTTTGGCACTCGAATGAGGTTAACACGGGGGCGCTGTTGTTCGTGTAAAATGTAGGTATTGAAAAAACAAGATGGCGGCGTTAGTTTCAACTTCGGCCATGCGTAAAGATCAAATGAACAAGTGTTCCGTATGAGCTCGCTACATTGACGTTGTGTGGTATAGCGTGTTAGTGCTACACACGAGATACAGAGCAGAGGCAATTCCTGCCGTCGACAACATGCCGCTCGTGTATTTGAGCACCATACATAAATAGCAGTCGCCGTTATACTCGTCGGCGGCTGCAGCTGCCTCTGCCGTATCGCTCGTCTGTATGCATACTTAACCTGTTCCCCCATAATGCTGGCTGCTATAATACTTACTAGGCCGACTTGGCAAACATTCAATGCACCGTCTATTTTACCAATAAAAACAAATAATATGACAAATTCTGTAAATATTTACTTTACGTCACATTAATCAAAAATTACATATTTACAGCATCAATTTTTAATCTTTATTTATATTTTTTTATTTTACTACAACACTTTACATTTTAGTTACCAATTTCCATTATTATTGCTTTCTCGAAAAGAGGAATATGTTCATTCGTGTTAATCTCGTGGCACTCGTCAATTTGATTTAAGAAAAGCTACTCGTTTTTCAATAAAATAGACATAACTTTTCCAATAAAGCTTTGTAGGGTCGCCTGTGAATCGGTTTTGGTTGTTAAAGACCAATCATCTGTCGCACTTGGCAGTTCTAGTACTCCGAATTCCGTGAAGATTGTTGTGATCGGCGGATTTCTGTAACGTTATCATTGTTTTACGATAAAGAAAACTTCTAAGGACTAGGATACGATGCATCCAGCCGGTCTAATCTGTTTAAAAACTTCACCGTGAAAATTTAGGTGAAGTGAGCTTGAAGTGAACTGTCATCCAACCTGACGCTAGGTAATCTAGGTATTGACAGCTCACTTGAAACTCACTCCACCTAAGTGTTAACGGTGAGAATACAGAATGGCACTACAGGTATCCAAGACTAGAAGCAAGCCAAGACGATTGTTGGTGGAACGAAGATTTTTCTCCCTACAATGATAAAGTGACACTTGGCAGAATTAACCGCTAATCCAGATCTATCAGACCAGTTTTTAACCACACCTAAATCTCGGTTTAGCTCCTCAACCGCATCAAATATGGTGTCCACACTTGTCTGGCAGTAAACCTGCAAATTGACAGCATACACACGATATGCAGTCTAAAGCTCGGTGGTAACGAGATTAATAAAAATGGAAAACAAAAAGAGGAGATAATATACCGCCTTGAGGGACGCCAGCTGCAAGATCACACCAACTCGACGTAGTCTCCAGCACAAACAGACTGCTGAAGCCCCTAAAGATATCGTCCCTGATGATTCTTCTGGCACTATAAAGATGATCTGAAACGGGCCTGAAACCGTATTGAAATGGACTGATGAGGGAATTGCGGTGAAGAATTTTTTTATGAACACTGCACAGATCTCGACCACTTTAGAAAGAAGGGGAAGGATGGAAATTGGGCGAGTGACTAGGAAGATTGGGATTGGGTATCTTAGACAGGGGCCGAACGAAAGACAAAGGGGTTAATATTGGGACGCGTCAGAACAGCAAGTCGAGGGTTCGGTATTTGGTTAGAATATCTAGAGTGAAAACAGTGGAGAAGTGGCGATTTAGATCGTCCAAACCAATTGCATTAGGAAGGTCCGAATGCCGCGATTTGCCGATGCTCAAAGTTCCAAGAAACTTCCAAATATCGGCAGAAGAAGTGCTTTAGGACGCGGCGGCGTTTAGCGGTATGTATCATCTGATTATACCGATCACTAGCAGCCTCAAATTGTCCTCCAAGCAATCCTTTTTAAATTTCCAAAAGGCCATCCTTCCGTTGCATTGCCATCCGAACTCTCCAGTTCATCCATGGCGCAGGCGGACGCTAAAACTTGATTTTCTTGAGATTTTTCATGGGTGTCATATGCTTTGACCACAACATCGTTGAACAATTATTATTAACTTTTCCTAAACTGAAGCAGCTAGTTTCAGGGATGAGCAGTCGCACACACGGACTCGTGGACGACTCTTGGTGAAGCCTCCCGCTGTTCATACGCGCAAAAGCACGCTTGTACTAGAATGTTGGTTTAGGTTTAGGGGGTTTAAGAACATAGGATAAGAAAATAAGGTCGTGGTGGGAAAAGCCAGGAGCATCTTTTTGCCCATGTGAGGAAACTAGGGAAGCAGGTGAGGATCAGACCAAGCCAAGCATCATCACCGGCTAAATTATGATGAGTGGGTTGGAGAGGCAAAACATGCAGACTGGCTGACTCGATAGAATTGAGCGCAAAGTGGTTGGTATTTAAAATCCCCCATAACAATGTGATGTGCATACTACGAACCCAAAGATTCAAGTACCGTTTCGAATTCCGTACAGTAATCAATGGAAGAGGGGCAATAGACGACACCAAGGAGGGACAGTCGGTCGATCGCTCGATCGGTCCTTTGATACAAACCTCGAAGGAAAGAAACTGCGGATTCATTGGCAGAAGAATAAGCTACACCACCCCCTTCCTACTGATTCAGTCATTCCGATTTACGTGTTCCATCGCAGAGAACACTGGAGCGGCCACTAAGCAGCTCCACGGACGAGGACGGCTGGGCGGCGCCGCCTCCCCGATTGGCGCCGTGTAAGTTATTGCTGTTACGAGAAAATTTCAATACAATTTTCCATAAGTTTAGACAAATGTACTTGTTTGACGCCTCACTGTCTTGTAAACGCAGTCTTATTTTGCAGTGAGTACCAGTAAACCCAACCGACTAAACTAATATTTATCTTCTGTCGTTTTCAAAATGAAATAGAAAGAAAAAGATGCACTGAACTTAAATTTAGTTTAGTTGTGAAGAAGGAAATCGGTGCCAATGTCAAACATAGAATATCACTACAAAATTAATTCTATGTCGCAATAATAAAGTTATAAATAGCATATGATCTTGTTGTAAGTACGCAAATCAAACTCTATAATTAGTCTAAAACGCCCCAGAAATGTGATTTGTCATGTATTGCGTTGTAAACAAAACAAGTTTATTTATTCTCATGAAGTTTTCGTTCATTTTATAGTCAAACACACAAATCTTAATTGGTCTAAAACGCATCAAGAAGGTGATTTGTCATGTATTACGTTGTATACAAAACATTCGTCCATTTTATTACATAAGGTATACAAATTGAAACTACAAAATACTGTCTTTACATTAAAAAATATATATTACAATGTACACTATTCATTAAACTACATATTATGTACATCAGAGATTTTTTACAGAGGTACTTGTAACAACATCAAATGTAGGTACAACGACATTAACAAAAAGTGAAAAGATTTACAAAACATATAACAACTTTTACTCCATATTTACATAATGTACACTGTTTTAAGACTAAATATTGCACTAATTGAGTAGAATTTCTAAATTGATCTATGCTTGATCTGTACTTATATAAATGGTTTCTGATGGATGAATCTTAATTTCCTTCACTACGTTTAAAACATGGTAAAAATGCGAAAGTATGAATTATTTTTCTCAATAACTATTACAGTTCAACTTCAAGTATGTATACAGTAGTTCAGGAAAATTGAGTGTCTTCAACGAAATTAAAATATCGGGTTGGTGCAAAAGTAATGACAAAAAAATATTCAACATCTTTTATTTTATAATGTTTTTCCATAAAGTTCTAAATTACGCAATAGTATTGTAGAATGTTCTCTAATGTGTCACTTGGAGTGTATAAATAGTCGAGCAAAGACACAATTGATTAATAATGGCTTCGATCGCGAAGGAGTATCTACGTGCGATCTTTTATTACGAGTGGTTACGGGGTAATTCTGTGAGCGCAGCTGTCGCGAACATAAGTAGTGCTTTCAAGAATACGGTTGCCTTCTACCCTACGGTGAATCGCTGGTTCAAACGCTTTGCTGAGTGAGATACAAGCTTCGAAGATGCACCTCGGTCGGGACGACCTCAACTAATCAACGACGAGCAAATTCTTAGCTCCATCAAATAAAATCCTTAATCTACTACGCGTGAGTTAGCGAAGACACTCGGTTGTGACCACACAACAGTCATCAGACATCTACACGATCTTGGGTATAGGAAAGTTTTGAGCCGATGGATACCTCACAAGTTAACTGAAGCAAACCGACTAACTCGCGTTAACATTTGTCAGTCCCTCCTTCTTCGCTCTCACCGAAAGGACTTTTTGAAAGATTTAGTTACTGGTGACGATACTAAGATTCTGTATGATAACAAAAGACGTAGCGCAGTGTGGCTTCGTCACGGGGAAGAGCCACCAAATCAGCCGAAACCAGACAGACGCATTCTAAATATTAACAGAACTGGGATGGAATATCGTGGCTCACCCACCATATTCGCCTGATTTGACGCCCACCGATTATCACATATTTCACCATCTGAAATATTTTCTCAGTGAGAAACAATTCCAAAATTTCGAACAACTAAAATCGGACGTCGTTACATTTTTAACTCACAGGATTCGCAGTTCTGAGAAAAAGGGATTAGCGAATTTCCAAATCGTTGGAGTACTGTTGTAGACTTAGATGGTGACTATATATATACTCGTAGTTGACTAATGTCGAAAGAAATAAAATTATAATAAAAATAAAATAAAAAATAAGTTTTTTTTAACAGAACTTTTGCACAAAAGTGATACAACAGGAACCATTAACACAAACTAAATCTTTACAAACTCAAGCAATAAATAATGATAAAAAAAACTAATAAATTTTGCATAGTTAAGGATTTATCGACTCCTCAAGTGTCGTCTAAAATGTACTAAAGTTCAAATCTCTTGTAATATTCTACCTCAGAGAACTAACATAGAGAATGTTTTAGCGTATGTCAACTGTAGCCACATTGGTCACCAGCTCGGTACTAAGATCTAAAACCAAGAAAACTTTCGCGCCTTCTTGGTGACCACTGTCTACGGCTGACAAGAAAGTCAGAATTCAAAAACTTTATGTTACTCTTTCTAACTCACAGGCTGTTTCGTAAAGCAGAAAGAGACGACTCTCTATCCAGTCTTGTGACTCCCTCTATATTAGTTATTCCTCTGAGTTTTCTACATAAAAAGTGAAAGAGAATCACTTCTTTTCGCCCGCCAGTGCTTGTCCTAGGGAGGCTGTGGCGACGTTTGCGTTCGCCGCTGCCACAATTTTGTCGAGCAAAATTCGGGTTTGCAACTGAAAATAATAAAAAGAGGTTTTATTTCATTTTTCGTGACACAAAGTAAGAAAGGGAAAATCAAAGAGATGGACTGTGCGAAAGATCATATGAGCCAGAAAGGGGGTGACTGTCGAGATGACGACTATATGCAAACATCTTAATTGAGTCCTCGCCTGCGGGGTATAGGGGCGGGGGGGGGGTCCTTAGACGGGAAGGGGAACCGGGAGAGGTGCATGCGGCAGACGCATTCTTGTCAAAACTCAGTTCGCTCGCTACGCGCTTAGCGATCGCACGTGTTGACAGTTGTGGACGCTTTGTGAGAGTTATACATGAGATTACATTATCAAGATGAGTCGAAATATCTTCGGAGATAAAATTAATAGGTAGTGCACGCAAATGGCTTTAAACGTATACGAAAAAAAAAAACATGAAATATATAGGTACTGGCAAATTTTGTTCAAACTTTCGAATGAAACATTGAAAAAAAACAACGGAATTGGAAAGAAACGGGAATTGTCCCTGCTTCTTTCAACGCTAGTCACATATGAAGCAATGGATTAGCAAAATTATTCAGATTTTTATTGAAAGTGTGTTAGAGCCAGTCCACATGGCGCGTTGCGTCGACGCAGCGCTGCCGTTGCGTTGTTTTACATACAAATAAACATAGTGTACACGCGGCGTGCTGCGTCGTCGCAACGCACACACAACGGACATCAGCCCCCGAGACGAAGCGGGAGGGGTGTAATTACCTGCGACGCCGGAGCGTCACCGCTCAGTTGCTGAGCATAACTATTTCATAATGAAATTAAGGGACAGATCCAATACCGCCTTGTGATTCAGCGTCGATTTCGGCGGTGGCGTAGTAAATACGAGTAGGAGCAATGCCAGACGACTTTTTCGAACCATGCTTCATAATAGACTGCGATGAAGTGCTCACCGCAACTGCGTCAACGGAAAGTTACGACTGCGTCCTAGCAACGCTCCGTTGACGCAGCGCCCGTGTGGCCGGCAATGCGTTAAAGCATCATCATGCGTTGCGACGACGCAACGCGCCGTGTGGACTGGCTCTTACGCAATGAGTTGCAGGGGCCGTATTACGAAGTATTAATGCCATCATGATTCCAGTGCGAAAACAGGATAGTGCTATCGGTCATGTATAGCTCCGTCTCTCTCTTACGCTGGAATCAGGATGGCATTAAACCGTCATAATACGGCACCAGGTCTCGAAAGGTTAGGTAGAAACGAACGAAACAGGACACGTTAATAGTGTACAGCATTATTATTATTTTGGTGTTTAACCATTCATAAAAATAAATGAATTATTATACCTCGTTCCCGTTTGTAAGAGCGGCAGCTCGCACTTTGTCCAATTCTTCTGCAAGACGTTTGGTTTTCTCTTGAGCTTCCCGGCGTTGAGCTACATATAAATTCCTGAAAATGAAACTGGATTTACGAGATGGGACAGTAAGGGCAGGTACCTTAACTGTTGTAGCTACAGAAAACGGGTTTTGGGGTGTTCTTAACGTTTTAACCTCTGGTCTGTCGTAGATATACGTTCCGACAGTTTACGGATACAAAATTTGGCGCGTAGGTCTACGCTCCGACATACCAGAGGTTAAGATATCTTGATCTGCATTAACAGATTTTGAAAAAAAGTAGACTGCAAGAAAATGGGAAACGTTCAAAAACTTTTGTTTATGCCAGTCATGTGTGACACACACACACACACACACACACACACGCACACGCACACGCACACGCACACGCACACGCACACGCACACGCACACGCACACGCACACGCACACGCACACGCACACGCACACGCACACGCACACGCACACGCACACGCACACGCACACGCACACGCACACGCACACGCACACGCACACGCACACGCACACGCACACGCACACGCACACGCACACGCACACGCACACGCACACGCACACGCACACGCACACGCACACGCACACGCACACGCACACGCACACGCACACGCACACGCACACGCACACGCACATGCATAAAATCTGTCAAGTTGGACCAACTTGACAGATTTTCCTATCAATATTTTCTCCATGAGTTTTGCTTCATACAGACGTTCCCTATTTAGACAGTGTGAAGAGTGCACGTCTATGTAGCTCAAATTACTTTGTTTTTGTAGTGTTCTAGATTAAAATGTACTAGACACACTTTTTACAGTTCTCCTTTGTCTTTAATATTTTTAAGTTAAATGTCATACATACCTGTTACTTGCATGGTTACTGAAATGCCAACTTTAGATGATATTTAATTTTAAGTGTACTGTGTGACTGTGCTCTTGGTGTGCTTATTATAAGTAACTAATATTTGAGTACTAGAAAAGTCAGTCATCGCTTTTCTCATAAATTTAGTAGGAAATGAGACTCTTGATTTGATTTTGACTTGATTTTTATGATGGATGGAGTCTTCGTACTAGCTAAACAAAGAGTATTTTTTATTATATCATCATTGCCACCATGCTACTAATTATATTATAGACTACCTGTGCCCGTGACTTCGTTTGCGTGCGTGTCGGAAAAAATATGTGTATCATTAGTATATTAATCAGTATATTGGATTTCATGGGTTTGAATTTTATGCATGGAACTACTAATTCTTACTATTTTTCTGAAATAAGAGTAGTCTAAGTTACTCCTTATAACATCAGCTATCTACCAGTAAAAGTCACGTCTAAATCGGAGATTAACCGGAACAAACAGACAGACAGACTGTAACTAAAAGTATATATTTTCATCTGCATTTAGTAAAAAGCTGTTACTTTCACTTTAAAAACAGACACTTCAATGTTATTTATTTTTATGTGTACACAACGTGTAACGTTAAATGCGCAAAACCTGAAAATAGTTTGATCAGAATAACAAGCAGAATTTTATTAATTGGACCACTTTTTAATATAGGTCACATTTTTCAGAGAATCTTCATTAAAAACGTTGCCGTGTCTATTTATTAATAGGTCAAGCAAGCCAATGTCAGCGCGGCGCAGCGGCCCGGTGACGACTCCTCCCTCGATAAAGCGTCGTCGCAGACTCAAGAAACGATCAGAATGGCCAGTATAACAAAAACAGCACATAAAACCTTTACAATTTTTTAATGACTTACTTTGTCTATGAAATAGGTCAATTAAATTGAAAATCAGTTGGGGTATCTGAGGTTTTTCGCATTTAACGTTACATGTTGTATAATGTATAGATAATCTTACCTAATAACAAACACCTGCAGTATAATGCCAAACAACGCAACACCTGTACACATTGCTATAATCATGTAGTTGGGAATCTTCTTTCCAGACACATTTTCTCCCTTGTTTGCTGCCTTGGGAGGATGAGTTTCATAGTAGTAATTGTAATTAGGATGGTTACGCAAGCTGGAAAATTCAAAAATAATTATTTTATTATTTTACAGCTAATAAACAATGAATGACTGATGGGCCGAGCTGTGTTTGTGGAAGTCTGATTTAATAGACATAGACAAACGAATCAAAACCATGTTTTTTAACATGACAAAATAGGTAATCTACAGTGTAGTTTATTTATGACTAAGGGTATGCACTAAGGTAGTCCGCGAAATTCGAATATTCTTCCACGTTTCGCAACTTGTAAGTTAGTGTCGGGTTGTATGTTAAATTAAAATATGATTGGCAACCGTAACAAATATGACTTCGGGGTCTGTGGCTAAATATAACAGCCGCACAGGTTGATTGATCAATCAGATTAAGCTACGCTTGCCGCGGTTGGTCTGTGGATGGGTGACCATCTTTACATACCGACGCCTGTCTGTGCCTCGGAAGCCGTTGGTCCTAGCTGTCATTCGTGGATCTATTGACACTCGTTACAGTAGTCAGAAACCTGAAAGTCTGACAACTAGTCTTACCAAGGGGTTCTGTATTACCAGTAACTGGGTTGTGTGAGACCGGGCAGAAGGAGTGACTGCTCCATGTAAAATACTGATATTCAGCTGCATCCGGTTAGACTGGAAGCGAACCCAACATAGTTAGGAAAAGACTCGGCGGATGATAATTATAATCATTAAAATCAGCTATAAAAATCCTTTAGTTACAATTGTCAAAATTCAATTGTCAACTGTCTCAAATGTAATGATTTCATAATTCAATAGGGCAATGTGACCCTAAAGAGATGTACTTATTCATGATTTTTATGATTATAATTCTACAAATAAATATTTGTTACGACTGCAAATCATAATTAGACTGAAATACAACAGGTTGCAACAGCTGTGAATATCAACATATTGCAAAAACCGTAACAAAAATTTAAATTTCGTGGGCTACCCTGAGCTTTTGCCTTAACCCGCCACTGGTGACGTGTATTTGACTTACATCGTTGGTGTCCCCAGTCTCACGCACCGGGGTTTTTGACTACGATTTTTTCTGTAATTTACTGTTCATGGTAATTTTCTTTGGAAAGGTTATGAAATTAGATATTTTTTTGTCAGTAAAACAAAACATAAGCATTTCATAAATCAAATCTCTTTTATTAACATTAGACAATATCTTTGGATGCATTAAAATTATAAGGTATTTTAACAATATTTTTTTAAAGTAAAAGATGTCGCAATAATCTTATACAACGTGTAACGTTAAATGCGCAAAACCTCAGACACCCCAACTGATTTTTAATTCAATTCAGAGAGAAAATAAGTCATTAAAAAAATTGTAAAGGTTTTATGTGCTGTTTTAGTTTTACTGGCCATTCTGATCGTTTCTTGCGTCTGCGACGACAATTTAATTACCGAGGGAGGAGTCGTCACGGGGCCGCTGCGCCGCGCTGATATTGGCTTGCTTGAGCTATTAATAAATAGACACGGCAACGTTTTTAATGAAGATTTTTTGGAAAATATGGCCTATATTAAAAAGTGGTTCAATTAATTCTGCTCGTTATTCTGATCAAACTATTTTCAGGTTTTGCGTATTTAACGTTACACGTTGTATATTTAACTATGAAATCAGCCTTAGTCAGTCTTATGACGTTGGAAACATAAAATAAAGAAACATAAATGGTATTACTTCTACCAAAAAAAATAATAATATAGTACTAAAATCACTCATCTTCAACAGTCAAACAACTTGAGCAAGTAGGCACTACGTGCTCAAGGCATACATATTTTTTACATTTATGGCAAGAGAACCTGGTTTTTCGGTTTTTTTGCCATCCACATTCAAAGCACTGACCATTCCTCGAAGGACCAGCTACCCCAGGCACATCATCGATCTTCAAAACTTCTGAAATTCTTTGTCTCAATGATCGCTGCAAGTTCAACTGCATCTGTCGTTCTCTCATATGTGGTTCAATTAGATTCATAGCCAAATTCTCAATGAAGTGACGGCGTAGAAGTTTTGAGTTTTGATTATTAGCTGTATAATATTGAATCTTCTAGTACGGACAGATTGGCGATGGGGCTCTTTACTCCATCTCGTTGATTTGTCCTTGCCCAAATAAAATGAAGAGTTTTCATTACCTGAAGATTCTCGGTCACTCAAATCCTCTTCGCTCTCCGAATTTTGTATTTGATCTGGTTCGAAATTTTCCGGTTCAAAGTCACTTCCAGAATCATTTCGTAAGACATGCTGAAACAAAGTTCACAATTTGAACAGCAAACACGTAAATATTTCTTGTAAAATATCGATCAAATCGGGCAAAACGCTTACATATCATAAAATTATATAATCACAATATAAGTAGCAACAACAGCTTTATCAAACTAAGAAAAATAAAAAAATACACAATAACCATTTGACTTACTTAGTTGGTGACGCCGGTCTCACGGACCGGGTTGGCGCCAAAACTCTGTAACGTGCGCCCGCGTGGCTATCGCGGGGTAGACTGGCGGTAGGGGGCGTTGAATAAGGCAACTCGAAATCGCAATGCAATTAGATGAACGGTGAAATATGTATTTGATTTTTTCAAACTAACCGGTCTCACAGACATATACGTCACCAGTGGCGGGTTAATAACCCTGATTGAATTTTTATGAAAGTTTTGCTATAAACATAATGGAGATGACCTTTAGCACTTAATTTACTACTACTACTTACTTGTACGGCACATGTGATCTGTACATGTGTGAGTATGCAGATGAAGTGTGACTGTTAATGTCTATCTCTGAGATGTTGTCATACTGTGCACGGCTACCGGGCTTGCCCAGAACATTGTATGCCTCCACAATGCGCACAAAGTGCTCCTGTGCTTTTGAATCTTTGTTTTTGTCTGGATGATACTGGAAAATATAAAAATTATCCTGGTCACAACAAATATTAATGTGTACAAATGCATATTTTATGAGATTGTTTGCACAATAATGTAATCAATGCTAGGTCAACGCAGCATGAAATATATAGTATCTATAGAAGTAAGAATGGCCTAATAATTAAGTAATTATGTAAACTGCATCAATTTCTAATAGAGAAATTACTTACCTCTTTGCTCATTTGTATGAACGCTTCCTTGATTTCTTTGTCAGAACAATTTTTTCGTAGATTGAGGACTTCATAGTGATTTTTTCTGGCTAAGCTGAAAACAAATTACGCTGAAAATAAGATAATATTCCTAGACCACAAAATGACTGTTCACTATTGCGGAATAGTTGTTTTACCTGTAACACCTCAGCAATGCTCGTATAGCTCTGGCATTAAAATTTCGATTAAAAAAAAACATTACGATTTTCACGATATAATTTTATCTAATATTTTGAAAGTTGTTCATGTTAATATTTTGCAATTTCCATTTTTGTCCCCAACTCTGATGATGGAAATGTCAATGTCAAATCAAAACTCAACTGACAGTCTCACACACAATACCAATATATGTCTATGCAATACCACAACACAATACAGACCAGACAATCTTGGTAAAAGTCAATGGATTGGCATTGCCACAAAGAAAAAGTAAAGGACAACAAACCGAAGTTTAGTGTTTCTTAAAATGACCATAATAATTTGTATATTGTAATATCTTTTACACATTCACCAAAGACTTACCAAACAATATTATTTGTATTTTAAAATTAAGATCTTGTGCTCATAAAGATTATAACGATGATACGTTTTTAAGCCTGGTAACTATTGTGATATACTTCACATCAAATATGGCGCGTAAATTCAGAACCTGATCGTGATCTTGCCTGTCGAAAACTAAAACAAAAAAATAATAAACTAATAGTATTCGCTCAAAAATATTAAAGATAATGTATGTATCCTGTGATGAGTTGATAACCGTGTGTACAGCAATATGTGTAAAGTGTAAAACATCGTAGTGTTTAAGAAATGTGTTTTTTTTTTAAATCCTATTTGGTAAGTGACATTATTTAATTCTACCTATTAGCTAGCTTTCTAGGCATCAAGTAGTGTGAACTATTTCCAATCTTTAATAGCTTATATTATACTGGATGCTTTTTTTTTATATGCTCCAACTTTTTACAGGTTGTTCTATGATTTTTTTTTTCGTGATCTCAGAGTTGGTTCCATAGTAAAAGTTGTTTATATTCATGAGAGCACTCTGTAAAAATTTGGAGCCTGTAAAAAAAGCATTCCAGTATATGCATTGAAGTTCCTAATTCATTATGGTCGCAGTAGCCTGTATTTGCTCATAGTTTTGCTACATTTTTGCTGAATTTTACCTTTAGATATTATACGAGCATTGCTGATTGTTATTTTGTCCATAACCTAGAACAAATTATTTCTATATTTCTATAAACCTCACAGCTATAATGCCATAGAATTTGAGTGATCCAAATGGCTTTACCGTCATAACATTTGCCGAACGGTATATAATTTTGCCTGTACGACGTAAACGTACGCCATTGCCGCTGCCGTACAGAATCGACGGAAGGCCGCGAGGGACGGCGCGGCGGCGGCGGGCGTGAAGCGTCAAGCGGTAGCGGTCGGCGGCGCGCGTTCAGTGTACGCGCGTCAAACAACGCGAGTGGTCGTACGGTCATGCGAGAAGCAGCTGGCAGAATGGCCGAGCTCGAGTTCGAAGCGCCTCTCGCGCAAATCGAGGAGGCGGATGACTGTCTCTCCACTGCTGACTACCCGCAAAAAACCATAAATGGCAACGACATACGTCTTAACAACATTAAAAATATCAAAAGTGAAATGGTCAAAATGAAAACTGACTCCAACAAAATAAACGATAACGAGGAACCTAAACCGGTGAAGTGCAAACAGGACAATATGCCAAACGGTGAAGGAGACAATTTCACAGAGACTTTCTCCGGCTCGCTCGAAGATTTGGTGAATACTTTTGATGAGAAAATCACCAAGTGCTTCGGAAACTACGAGGAGAGTGTTGAGAAGTTAGCTCCAGTGCAGGTTCGCAGCCAGGAGGAGATCATGAACGAATGCCAGTGAGTACCAATTAGCACTTAATAAACTAATTAGAGCGTGTAATTAGGTATTATGATATCACCTATGAAGTCATCACCTTCAAATATTTTTCAAACATCGAGTATATTTTTTAAATTAATATTCGCGTTGTTGGTACTTATAAATACCTACATGATTACAAAATAAAGAAATTGTAAGATGAGAATAAAAAGAAACAATAAACAAAAAGGGCGGGCTTTGCGCATGGCATTTGTGGCAAAGACTTCGATCAATGTTTTGGGGCGAGGGTGCGCAGGGGGTGCGTGCCGGTGCCGGAGTGGTCGCGATGACGCATCGCACCCCTGCCTCACACCCTGTCCTCTTTGTTTCCAACCCAAACTTATGGGAGACGATACAACACGCGACCGTAACAAGATTGAATTTATGCTAAATAGGACCCTAATTACATTATTGATTCTAATTAACGTCCTTATTGCTAAGTAAAATAATCGGTTACATTATTAATATAATTATAACAACAAACATGTGTATGGCTTGTGTAAATATAGGTTCCTACAGTACCTATAGCTTATCGCCCTCTCAAGTTTCCACCTCATATTCTCTTCGCTGTATTGTATAGATACTCGCAGACATCAATCACACACAAAGAATTTACCCGAGCATCTGCATTTATTCTCATGCCTCGAGTCGGAAGATAATAGTAAAAGTCTGTCACGTAAGCCCATTGTTTTATGGAGAAAATGAAAAAGCTTTTTGCTGTCGTCTGCTGTATTCCCTTTGAGCATTATGAGAAACTGATGAGATTCAATTTTTCATTACATTGTTACGTTTTTTCACCTTTTGTTTCAATCTTTTCTTTTATGACGGTATAATGAATGGAGGATGGTGCTGGTACGTATAACTTTTTGAAAACTCGCTGAAAAAAAAGCCGAAATATATCAACCGGTTCGCCATAATTCTACAGATGTATGATACAGAGTCGTTTTGTAAACATAACTTTTTCTCATGTGTCAAGCTAAATCTTTTGGAGCCGATCCAGATGACCCAAATGCCAGAAGGCCGGGAAACACGTAAAAGCAAAATGAGAACAATTCGCGAACAGTTCGCAAGAGGTGAGCCCAAATTGTTAATCGATTTTATGGCTTCTAAGTTCAGTGGGAAGTAGTAAATATTATTCATAGGAATTCACTAATTTGAAGAATCACTGCATACCTTACTGACGTTACAAGAAAGACTTCTCGCCACATAAAAAATGTAAGATAAACAGAAGTCAACAGTATTCCAGCTGTTTGTAAATCCCACGCATGTTTCGAAAATAATCATAAGAAAATCGGTTACTGAGATTTTATGCAGATATCCCCAAACCGATGCATGCTGATATTTTACGTAATCTCATATGAAAAATATTGCATAAATATAATTCTATTTCATATTGCCATATTTTATGCTAAGTGAACGCACCTGTTATGAAAGCCGAATCTCCAAAAAAAACTGCGGCCGCACGACAGGTGTTAGCATTGATTCTTCCGTGATTCGACCGCAAGTGGCCGCAGATGTCTATCCCACCTTGCGTTTTGGTCACTGTAAAGGAACACCTTGTCCAATACTCTTTTGAATATATACAACATTTATGGCGTGCTTATTCAAATTAGGTCTTACTTAATTTTGGCAAAAATTTATATAAACCTACGTTATTTTCACTTGAAAGCTCTCCATGCTCTTTTCTCTTGAATACATGTAACAATGAACCGAAAAAGAGGTATGTGTAAATTGAAAAGCAAGTCAGTTTGCCTTTAGAACATGGACACGGTTATTCAAGAGTTTAATATTTCTATTTGGCTACAAAGTTGTCATCGTACTTGTTTGACCCAGCGTTGTAATTGCGTAACACACAATCAGTAGCAATGGCTCTCATTTTGACAGTTTAACAACATTCATTGCGTTATTTACGTTGTTGACCAGACAAATTCGAACATAATGCAGCAATGGATTAGCAATATCCTTCAAAATTATTCATATTGTGATTGAAAGCGTGTTACGCAATTAAGGCGCTGTTCTGTTAACCGCTTTCAGGATTCTTTATGCATTTTATGATATCCATCAGTCCATCCACCACTCTAGGAGTTCCGAAACAACACGCTTCGCAATGCTATGTTCTAAAAATTTGAGGATTACCGAATTATCAAACCCCTCATACAATTAAGAAGTTCTATTTACATATTATATTGTAAGCTGAATCACTAACTCGAATCTATAGCGAACAGTGGTCAAAATTTTGGACTAATAGCCCATCAAAATATTATGATTTATGGCTGTGTTCATTGTCATTCATTGCTATGCTTGTGAGTTCCGTTCCACTGGCAGTATCAAGCCCCGAAAATAATGGAGTCTCAATCGATTATATCGTTTAAAATTAAAATTTGCTGCGCCGCTGGAGTACCTAACTGCTCGTGAATGGTTTGATCGGACATTTCTCTGCCATGTTTACTCGCCATCACTAAATATCACTACATAGTATAAAACAAAGTCACTTCCCTGTCTGTCTGTCCCTATATATGCTTAGATCTATAAAACTACGCAACGGATTTTGATGCGGTTTTTTTTAATAGATAGAGTGATTCAAGAGGGAGGTTTATATATATAATACATGCATAATATAGTAGAGAAACACTGATAATTTTAGAGGTTTGTAATGTGATGTCGTAAATAAACACATTTTTTTGCGCTTACATTGTAAACGCTGGCTGAACCCGTCAAGATAGATCAAAATAATGTACTACAGTATTGTACACCTTAAAAAGGTCTACTAAAAAGTCCGCGATGGTATATGTCTATCTCTTAGGGATAACCCACAATAACCATTTTTTATCCTATACTTTTTACGAGAAATAGTGGCTCTAAAATTATCAGTTTCTCCATTGCACCCGTGCGAAGCCGGGGCGGGTCGCTAGTTATTATATATAACCGGGGAAAATACATTTTTTTTTAACGAACTCAAAAAAGGAGGAAGTTAGTCATCATTAATGGCTTTATTTACTACCGTTTAATTTTTCTTATTAGCTATAAACTCTCACGCGCATCATAATGCAGCCAATATTATTGAAACCATTTAAAATTTCTTTCATACTTGTTATTCACGACGAATCTTTAACATTCACATCGGCAGTGGCACACGACGCACGTCCGTCTCGATAACCCATCATAGTCGTATTGAATACCAATTAAACAAGCTATTTCTTTTTTAAATTAGACCCCTTTTATCTCCTTTATTCCTTCAACATTTCGAAATTATCAAAAATGTTTTTATTACCAATGGTCCGCCGAAAGTTTCCTGCCTTCGGTTGGTTGTATAATATTGTATCCTCATTACATGATTTACGCATTACATACAACTGTTATTGCATTGCGTGAGTAACCCGTGACCTTACGCACATTTGCGTGCACAAAAATGGTTACGTACCACAACCTGTATTTTGCAGCCTCCTGTCTCAGTTTCCAAACTAAATTTAGTTCGCGTGTTTACTTAAATCGTAAGCGTAGTTAATTGTTGAGGCCTTCCCAAATCAGGCTTTCTAAAAAATAACAGCATTTTATCAGCTAATATTCATTGAAAATAAGATCTAATCATGTATGTATAAAATCATGTTGTTACATAAAATGGCGCTTGGTTTCATGATAGTAACGACATGAGTAACACAAAACGGAAAATAAGTAAGTACTCCATATGTTTGAAACTTGTGCTCATTCATATACCAAACGAAAATGAACAAAATGGAACTCGTGAATATTTCTAAATGCGTCGCCATTTGCACTTTATCTACTCTTCCTCGGAGGAAATGTGGCCTAGATCTAGCGATGGAAACATTGAATTAGCATACTGTATGTCTACTGTAAACCGCTTGTTATTTGAACACTTTGGCGCAAGTTAGCTAATAAACTATCTTCAAGTTTCTTTCCTCTGTGCTACTCGTAATTTGGTATCGTTTTAATTACCTGTCCAGCATAAAACTAAAGCAATTAATTGGAAACTAAGCACTTAAACCTTAAATGACGCGAAAAGTGCTGTGTTATTCTCGGTTTCTAACTAACCAAGCACCTTGAAACAATTTTTATATAGGTACCTAGTCTGTATTTTTGCAAATTAACTGTCATTACAATCATACTATATATGTAGGTAGGTATAATTCATGTGATTAAAAATATCGATTTGCAACATTCTTAAGAAATAAAAACGAAAGAAGGCAATAAAAATAAAGCCTGGTTTCTCAGGGCACCCACACATGTGGGCATCGGGCCAACGACCTGCAATTCGCAACTACCTACATAATACTAGCGCCCCTTCCTTGGATAATCGCAGCTAGAAGAGGGTCCATAGTCCGTCGACGTTAAAATATAATTTCTTTGGTCTATAGCGTAAGATCCAAATCCTGTTTATAACACATTTAATCGTCTATGTAATCCTCTTATTAGAAAGCCAGCTTCAATTATTAACACTTCAGGTAATCCATGCGTT
Organism: Eremobia ochroleuca; assembly: GCA_949629135.1. Lineage (NCBI taxonomy): Eukaryota > Metazoa > Arthropoda > Insecta > Lepidoptera > Noctuidae > Eremobia > Eremobia ochroleuca. The sequence goes on from OX451398.1 coordinate 14,300,900, forward strand.
CCCGCATGTTTCCCAATCCGAGAACACCATAAAATGTAAGCTTTATTCGGGCCGGTGTGTTCTTTGAACATTATTTTTAATTGGTACGCAGTTTATTGTCAACCAGTTCTTTATGTAGTTTTTATAGCTTTATGAGAAGTAAGGTACATTTAAAAGCCACGGCTGGCGTTGTATTCCGTGTCCATCATTAATGTGTTAGGAAATTATCTTGGGACTTTGGGAGCATCATCTTGGAATTATTTCGTAAGTAACTTTTAAGGTCGTCTTCATTAATCTACCCGTATAAAGCACACGTGGTGCACTATTAATCACATGTTCAACAAACAAGCTGAGAATCCCATATGTCGATCTATCAAGACAAATGAGTCTTCGTAAGAGTGGACATTAGCGTTGAATATTAATTGTTTCTACAAGCCTTTGAAGCTAGTTCAATATGGATGCAACGTTATCATATTACTCGAATATTCAATATGATTGATGTAATCAATATTTTGTAACCATATTTTGGTTTAAAAGAGTGTCCGTGGAGTTTCTTGCCCGTTCTTCTCCATAGGTACCAACCAAGGTTGCTGCGAATATCAGCATCAGCATCCGCGGATTATCATAATTGTTTTTAATATCAGCATCACCAACAATCGATGTTGATTTTTAATGTTGACATTCAAGTCTTAATATGTTCTTTAATGGCGGGATCTAGCGCAAGTTTCGTGGATTTTTAACCAATCATAGACAGTTATACAATAAAAGCAGTCACTTGTTCCCTCATTCGATTGTTTTGTCAACATAAATTGGTTGGACACTAGTGAATTATTGTGTGACGTGCGTAGCATAATAATAACAAATTAATAATCCATATTCAAATTCATAATGCCTCCCCTAATGAAAAGTGCAATATGGAAATATTTTACGTTACTGGACAAGGATACCGCACAGTGTAGTATTTGTAAAAAAGACTTACTGACTGACTGACTATTCAATATAATATATCACATTTGCTAATAATTTTGTAGTAGGATATGTTTAATTTAAATAATTTATTAATATCAGCATCAGCATCCAGTGATATTGATCTGAAAAAATCAGCATCAGAATCAGCATACGCTGATACCTGCATCAGCAACGACCCTGGTACCAACAAACTGGAATGGGCAACTAGTTTCATCTTTGATCCGTGACAATTCAAAAGTGCCTGTATCTTATTGGTTTATTTGAAATATGTGGTTTGAGTTTGATTCTGTTCTAATTTATCGATCCAGTCCCAAATGACTAATAAACTCCGGCCATTTCTCGTCTGTATAAAACCGATTTGTGACTATAATCTACTTTTCTAATGAAATGTTTAACTTTCGACAACCGCGCCGCGGTGTCTTTTTACGGTTTTTAGAAATTTTATGTTACTTTACTACTTGATTAGAAATATCTGTGGGTGAACACCAAAGTTCTTGTATCTTTGTGAATATGGCATGGATGAGTAACTCTATTAGGTGCTTTAGAAATCTGCCTTCAAAGTTACTGGCAAATTGCAGTTATTTTGGTCTTTGGCAATTATGTTAAGTAACAACGTTATGTAATTAAAACAATGCTCTTGCTGCTCATGTGTGTTTTACGTCATCGCTTCATGATATGACGTCAAGAAATCTTTGAAGCATATGTGGCTAGTGTGGTTTACAAAAATTGTATTGTTATTCAACACAGATTCATGAGATCGTAATACGGGATCGTTTTTTATAACCAGCTACTTTAATCGACTCAATCATCTGTTGAAGATGGCTTCAAGACTGTGGTATGACTGCGAAAAAACAAAACAGGATACAGTTTAACTGCTTTTCGCATCTGTATACCCATCGATATCCCTGACAATGGCTTCATTAGCAAGTAATACAGCCACAAAAACACTGGCAGGCGTAGGCCGTACCAATTACATGCTCGAGTAAACCAGATGCAAGGACCATGGCTTTCAGCGTTGTGATTTTGAATACAATCCCCTAGTTAGCCACTTGTTAATGGATGTGTTTGTGGTAACAATGCAAATACGACATTTGTCACAAGTTCAGTAAATTGATGAGTTTACTACCTTAACCTGTTCGGATCATTGTTTTCTATGATGCCTAGGTACTCTTAACTTACATGTGCGGGGGCTTGTGGCTAAGTAGTAACAGCTGCATGGGTCGGTCGATCAGGTTAAGCTACGCTTGCCGCGGTTGGTCCATGGATGGGTGACCATCTTTACATCCTAACAATGGGTCCATAACGTTTGTCCTAGCTGTCATTCGTGGATCTCTGACGTTACGGGTCGTGAGAAGCCCGAATGTCTGACAACCAGTCTTACCCAGTAACTGGGTAGTGGAGGCCAGATAGGTTCCATGTCACGTACTGTTACTCAGCTGCTTTCGGTTAGACTGGCAGCCGACCCCAACACAGTTGGGAAAAGGCTAGGCAGATGAATATACCTACATAGTAATAGGCAAACTACTACGTGTAGGTTTTAAGGATATAATAAAAAAAAAACAAGGCTTGAAATAAATAACGGAAAAAACAGTGGATGTGTGCCAAATACAATCGGCAACCACACTTATTAATATTAATAGGAGATGCTAGCTTGTCATTTTTATCGCACATTTTAATAAAAACAAATATTCTAAATCATATGACTTATCTCAGGCAACAACTTACTTAATCTTAAGAAATTCGATATAGAATTCCCACCATCCATCAATTTGGATATATCGATAACGTAAAATCCTTTAATGTTGCGAAAGGAATCAAGTTTTTAGTCGCCATTATTTCATTTCATAATTACCTGAATTATGGATACAAGTAAAGCTCACGTCTACGTAACAATGTACCAAATCATTGCTAATTACCGTCTGAAAATAGATTTTAATGAGCAAAATAACAAATACATCGCATCTCTTCGTTTTTCCGTATATTGCGTATTCAATAACGGTATCCGCGATTCCTGGTGATGTACGTTTTATTACATTTGATATGTGAGATATGACGTAATGTCTCCCAGACATTTGCACAGATACATACTGAACTATACATATTATTTATGTATGCTTTATTATATTATTATCAGGCACAGCAGTTTCACTGTGTGACGCATCCCAGGCAGGCCATATGTCGCTGTTTCCTTGAATTCGCCAACGCGATACAACACCTTGCAAAATGGCTGTTTCGTGCAGATTTGATTGGTGCACGGCTATTTATAAAATCGATACAAGTGCAGAAGCTCAGGTTGTTGATGAGCTTTGCTGGCTTTTATTCCTGGAACTCTGATGTTCTTGGTCAACGCCGATAGCGCCTGAACCTTGTGTATGATGAATGGAAGCGATAATTTATCCTATTCCATAAGTTGTGGTGTATGGTTGTAGACTTATTTTATTAGTCTGTTCTCTATTTCATTATTTTTAATAGTCACAAAGTCTTTCTTGAATAATTACCTCAATATTTTCGTCAGTGCGTCAGTTTCGTGTCCGCTGCAACTCGTCACTAAATTATCACTATGTGTACATCGTACCGGTGTTCATTTCAATACGCTGACCTTCCAGCAATTTAAAATAGATTATACTACTGTCTGCACACACTCACACGGCCCACGTTGTTGTTTTGAGGTGATCTCGCGTAGTAGTAGAGTAAGAATATTTGCCCACCACCCAATTTACCACGGTAAAAGTTTTCAGAGTATCTTGTTGACTAACAAAACCACAGTGTGTGGTGAAACATATAGACCAATTCTTAAATGTTTGAACGTCCTACGTACTGTATTTCTGGCTACTTTGTAAATCAATAATTTTCCTGCTAAAAAGCAGTCTTGCCAAAAGCAAATATTAATTAATTAGGACTGCAAAATCATTCACTTTTCTTTGTGATGGAGACCCTACGGTGAGACTTTACAGTAAACCAGGAAACTGATTGATGATGACTACGAAGATAGAACGTACATAAGCGATAGTTTTTGCACAATTCCTATTATATCTCTACCGATCCCGATCAACCGTTATAATATGACATTATACTCGTAGTACTGTTATAAGAAGCTTTACGACAACTTTATTTATAAAATAATATAGTAGAACTAAAAATAAATTTTAGTGCCTAATGAAACCATTTTCGAAAAGTCAAAAGTGAGTCACTACACTAGGTACAACACTTTATTTGTCAAGGTGCTTTCAATAACATCGATCCTCGCCTGCGTTAAGAAATAGCCATAAAAGTTGTTTATTCATGAAACCCAACTGTTTTTTAAATCACTTCAATTTGGAGTGGTTTTTTTCATTGCGGTGGATTACTTCACACCGTTGAGCGTTGTTTCTAAATACAGCCCTCGCTTTAAGATTATTTTCGCGAGATTCACGTCATCGGGCCCGGGATTGTTTGTATGACTCCGTGTATGACTAAAACGGTAACTTATTACCGGTCATACCAGTGAGTAACCATTTTGGAGAATTAATAGCTGCGTAACCTGCAGTATTCTGAATATATAGACAGAAGGAACATATATCAAGGGCGCATATCAAACGAGCAGAAAAATATGCCTTTTGTTGCGAAGAGAAAACAAATAAAGAAGATTAGATAAAAGTTGTACACGTTCATACAATATGCCAGACACACATAACCTTGCCAAAACAGACTCTTTCAAGGACGGGCTCTGTCGTCGCTCCATCCGGACCTCTTGACTCCCCCTCCTCGATTCCATCCGTTCTCCTTGAGACCCGCGTTATACGCATGCTCCTAACCAAACATAAAAGTATGTATGTTCTACAGACACACAAAGACGTCAATTTATAATCTTCAAAGAAATATGATTTATGGCTGTTCAGTTGTTAAACTCCGAGTGTAACTTATTCCATACATGAACAAGGTACGATTTGAGATGCCTAAATCGATTTATGTGTTGCGACAGCCCGCTTCATCCTCGGCTCGTAAGAGCGGTCACGCATAGATGTCCATCCCTTTTACTCTCGTAACCCAAACTACTTGAGAGTTCATATTATCCTCATATGACTTGTAAAGATAAAGGTGCTTTTGAAACAGCAGGATAGTGTCAGCCGTTCCTGTCGCACGCACGGCTTTGAGGTATTTGAGGATAAATCAGTGTCGCGCGATGTACCTACAAGGTACTTATGGTTAGTAAACGTATAGGCTTAGGTATGTCCAAAATAAAACCACATTTGGACGTAGCAGCAAGCTCGCCGCACTAAAACTGGCCACGCTAATCACGTCTTCCCTGAAATAGTCTGGAATTTCCTTGCGGCGCGATCAATACCAATGTCAGTACACGCTATTATTAATTGTCGGGCAGAGCATTGAATCATAGAAAAGGAAAAATATGATATTGATGCAGTATTATGCGTACAGTGTACGAAAGTAAAGAAGAGGTATTAGAAGTTTTGTGAATTGTACTGGGATAAATACTTATGGACACAGAAAATAAATAATGGCGGATAATTGTACCTATCTTCCAAATGAAAAGATTAAATTAAATTAAATTAAATCTACGACGATGAATAGAATAGATAATCAAATAACTGAGTCAGGAAAACAAAAACAAAACAAAATCAATACAATACAAAATCTAAAACTGAGTTCCTAAAAATCCTAAAGATGACGTAAAACCAACCAAATAGCAACTGTCCTAAATTCTTTAATACTCTCGAACACGAAGAGTCACTTTTGAATTCAAATCCGTAGTAACGAATTTCCTGCGTCGACGAACGTTGAGACTATTATATCCACCGAATTTCCATTGGATACATAATTTGAATACCTTAAAACAACCGATGATATTTTCGTGCTTCCAATGTGTTAGCGGTTGACGTTCCCGACAAATTGAACATTTATGGTGTTCAAAAAGGTTAAGATTTAAAGTTAGCTGTATTAGGAGCTAAAGAAAGTCAGGTCGAGTCGCTCGAACTGGATTGTAGTACATTCTCCGACGGCGGACGACGACCGGTTTGACCGGCGCGAATCCTGGCGCTAACACTACCCATATACTGAACATTACATTCAAGAAATCAAGATAAAACAGTTAGGTGTAACCTAGCTACACACTGTTAACTACCTATATAACATTGCAATACTTGCAATATTGTTGGAAACAGTGCACAATATTTATGTAACTTCGTCGATAAGCTCAGGAACGGTTTATTTATACAACACGTGTTAACAACGCAATTCATATTTTCGAAAAAAGCAAATGGCGAAATCTTAGTAAACTGAACGAAAAATTGTGGAGCAGGTGTTGCAATTTCCTACTGTCATATCTACATCCACGCATATATGAAGGAAATAAAGTAATGGGATTTATATAAAAAAACATGATCAGTTCGTTACGTAAACGAATATTTCTGGTTTGAAATGGACGTTTAATATTGTGGAGCGGTGGAGCAACTCATCGTACGTCTTCACTAATGACTATTTTATAATGGTAATAGTAGTTTGATTGACGATGATATTCTTTCGTAATAGGACCATCACTTTTCTCCGTTCATTATAATGGTTCAATTCGATGCGCATATAGGGATCAAAAATGTAGGACAGCATTGTCTACGCTGACGTAATACATTAATAATAAATCCCATTGAGTAGTAACATATTGTACGTGTCCAATGAAACACTGCAGCTAAACCTGCTACTGATCGCGTGTGTCGGAGAAGCCTCTGAAGTGCTTCAGTCTGCCGTCATACGCACTGATTGGAACTCACATGACTTCGTAGGTACTATATTTACTACTACAATGCTTTTACGATCGCATTCTGGAATGTGCATTGATTTGTGAAGGAATGCTGATAATAAATAATTAACGGTGATGAAAATAAAACAAAACCTAGAAGCAGTCACTCAAGCAGAATTTAGCTAACTAATACTGGATGACATGATTTGGCAGATAACCGTAAACTGTAGTTTTAACTAAACCATCAATCAAGACTAACGATGGATTAGAAATAGAAAAGTTCATTGGAAACGATAATGCAGAGAAAAGTCAAGCGGAAATTGATAATCTTCATATCCAGTAACCAAATTGCGAGAATCAAATATACAATCTGCAAACCCTGGAGATCAAACGCAGGAAAATAATCTGTATTCCGGACATTCGCCTTTACGCTTCACTCCAGTTCATTTAAGTTTGTTTCCAATGAAGTAGTTAACATATCGGTAAATAACGCGATGATGTTTATAGTTTTTATACGGATGCCTACTACAGTTGCGAGAATCGCTAGTAGCTTGCGCTAAGTCAAGAAGAATGGTGTAATACTTCAAGCAGACTGCTATAGAATGCTTTTTTTAGAGTTTTCTTTAGACGACCCTTGAGGCGAGATCTTCGTTTTAGAGACAATACGTGCTTTAACAAAGTATATTTTGTTTTTTTGCCCCAGCTCCTGCGAAATAGAAATAAAAAGGCAGATTCAATCTACTTAACCTTTGACATACTTTTCTGCTGAAAAGTAATTTCATTTGGACCTATCTTGGGAAGTCTTATATCGTTTGAAGTCTAGACCTGCGTGATATTGTATGGTGCAGTTGTCACATCAAACAGTGTTTTTATCAATTAAAAAGAATTTCGTTTTAGTCAATAAATCTGCCTCCGTGTGGCAGGTCATTTGATTCATGTCAACACTTGGTGGAGTTGGACAATAGAGAAAGTAAAACGAAGATTGAATTTTGCCGGACTTGTTTATTATATATCCTGTTAGTTTTAAACGAAAAACAATTACGGTGTTACAACCAGTGCGGAACAGCGTTTTGTTTTGTTCCAAAATAGCTAGAAAGAGTTCAGTTTAATTTTTCTATGATTTTTCCTTCTCTACCTGTTACTAGGAAACAGTTTTGATTACACAACCGATACCGAAATAGTGTGCATTTCTAGACGACACAAACTTATCTTATAAATTCTCTGAAATGACAGTGAATAATATTATCATCCGCTGTATGTTGAAAAATCGAGCGCTTTCAAGATTTTACATAAACATGAAAGATAAATAAATATATTTTCACATTTTGTTATTTCTCAAGAAATTAAAATGCAACTATGAATCGTGTAAACGTGGCGCGATGTAAAAAATAAAAAGGGTGTAAATAGTCTGATTACGTAATCAGCAAAATCATTCCCATGCGCATCTTTTTACAATTTCTACAAAAACTGTCGCAATTATCTACCTATTAGTCTAACAATGAGATAAAAGAAGAAAAAGAGTCGTTGCACCCATCACCTTACCGATAAAAGCCTGTATTTCTAGTTCCATTTCCTTTGTTCGCTAAGCGATAACGATATCTCTTGCTAAAACAGCAAAATGTTAATGAATAAGTACCTACTGCAATTTTAAAGCAAATAGTTAATTCTTGTCTGAGTGTGGTTGTCGTGACTTTACGCATTAAACATCACAGCAGGTTTCATCAATTATCAAGGTACACCTACATAGATTTCCGTTGACGGAAATAACTGAAATTACATTCCAAACAGACATTTTACAACCACTTCAAAAGTATACTAGTAGAACGAGAATCATGGTTTTAGTTTCCTACAGTTTTTTATGTCAGGTACGAAAAACACTAACCAAAAGAAGGTACTGCAGGTTAAGGTTTATCTTATAAAGTAAACAAGTCATTTGTTAGTGAATGTTTATATAGATAAGATTTCAAAATGTTCTAATGAATAACAAATATGTGGCGCGCCAAGGGCGGTACTCCTACACACTCGATATCGTCAATACAGCAGATAAGAGAATCGCGGCGCACACGCACGCATATTTAAATGCACGATCGATGTTCAACCGACTCGACGCAACTATGACTGCCAATCATTAGTCCATTGATACATTGCAACCACATTAAACAAAGCCACACAAGTTATTTTGTTTATTTGGTTCTCATCGATTCGATTGAACCATGTGTTATTGTGCTTCATCATAATTGAAGATGGTAGAAAAGAATGGTATAATGGATTCGTGTCATCTAAGAAATATTTAATGATGATTGAAGCTATAGACTCCAATGGATTCTTCAGATTTCTTATGCTAGAATGTACTTGTACTTTATGATGACTTTGTATTGTTCTGAAGAATCGACATTGCGTTGGGAATTGCAAATAATGGCTACCAGTTGATTGTTATGCTTAGTAAAAATGACAACGGGATCACTACAATACCGAAGTACCTATATTTAAATGCCTTTGCTACCGTGTAATCATCTTTTGAAGAGTAAGACTGCAAACTTCATTTTGTAATTTACGACTGTAAGTTTTAATGTTTTGGAAACTTCGTGGCAACAAAGAAGTCGGCAGTTAAGTAGTAAAGCTATTGACAATAACATTTTTAGTGCCACATTTACGAGCGCTTTCAGCCATGTATAGGTACTGGGCTGTCCTTCAGACGTATCGACCCTATTTTATTTATGATTTATACTTTGTTAGAAAGTGATTTCAGGATTTATTATCAAACAGAATTGAAGTGCCTTGACGATATTTCTAATATCTAAGATTAGTCTACGAACAATTTGCGATAGTTGACGTGCAAATAGAAACCCTACGGATGCATGATTTTGTAACACAGAAACACATGCAAGTGCTCTGTATTCACAGCACTTGCAACGAGAACTATTGTTCTCGTTTTCATGCCTTAGGAAATGAAAGCACTTTTGACGAATTTACTGTAGTTTTTTTTAACACGAAACGGTCTTAACACTAATACTTGGCAAATGGTCTGCATGCGATTACCACAATAGCGACAATTTCCCTCAGTTGACTCAACCGCATGAACTGGCTATGGAAACCCTGGTAAGCAATAAAATGAGCAATACCTAAACAACGTTTGCAGAAGAACTAAATCAGAAAATCTAGAACATTATTTACGATTGTACAAATATCTTTACACCCTAGTTGGGTTCAATAAATACGACGATGCAGCAGCAATTGCACTTAATGGCAATCTTCCACACATTAACCATCCGTATTGCGCCGGCGTCGTGTCGGCGACCTACATTATTATACAAATCAGGCCACTTACGTAACTAGGGTTTGTCCTTCGACACAGATATTAGAAACAATAGCTCCTTTTTAACATGATGAGGAAAAAGGAGGTAGTATTGACGAGGCTTACCTAAAACTTAATGCGTGGGTGCGTCTAGACGAGGGCGGAAAAGGGGGTTAATTACACTAAATACCCTCACTTTGCGTGTACTAAGTGGGCTGGGCTATTGACTTTTTTAGGGGTGGAACAACAATTGAAATCCCAATGGATAAACATTATTACGAGCTAGTCGTGTCTGTTATTCTCTCGTATTGATTTTCAATATTAATTTTGCTCTTAGCGAGTCTTTTTACTTTGTGTCATTGATGTCGAGTGATTTTATTCATACGAATGATTTATCACCGTCAATATTACCTAATAGACCATATATTACCTAATAGGTAATGAAATCATAATAAATATTTGTACAACATCCGTTCTTAACATTTAATAGTCATTTGACCTACAGCTGAGTCGTTAAGTATAAATCTAACATAGGTTTGTGTACAAAGCTCCGACCTTGCGTAGGATTTGAAGTATATTTAAGTTTCTCTGTGTATGTAGGTAGTATCTATAGTCATTTAAATAAATTCTCAGGTCTTATGCTGCCTCCCCATAGTCTGCACGTCGAAACACCTTCATCGCTCCTTTTGTGTATGGGAGGTCAATCAGTGCAGTCAGAAATTCCTCAAACTGTTATTTACACTTACATTCCAATGTTGCCTTGGTTAATTTTGGCCTAAGACGTAGAGGGATCGTGAGAGCGTTTGCACTTCCATTTATCATCAACTTCTATGGTGTAAGTCAAATGGACACTTTACGGCTATTCGATTAGCTATAAGTGTTTAGTGCTTCTTTTTTCTTGAGTGTATGCCCGATCATATTAATAACGGTGTAAAATGAGAAAAAAAAAAGCTCGTAAGCAGACAATCTTTATCGGATCATAAGGAAGCCTATGACAATAGAAGAAGCAATGAAACTGTGCTTAAGATTACTTGTGTTTTCATAACTTACAAAACCTTCTACCGAGCTTACAGAGATTTTGAATTCTTATCTTCAGAAGATGCCGCTCAAAACAAAAACGTTTTAGAGAAACTCCAAGTTATCTATATCCTCTTTAGTTGAATGAAAGTCCGTTACTGTTGAAATGTGCTCTTATACATTTGTCATGCTACATATGAAAGCCACCGTTATTCCGTCAACTTGAACATTACTCAACGTAAGTCAACTTGATGTCGGCATATCGTGGTGGTCGATTTGTATGCCTCCAAAGGCCATATGCTAATGCGTTGCTCTTGTCTCTTTAAGTGGACAAGTTGCTGTGCCCACGTTAACTGCTCCCAACTTACGGACACTCTCACTTTCCATTTGTGCGTACAAGCATAATAATTAGACAGCGGCGAGACAATCTAGTCCATATACCTTTGGTATATGTAGATCGTTACGGGAACTTTGCCAGATAATTAATCAAAGGGAGACTTATAATAATGTTTGTAAGGATTGGGAGTTCTCCTAAATCAAATCTTATTAAGGAATCGAACATCTGGTAATCTTAAACCTTCACTAATTTGATTAACGAGAAAATTAGACAACTTTCTTCAGAATAAAAAATACATTACAGAATGTTTTATGGTTCCCATATCGATGAATCTCTAGTGTTTGTTAAGTAGATATTTTCACTGCATCATCCAATTAAATAAACCTTTTACTCTCATCGCAACTTCTTAAAAATAAATCCAAAGAACTCTTGATCATTAATCAAGCTAAGACGTCTATTCAACTATCCAACTTAACGCTTCCTTATAAATGAATGTTACACTAACAAAAAAGGAAAAAAGACTCGAAAGCTTCTCTAGAAAAATGTTTCATAAACATGCTTTTTAAATATTTGGTGCCGTTGTTTCATTACTCTTCTAAAATTAAAAACCGATAACATATTTTTCGTCCGTGACTTTAACACCTAACCATTAAGGTTACGCCTCCGTTTTATTTTAAAACTGTTTTTATGTAGGAAGTGGGCAATAAGGTTAGTCTGGCCACTACCTGCTCCCTCTGGTTCGACAGTACCTCGCACCTGCTCTCCACAAAAAAAATGTAAACATTGCCCTCTATTTTGGTAACCAATACACTGACTTACTAGCTAGTAAACCGTAAATTATTACTTCGAAGTCTTGCTTTTCTAGCACAAGGTGCGTTTTTATGGAGTTCAAAATGACGTTTATAGAGGCGCACGTTCCAAATTTTATTGCTAAAACAACCAGATTAGCGCAATTCGAAGAAGTCTATTCGCTACTTCGCAAGATCTTTTAAAGAAATTCTGGAATTTTAATATCATCTGCGGATACAAATATTGCATGCCACCAGGGAGCTTCTATTCGCGTCGGCCCCATTCACTCTTCTCGGTTAGTGACATCGCCAAGCAAAATTAAAAAAAAATACTCGAGTGGACTCGTGGCGGTACTGATATAAAGTTCTATATTTAAATCTCGTCGTTCCCGAGACGCCATTATGCCACTCGGCTTTTTTATTGCGTTGACACCAATTTTACGAAAAGTTACAAAAGTGCATAACTGCTGCCCAATTAGTATCATAAAGTACTGTTACTTCTTAAGAGTCATGATATAAACGTGGAGATTAGATAAGTATCTCTCGCTGTTGATTGCCGATGGCGTGTTATTAAGATTATCTCGATTATAATATAACATATAATCTGTGGACCGGATCGCGCCTTGGCTGCACACAGTTATTCGATTATTTCACTAATAGAGTATTTAAACTTCGTCACTTCTAACTGTGTCTTCCTCTAGAATCTACAACATAATTGGTCTGAGACTAATCTCAGAAAAAAAACATTATTCCTTCACTTACAGTACAGTACACCTTCATTGACAGAAGGCGTACGAATTTCTTACCTTACAGGGATATACTTGACCCAAAATATAAACACAATAAAACCTGAGATCTCATATCCGACTGTAGTCGTAAAACATGGCGGGTCTTTGTCAAAATTCACTGTTCTCATGCCGTAGATGCTTTTTGTCTGTTGTGATTACATTTTGTTTTATTTGTTTCCAGCTATTTATTGGAATACGTCGACACAAGTTGCTCTACTTCGCCATTTCCGGCCGACATTCATTTTATATTCCGTATTGATCGTATTTGTTGGGTTCAAAACTGAAAAAAGCAACTATAAAAATTGCTGGTCCTGGTAAAATCGTTCAACTGATTTTTATATTTTATACCATAAAAGATTTATGTGGTCCTTTTGTCCTCCTATGTTTATTGCTTCTTTGGGCTGTAATGCGATTCGAGATCATTAAAAACACCACTTTGAGTTAAGATATAACGGGTATCATTAATACAATCCATCATTTATGATGACTTTACATGAAAAGTCAGCCTACCCCTAAAGATAAACTAAACACAACATTCGGTACAATACATTTAACATATTAGACACACACATAGAGTTGTTACATTTGGGGCATTTGTGGGCCACAATATTGTTAACACTCCTCATAATATTCTTATAATTTGTTATATTTTATATTGTAGCTGTTTATTATCCCTCAATAAATAAAATAAATAAAATAAAATAAATAAAACAGATGGCAGATACAAGTACCTACAATGGAACCAGTGACCTAACTAAAACTGCAGCAACGATTTATTACAAATGGCAACCCTGTTCGGCGCCCATCCGTCGGGGTTAGTGGGGTGAACGGGCTGCGGTCGCTGGGACACGGATCGATAACGCATCGTACTCCATATTCGGTGTGTAGCCTTCGCCGTGCAACTCTAGAATAGGCTGTTGCGGTTTTTGCTTTTGCCTATTTATGTTTCGATTTCTGTTCACTGTGTTTCACTGATTTGAAAAACGAACGAGAGTAGTGAGAGATTGTGTTTAGCATTTTGAGACTGGTCTTGTCTTTGTACTTTGTGCCAGTGACTATTGGGTACTTGCATAAAGCAGCAAGTTTTCCGGTACAGATCGCTGCAAGCTGATCTACGGAAACAAACGGCTACAATGTTTTACCTGTTTCTTTATGTGCATAAGTTAACACGGGGCACCCGCACCCAACTTGTCTTTACAGTAACAGTTGGAGGTACCTGAAACCTAACCTATAGCGTCTTCCGATAAAATATCGACATTTATTATACGCAATGGCGCGTTGCTGTTATTAGCACTTTGGTTGGTACGGTTTCCTCCCAAAATAATTCAAAAGCCGCCTTTTATGACACCCATGATCAGGGTGGTCTTGAAGTAACCGAGAGTCGAGCTCATGCCGCAGGTTTATTAGCACTAAAACTTGTAAACGCGCTAAAGGGCGAGCTTACGTGTTTCTTTTGTTCTTTTGTTAAGACTAGAAATACAGAACCGCCATTATTGATCTGACTCATCACATCTCATAGGTATTTCGTTCATTAGTTTGCCATGAAAAACCTATAGGTAACGAAGGGCTTAAAGGAAAATCGTCTTTGTTTTCTTAAGACGTTCTAAACAACCGAGTAGATACTGTGTGCATATCTGAGGATTTGATAAAGCTGTTCACAGTTTCCTGGAGAAATCTTACATCAAGATAACAAGAAATTTCTCTAACGCCCCTTCAATTAGGAGCTAAACGCAATAAGATTAACGCTCTTCCATTGACACTTAATTGTATAATTGAAGAGTAGGGTCGTCGCTGGCGCCGACGGCTACAACCAGCACCTTAATTACAGTCATTTGTCATAAACTCTACAGAATCGCTGTATAACCTTACATCGTGGTATAAATGCGAGGCTTCGCGAGGTGATCTACAAGAGTACCTACGATGTCATGGACTCCTCTTTTGTTACTAAACTTTGAATAGAAGTACTTGCCTATGAGCCAGATGTCAAAAACGTTACCAGCCTGAATTCTTTTGTAGATTTTGTTTTTGTAACATGACACTTGAAGTGGTAACTAATACGTTGGCCTGAAAGTGTCATCCGGATCACAACGGAGCAGCATTTTCTGAGAATAGTCTGACGTACAAACATACATACTGACATGCATCCAAAAATATTTTTTGTCGTGTAGGAATTGGAACGGTATATGGTATATAATAGGTGTGCTTACTTAACAAAGAAATGCTAACATACCGAACACATAAAATACCATACATTTTCGTAAAATAATTAGAAAAAGTTAAAGGTTACGGCATTAAAAGGTCACCAAGGTATTTAACAATGAAATATTGCCTCTAGGGAGGCTCCTGTTGACAATGGGTTATTTATTACTCTATAATATCAACACTGCTATTGTAAGAAGACCGCTATTGCAATTCAAATAAGATGTAAATTGGATTTAGAATTTTATACCACGTGGGAGGAAAAAAAATGTCAAGTGGGTTATACGATTATCAGTTGTTTATTGTCGATTGTTTGTCTGTAAATGATAAACTTATGTTTACTAACATTTTGTCTAATGATGATCGAAAAAACTTTCTATACCCTAATGAGTCTTTCGTCTCACGATCACTATTCGATGCATCACAATTACTGGAAGCTTGTTGGCCTTTCGAGCAGCGATCAAGCTGCCCTCAATATCACTCAGTCATGTCCAATCAGAAACTCAGAATCATTTTCTATTGAATCTAACTACCTATGGATTCACACGAGCATGAATAGGAACAAAATTGTAGCAATTGATTTCTGTTCCACCATTTTGAAATTGAAGTCAAGACATTTCATAGTTTTATGACTTTAATGCACTGTGTAATTTGTATATGATTGATAAAAAGTATTAAATCCTTTTCCTAACTAATATTATAAATATGAAAGTGAGTTTGCTACGATTGCACACTAAAAAGGCTGAACGGATTAGTATGAAATTTGACACATGGATAGACCATGACCTGAAGAATGACATAGACTACTTTTCATCCTGGATCTTAGACGAAGTCGCTGACAATAGCTAGTGATATAATAATTAGGATTGTCTTCAAATACCGACTATTCTCATTTTCCAGTGCCCAAAAAGCGTAATCGAGCAGCGCTTTAAAAATATTAAGATGATGTTAATTTTTTTTTAGGTATGCGAAAATGATGCTTTCTTTGCCAAAACGCAAGAAATAATCAAAATCTTCATGTTTTTTTCCAATGATTAGCGCGACCTATGACTTGTCAGTGATAAAATACATTCGGTGTGTCAGTATGTGGAATGGAGAAGTGAACTTAACCTCATATTCTCTTATCTCCCCGGATGACTGCGAATGCCGCTTTAACACAGTCACAATGTAATTAATGTCGAACAATGAATACGTCAGAATTCTATGAAAGTGTACCATCTAATGAACACTTACTAAATAAATTCCTGTTATGTTTTAAAATATCATTGTCATAATTATTTTGAAATAACGCGAACGGGCGACGTAAATTCGAATGTTATTTTTTGAATGGAAATCTCAAATCCAATAGCATTTTGCTTTAAATTTTTGCGTCAAGCACTAACAATATCATCCATAGATATGACTAGTCTTATAACTTTATGTGCGAAACGAGAATATTCAATTTAAAATGATTTACGTTATGTTTAAACTCCACGTGTTCGTGCTGGACCCACTGGTCAAATTGTAGTAGTTACTTATATAATTTTGGTTTTTATTAAATACCTACGCACTACCTCTATATTTCTATCGAAAACACCGTATTTATAAATACCAATTTTGACTCCATAGTCGGTAGTCCCGTCTGTACTCAATAAACACATTCTCAAAAGCTAATAAAAGTAAGATTGCTTGTGTAAACACTTTGTGTTAGCCGTCTGCCCTTTCTTGGCAGTCAAGAATCCGTGAACCGAAATCCAGTCGCACAGGATTTCTTGGAACCAATGCAACCTTAGCTGCGCCTGCGAACGATCTCATCACAGGCTGGAATATTTTTTGCTTGATTTATTTCCTTAAAGTTAGGTTAGATAAAAAAGGGTTTTGCACGAAATTGTATTGAGAATTTTGGAAATTAGTCTTCTATACCTAATATTTAAAATGAAAGTCGCTTTTCGTGTCTGTCTGTGTGACCGGGTTGTTCTTCCGAATTCCGCAACGGGTATTGATGCAGTTTTCACCACCATTTAGGGAAATTATTCCGGAAGGTTCTTGTGCATAATACATATTAATATTAAACATATGTACTTGTAATAAAGAAATCTCCATGTTTTTTCATGTCGTAAAAACCGTGAGAAGTAGGAGCGGGTCGCTAGTTTTACAGTAAAATCCTTTATTTGTATTGTCAACAGCCGTTTTCTTAAAACTGAACCATCTATAATTAGCCAACAATAAAGCTGCTAAAAATACATGACATCAGCTGATGCACAAATAACCCACAACTAGTTATTATTGATTCATTGGACATAATCACCTTCACTGCTTCGTTTATGTATGCAAATGACACGGCAGACATACAATATTAATGCCTACGTAGTGTAGGAGATAGACAAGAAGCCATTTTCTTTTATTTTCACGATCGGACCCAACCTTGAGTAAGTGTTATTACCTTATTAGTATTATCGCTGACTCGGTTGGATGAACCTGTTCGAATTCCACACGTGATAAATGATAGTGTAATTAATTCCATAATATTTGCTGATTTACGACGAATTTGAACAGATTGCATGACACTAAACCGAATAATAATTTTTTACCGGAATAAACAATAATATATCCACGTATTTACTAGATTTGAACTAGTTTACTAGCTGTTTGATAGAATTGAAGAAAAATATTGTGACAGTATTTTACCAATGACTGAAATTAATGAATTCTGTTCTACATGTCGGTAAATTTCAGGCCCATCATAAGTAAAAGGAAAGGCATTTCTTTTAAAGAATGTTGTAGATATAAACTTGTCAACATTAATTAATTCTCGCTGCACCGCTATAAAATATATTAGGGAAACAAAATTTATTAATTAAAAGTACAGTTCAGCTTCACTGTCTGTCTTGGCACAGGCATCGTCACCAGTGCGTATACGCAACGCACCATAATCATCGATTCACGCTCGATCGGTTTGTAAAATAAGAAAGCCGATTCTGAGAAATCGATATTATATTGATACATCGATTAATCGGTTGCTTGGCTTTGAAGGGCTGGATAATTATTGTGGCGACATTGAGTTTAAGATTGGTTTAAAATAACGATATTATGATTAAAAGATTAATTCGTTACTTAACTAGCGGAACGTGCCGCCTCAGAATCGATCGAATATATAAGAAAATTAATTATCTTCATTATTTATTTTTTTCGTATTATTTTCCTGTGTTTTAAAAGTTACGCTGCTATTAAAAACACTAAAAGACAAATCAAACAAATCAAAGATCATAAAAATCAGTCCAGCCGGTCTTGAGAGTTCTAAATAGTGTAACTAACCCGACTTTGTTATATTTATATGGGACTGTTCATTGACGATTTGAGGATTTTTTTCTTTGCAATTATGGTACCTAGATATCAGTATCTATCATAAATGCAGAAAAAAAAAAAAAAACAACTTTTTGCTTACTTTTGAGATCTTACGTAAGAACAATGTAGACCCCTCTCGCTCCCACGTAAGAAAAAATAAGACTAGTTTGAACGCCCTCCCTCTCAAATTGTCTTACGTATTAAATTAACAGCCCCTACGAGAAAAGTTGAACTAATAAGGTTCTGCATTTTGTGCAACAGTACATAATTCAGAGCTAACTTGATTGTAAAAAAAATATATACAACGTGTAACGTTAAATGCGCAAAACCTGAAAATAGTTTGATCAGAATAACGAGCAGAATTAATTGAACCACTTTTTAATATAGGTCACATTTTTCAAAAAATCTTCATTAAAAACGTTGCCGTGTCTATTTATTAATAGGTCAATCAAGCCAATGTCAGCGCGGCGGATCGGCCCGGTGACGACCGCTTTACCCCTCGGTAAAGCGTCGTCGTAGATGCAAGAAACGATCAGAATGGCCAGTAAAACTAAAACAGCACATAAAACGTTTACATTTTTTTAATGACTTATTTTCTCTCTGAAATAGGTAAATTAAATTAAAAATCAGTTAGGGTGTCTGAGGTTTTGCGCATTTAGCGTTACACGTTGTATATTTAAATTTATGACGTGTGTTATTTTAATATTTCCTCAAAGGTCTGCAGTGTTACTACGTAGTAAGGAATCAGGACTTTCTATGTGACATATTAAAACAAGGAAAGAGAAAACGTAATTCATTAAATCATCACTTCACCAAACACATTTACGTATACACTGCCAGTCAACAAAGCTTGTAATGGCTACATGCAACAGCGAAGTCGTATTCAAATCATATTTAAGGGTACAAAACAAAAATTATTTTTGGCTTGTGCAGTTATGCCATATTAAAGGCACTACGGTAATTAAAAAATGTCTAAATAACGTGACGTGCTCTTCGCGTGGCCAGAAGGCTGACCTAGTTTTAGGCCAAAGAATCAGCTTTGCCATCCAACGTGGCGATGCTGCCCGCCTTTTGGGCACTTCTCCCAATAACAACGATGCAGACGAATTTTTTGATGCCCAATGAGCTATTCCTCCTTCATGTACTTATACATAGTATACATATTTTAGTATTAGCTTGTATATTGTATTTAAACCAGCTAAAAATTGAAATAGAACCATAAATCTTGGTAGGCACCTAAATAACTAACTACTTCTCAACAAACGCTTTCTTCTGCACGAATCATTCCCACATTGAGAGCCGTTAGATGCTCATAATAAAACACTTCACACAGTCATTATAGCATTTCTATTACTTTAATCAACTAAATACAGTTGTATAGCTTTACTGTTAACTTGCACTTTAGCAGTCGTTGGCCAAACTTTATATAAAAGCGCAGTTTCAAATCCGTCTATTGTAGTTCGTAAATTACTATGGGCGCCATTTTTTTACTGCCTTACCTAGTCTAACCTTTTATGGATGTGAGGTCATGTTTGATTCAGCCTACGCTGTGATTACTAACTTGATAAGCTTTTTAGTAATTAAATACTTGTTGTGTAAGGACATGGCCCTATTTGCAATGTTGATATGTTACATTATGTTTGTGTTTAAGGAATATTTAGTTAAAATATAGAGCAAATTATGTTTTCTTCGTGACACCACTGAAGTTATTTCAATCTGGGAACATTTTTCACAATTGGACTCAAATAATTATGGAGAGAAATCTGATGCGCTACATACAACGTCATCGTCAGCCACGGCCGTCAGTCATGTTCAATTTATTCATAAATAAAATGATGCAAATTGAGAGCCTCATGTCCCGATGACATATCAACAGTTTCTCCAATGGTACCAAATGACTTCCAATGAGCTAAATGATGAACAATCATGTACCTTATATTTCCATGACTAGGCTAGATTTTATAATTAAACTGATGCATATTAATAGATCAGATATTTTTCTACAGGTCATTGAACAATTTTTTATACCTTGTTATGAACCCAATTAAATTGAATTGAATCGTCCTTGTGGGAGTGACGTGTGAATGTAATGGCTATGAAGTATTTGATGATAGTTATAACGTTTGATACAGCTAGCTTTATGATTCCTCAAGCCATAACTGGCTATATACATATATGTGTTTGGCGATCTCACGTAATAGTACCGTAGTTCCTTCTACAATTATGATTAAGATGAATCATCGTGATTATGGTTTTCATAAAAATAAAAGAACATCGGAGAAACAGTTATTGCTGGTGCAACATAAGAATCTCAAAGATATTAAAATATCCGCCGATGATAAAAGTGCAACACAAAAAGTCGCATTACATTATTCAAAGAAAGACAAGTAACATAACACGTAAGTCGTACCAAGCTATATTTTCTTTTCCATCGTTATAAAATAAAGTGCAGTTAATATCACAGTCAACAAAGCTTGTAATGGCCACATGCAACAGCGAAGTCGTATTGAAATCATATTTGCTAATATGAAAATATAACCATGGCTTAACGGTGCACACCATATAAGAGCGATGGTGAAACCATTCAGGCCAGTGGACCGGCCATTTTTGATCACGTTTAGCGACCTCACGCACATGGCAGACTTTTTTGGCGGATTGTAAGACATTGTTGCATGCGGCATGCGTGTGCGACTACAGCCTACACTAGAGCAAGTTGCGCGTCAGAATTGTCGGGTTTACCTACATTTAATTGTGTCGCCAAGAAAGGAAAAAGAATCAATGGGTCATTTTGTTAGTCATCCCAAACCGAAGACGATAACAGTAATGTATGATGTATGATATAATGTGGTTTATTGTATAGTTGTCAAGAAATATAATTGTTTCTTCTATGGTTCTATGGTTTCTGCGATACATAATAATTAGCGTCCGTTGTATTAGTGTTTTATGAATGGGGCACAACTATTTTCATAAAAAGGTCTCTACTAGCTCTATGCTCGTAAACCCTGTAATGAAAAGTCAGTCAGCAAGCAGTGGAAATGCGATAATTCCATGTCTACAGACGCCAGCACATCACGCTACCCGAAACTGTCAAATTTTCCCAGTCAACTTTGAACCTTATGGTTTAGGGATAAAGTTGAAAATCTATTAAAGAAATTTGACAGATTGTAGTAACTTGATATGCTGGCGTCTGTACAAACCGCATCAAGTCAAATCAACGCATTTGGTTCTAAGAAGGGGGTTAGCTTATAGAAAAAAGATTTATGAAAATAAGACAGCCAAGCTTACAACACGGTCTCTCAAATACTGCACACAAAAATAATCTACTATAATCGATTTTGAATATGAAATTCATATTGCCATTGGCCATTTTAAAAGCATTATATCCCGTCTACCATCTTAAAAACGATAAATAAACAATAAGCTTCGAATAATCCCTTCACCATTGAGACAATAAAGACGAAAGACGAAACATTATACCGAGGCAACGATGGCACTTACAGACTAAATATTTACATAACGAATGGTTTGTCTTCACTCAAACATTGCTGTAATCTATTTGGATAACTGGAAATGTCATTCCAAAGTTAGCCAAAATAATGTGTTGCTACACGTGATAATAATGTGACAAACATGCAAAATGTCATAGCTGGGTGTCGTTTCAATCAGCGCAGATGGCCATATGGTCTGACAGACTGACGCAATGCTAACGACCGCAACAGACCTTATGCTATTGACATTATTTGATGGTGTTTTAACTAAATACGCCTCCGCACATTAGCTAGAGGAAACAAAAATGTTATACCGTCTGATGTAACAGAAATGTATTGTGAGAGACAAAAAGAAATGTTCCCGTTACTTTTCTATGTACGCACGTGCTGCTCAGACTTGTTTCTGTAGGTACGAGATCAGATTATAGATGAGTTGAGAACAAACCAAATTGACGAAATGAGTCCGACTCAACCTCTGGATCAGAAACTTTAGGACTAAAAAGACGTGAATAAACAGATCTTAATGGCAAATGAAAAGGTCTCGATAGCATGGGTCTAAAGTTCTAAACCTAAGCGGACCCAGCATTGCACCGTGACATGATGTGGTCTCTTAACAAAGACATGTCACATGACCGATGTCAATCTAAGCTACATGACCAAATAAGTAATCTGAGGTAACCATTATAAAAACAATAGTCCACTCGGGTATTGTCCAGGTTTTATCTAGCTCTATCTTACCACACCCAACACAGATGTTGAAGCATTTGGCTTGCTTGCATGCGTTTATTATTTTGTCGTTACTAAAGATCATACTTCTGTGGATTCAATACTTTCTGTTCTAGGTTTGATTTGCTTTCCCAATACGTTCTATTCAATATACGGTTTCTATTTATTTGTACGTTTTCTACAATTCGTCCTAACACCCAAGTTAACATTCAAGTCCTTAGAATGACTAATTACTTATTTCAAAGTCAAAAATAACTTCTAAGACCCCCTGCATTTTCTAGGTCAAATTTAGGTGCTCTACTCGTAGCTACGTCTGATGTGAAACCGAGAATAGCATCTCTAGTGCTCTTGGCGTTTTTATTAGATTTGCTCAGTGGGTGTTGAAAGACATTGTTTATTTCAATACCACCAGATACGAAAAATGTGTTTGTTAGCTTTCTTACCTCATTCCCGTTTTGACGGTTATGATTTTCCAATGAGATACACTACTCGTTTAAATACTTTTCTCAAATAGCACCGTTAAGTATATTAACATTTTTACAGAATGTGCAGTTCTGTAAAAAAAAAAAAAACTCACCGTGAAAACTTGGGTGAAGTGAGCTGTCAATAGTGTCAATGCCTAGTATCAGGTGGAATGACACTGGACCTAAGTTTGGACAGCTAGATTTTTGCAGAATTATCCGGCTGGTCTTCAAGTTGTTCGTTATGAGTTGTTCTTCGACAGTTTCTCATAAAATATTTTTATGAAATTGTATGACTAGTGCGTAGAACACGTGTGTGTGTGTGCGCGTTTGTGTTGTTGTGCGGAATATGCCATTATTCACTGGAACGTCATGCAAACGTACCAAGTCCAGATCCGATGCAGTACTTATGGGGAATATAAAGTGACACATTCCTCAATTGAGCGGTAGCGTGCCGCGAGATCTCAAATTAGCGCCAATTTATGTCTCCGGCTGACTCACGGGCGCGGCTAGGTGATCATACATGTATCATCCTCTGTATTTCCTCTCCAAAAACAGACTAAAGAAGAATACTCGTAAAGACAATTAGTACACAGAGGTAGTTAAGTGCAACTCGCAATAATATACAATTTGGCTGTGGCTGTGAGAAATTTTGAATTGTTTATAGTTGTAACCACTTTTGATGGATATCTTCGATTGTTTACCGAAACGGAAACATCGATTCGATTAAATTACTCCCAAAATAACCGATCGCATTCAAAATCTAAACCACAATCATTCGTAAAAACAAACGTGCTGCTTTCAAGTCCCAAAAACTGTTTAATCAAGAAAACGATCAAAGAGAGTTGTGATTACAAATTGAGTTCTATCTTAAGAAATTAAACTATAAAACCAAAGCTGTAAATGATAAAACCTCGGCTCTGCTTGGTTACAACGACCTTGCTGGCAAATAATTGGGAACTGACGCAATTGAGCTCTTCCCAGCGTTGCGATCGTCGTCGTCGGGAAGTCAGGATGTCGGGGAATTAACTACAGGTCCACGAATTCAAGTTTGTGACCTTTAGTAGGTAAGATACAAGGACCTTCTTTATCTTTATTTAAAGCCCAAAGTGTATCGTGTCTTTAGCTGATATTATTATGATAAGATTGTGTACCATAATGTTACTTTAACCTCCAAAATGTTTTAATTTTAAATCTTCGAGTGTTACTGAGAAGTGTTGACTTTTGACACCTCATTAGCGAGAAAATTCTTCACTAAATTGGACTCTTATGTAACTTGGCTAAACAAAGACAGTGAACCTTCATGCGAGAATTCCATCCCATCTTACAGTAATGGAGCGACTGCTATAAACGCTCTGTCGTTTAATTGTACTACGTGTTGTAATCTTTAATCGTTTATAAGCGTAACTAATTCCAGAGAGTAATAAACCTTGGTATCCAGAGGCCCTTTTAATCTCCCCGACGCACGAGCACCCAAACTATTCCATAAATCATGCTGGCTTTAGATAATATCATCGTATTTGTACTAACTTAAATGGAGTTCCAATAAACTGGTATATTCGACATCGAATGTACTCTCAGAGAAGGGATTTTACGATTTATTAGTTTGTACCCAAAGGATATTCGGATTCCTTTAAATGATGGTATTATATAGCACGTACTTTTCATTTATATTTATGTTTTGTTTCTTCTTTTCCAGAATGTGGTGGACAATCACAGGGAACTTCGGAAACATCCTCCCAATTGACTGGACTAAATCGTTCTCCAGGAAGATGCATATCCCTACCTTGAACCTTAATGAGAAAAAGGTAATAGTAGTTTATGTATTATGTTTAGTGAATTCTGAAAATCTTGTTTAGATCCCAAACTTTTAATTTAATGAAAGGAAACAAAACATACGTAAGAGCACTGATATAATAGAACAGTTCTAAAATTCTTAATTTCTTTGGGATTCTCTATGCACTCTAAGTATAGGTACCCATTCTCCTCCACAGTCTCAGGCGCTGAAAATATTCTTACCCTTATTCGCCTAGATTGCTTAGTTGGCTGGAAAACATTTTCGTCGTTATGTAAAACTTCGAACACCTACTAAAATAAATAAAAGTATGTGAAAACAATGCCTTTTATTCATTTTAGACATCATATTCCATAGAAACATTTACTGCTTAAGACCTACACAATCGATATCTAAATAGAAATAGTGTTAGTTTTTTTTTTTTTCAAAACGACCGGGTTCGATTCCCGAGCTGAGTACAAGTTTTTTTTTAAATGTATGAATGCAGTTTTTCTTGTTATTAAAATCGATGACATGGTTCCTAAGAACAGATCTTCGTATATCTTATAGTTTCAGACTTTCCCATACTGACCGCTCTGAATGAGCCACTCTGTATACGATGGCCAACGACAAAAAAACTGATGAATAACGTTCAGCATTGTTTCGTGGGAAAATAAATTATTCTGGTGTATCATTATAATGTAATGCTCATCAAAACTGCAATGAATGTTCCAGTTTTTGATGAGGCTTGAATCGCAGTTTCTGAAATTCAAACGCGTGTGATATTCCACACCGTACGTTTGGTGTGATATTAATTATGTATGGCGAAAATGGAATATGATAGGCATTAGTGTATTTTTTTTTTTGTTTTGTGTTTTTTTTTTAAATTATGTTTTAATCATTTTATTATTAAAGTTCGTTAGTTGCTATTTAGTAGTAGAAGATCGTCTTCTACTACTAAATAGCAACTAACGAACTTTAATTTTTAATTTTAGGGTCGTAAGCTTTCAATTTTAGGGTCGTCAAATTCTGCTGAATCGTATAAATCAATACCCAGTTCCTCACCAGTTCATATAAATACTTCTGATGTCCCTAATTAATCAAATATGATACGACCGGTTTTCTCAATATTTTTTTAGTTAACATCACATTTATCAACATTTTTTGGGGAAGCCAGGAGTCTCTTGCGGAATATTGTTCCTTGTGTGTTCTTTTTAATTCCATTATCTATTATATCACAATGTATCGTTGTCCAGAGTTCAATGACACCTGACGACGAGATCCACAGCTCGGAGGACGAGGCTGTGGCTTCAGACCTGGACATGCACGCCCTCATCCTGGGAGGTCTGCACCAAGACCACGAATGTCCCGTCAAGACTGCTGATGAGGTAAGGAATGCTGAACGTAACCTAACGTTGCATCACGCCTGTATTTCCTGAAGCATCGTGAAGGGAGCGAGCGTATTGACTTTAACCGGGGACAAACCCAGACTACGGTCTGCTACTGATAATTTTCTAATAGAAAAATCCAATAACACGACCGTGTCACACTGTCGCGCTTACGGCCACTCTAGAATGAAGTAAATAGAAGAATGCTGAAAGGTTACCTTTGACCCTATCCGGCTATCTGGATCTATGTTTTTCATTTGTTTTTTTCAACTAATAGGGACCTACAAATAACCTAGTCGTTAAGACACGCTAAGAATTCTGAATCATGCCAAAATTGTCGTTCCAACAACCTAACTGACAAAATCTTGAACGATTAACTCGTAATTACAGTTCCACTTAAGAAATCAGACTTTAAAACTGACATTTTTCCATCGTTTCTGCGAATTCAGGTGATCCAGGAGATAGATGACATGATGCAAGACACTCCTTCATCAGAAGGGGACATCATTGAATACAATGAGGCCCTGGAGAAAGGGAAGGAGGTACTCAGCGCGCCGCTCTATGAAGACAGTGAGTATCAGATACCTTAAAAAAAAAAGTAAAAAATAACACACAAACATCAATATACGTCCTAAGACAGCCACACTGCCACTAATGAACTTCCAGAATACGGGATAGACTTCCAGTGTTGAACGTATAGCTTGTAAGTTGGTTTTCTGCTATTAAGTAACATCGTTGGAAAATGGATTGGTGGTCTTGGAATGATGTTATGAAGGTAACAGAAGCTGTTCCTGCTAAAAGTATGAACTGCTGTCGATTCTGTAAAAATCTCACCGTGAAATCATAAGTGAAGTGATCACTTAATATTGTTAATCCCTAGCGAATGACAGCTCACTCCACGCTCACTTCACCCAAGCTTTCACGGTGAGATGGTTACAGAATCTCACGGCTGTACTATATCCTTAGCTGTAGATATCAATCCTCTGTTCTCTTCCTTTCCATCATCTGTACTCTGTATTCTTCCTCTTAACTTTTCCGCTTCTCTTACCGAGGGTTTAGCCAGTTTTTATCTTTATCTTATAAAATTTAGTTGCAAATAATTATAATTTTATGACCATACAACAGAAAATAATTATATTGCAATATAAAAATTATCTTTTCACAATGTGACGCCATTTTCTCACGCTTTTTAATCAGATGGGCATGTCGCCAGTGTTAGCACAAGTATGTACCAAGCTAATTTAAAAAGCACGAAGGTCGGAGCAAATATTGTTAATTGGACGTAAACATCCCGTGCATGAATCATGTATGTACGTCGATGTCTGGTAGGAGCATTAATGGAGGAGGATTTCATACATATAAATATAGATCTGTCCACTCCATCACTCCGGCTTAACATTAATTAAAGTCCAAAAATAGTACCTCTCTAGAAATACATTTAATTCGATTGCAACATTTGTGAAGTAAGGACGTATGCCCGATTTCGGAGATAACTCATAGCTAGGTATTGATTCGACAAAATTCAGCGGTTGTTATTAACTTGGGGCGAATTTCATAAATGAAACTAAATAGATCAGCACGTCTAAACCGAGTCCAGTTTCTAAGGTGAAATTCGCCATGAGTGTTCAGTATGGGATGTTCATTTATTACGTAAGACAATTTTATTCCCTTTCTGATCCCCCTACGTAAGAAAAAATAACACTTGGATTAATCCCCTCCGCCCCTTTCAATCTTACGTAAGATTAGTATCTACCAAAATTGCAAATAAAAAGTAGCAAAAAAAAATTTAGACTTATAATTTTTGCTTAATTGAGACCCCTTCGTAAGATGTCATAAGAATGTCGGACCGCCTCCCCCTCAAACCTCCTTACGTTATAAATGTACAGCCCCTATCGCAATTGTCAAGGAGCCGATAGCTCTATTGCATATAAACTCCAATAGAAAATAGACGAAAAAATTACAAAACAATCAGTTTCCCTTTTAAAAGCTCACCAACACGCTTTAACCTCCTGAGTTCCAGACATACATTTTTTGGAGTTTCCTTTTGAAACTCTTGTAGTGCACTGCTTAACAACGTCTTAGTTTGGGAAAAATAGTGAAAAAAATCATGCGCTGGAAAAACTGGTTTTTCGCTATGTTCTACTTAAAGGACAAGGGAATTAAGCTCATAAGTAATTTATATAATATTCTTATATTTCATTCAAGACACTGTCAGAAATTGTGAGGATTAATTAACAGAATATTAATTTTGTATAAATTACTTTTATTAAAATTTCCAAAATGAACAAAAATTAAACTTTTTCTTAAATATAATCATCACAAACGAAACTTATACAGTCTTAATCAAAACAAATGTACTTTTTAATAGGAACATTATAGAGATCAATCCTTGCCAATCATTTACTCTTAAAACTAAGTTTTTTATAACTTTAAATGTCTTCGTGAAAGTTTGTAAAACAGTTTCGATTAGACGTGAAACATAAGTTTTTACATTTTTTGCAGAACACTGTGGTTTTTTTTAACACAGCCACCTTTTCTGCAGCGCCATGGTTTTTCACCATATTCTGGTAAATGTGCAGCACTTTTGGTATGGATTTCTTTGGAAGGAACTGTCTTCATCCGAATCATCCCCAGAATAATCAAAGTCAAAAGCTTCTGTTATTTCGCTGTCTGTGATCTCTAAAACAAACATAAAACATTGAAGAAACCTTAATGTACTTTGCATAGTACATGGGAAGACACTCTTGGGAAATATTAATTGCATACTGTCGTACTATGCAAAGAACATAAAAAATCATAACCTGATCACAAGCCCTTTATTTAATTTTTCGTAAAAATAATACGTTAAATTATTAGTTTTCATTGTTAATTCGTTAATTAATAGAAAAAAGAACATAATAATGAAAGAATTCATTCGATGAATAAATATTAACTTACCTTTGCGCGGACACACGCTCCGACGTTTGTCCTCCGACGCCATTTTTTTAAAGAAATTACAGATTACGTTTGAAATTTAACTTTTATTATAACACATGAAGCCAATAGATGGCACTGATAAAATATTTTGGTGTTGCCAATTAAAACGAAGAAGATAGATTTTTTATTTTCTTATGTACTATGCAAAGGACAGATGTACTCAGGAGGTTAAAATAAAACATAAATAACCCCAGAAAACGAATAAACGTTGGTAAAACATTCAACAACACACGCTTATTTTTCTCAAAACAAAAAATAAATTAAATATTCTCGCAAAGAATCTAGAATTCTAGAGTCTAGTTTATCCGAACCGGTTTGCCTTTTATTACCCTTAACGGAAACTAACGTGCCATGTTTTTCTGCACCCAATGACATAATTGATTTCGTAGCAATTTGTTTCTTTTTGTCACAGTAATTGTAATTGCTGAATAAGCAGAATATTCTGTTGGCGAAGTTTGTAGCGTGAGAAATGTGGGAATCTTTTGACAAAGACAAAAGTTATATAACTTATCTTGATGACATAATGTGTGGTACAACAACTATGGGTAGTTTGTAAATATAACATGTTTTGTTTATTATAGTGCTTAGCAAACACAACATGGCTTAGGTATCAGCCAAGTATCAACTGCCTTTGTGCTTTTGCGTTCTATTCTATACATAGATACAGTATAGCACCCTAATCGCGTAACACTATTACTCTCAATTTGAATCATTTTGAAGCATATTGCTAATCCATTGCTCCATATGTTCGAAAAATGTGTCTGCTCAACAACGTAAATAACGCAATGAATGTTGTTGAACTGTCAAAAGGAAACCCATTGCTACTGATAGTATGTTACGCAATTAGCCTGCCGGACACACTGGTTAGATCCAGTAGTAAATAGATGAAACAAAAATATAATTCTGTCTGACCCTAGTGATTATGCAACAACTGGGGCTCAACAAATGTCAGTGGCGATACGATTTCTTTGGAAATTATTAGGTACCCGACTACATTAGATAGTATCAGCACCCCAATTGCGTAACACACAATCAATCTGAATAATTTTAAAGGATATTATTAATCCATTGCTACATATGTTCGAAAAATGTGTCTGCTCAACAGCGTAAATAACGCAATGAATGTTGTTGAACTATCAAAATGAAAGCTATTTCTTCTGGTAGTGTGTTACGTAATTATCCCCCTGTTTACATGTGACTTTCAAAGACTGTCTCATAACTTCATACGCTGACAGCTAATATACAATAATCTAGAAAGGTATCTACGATTCTATACAACGCCTTCATAATTTCTTAGCAACGCTGATTGATCCAACTGACTATGAAATTCAGGTTGAAAATAAACGATAAAGGTACCTATTTTTACATTCTAATAACACGAGAGTAGCCGTTGTAAAAGAAAGTATAACAGATTACTGCTCGATACGGCTGCAATTATAATTTAAATATTAAAATGGTCATAAATACAGATAATTTCAACTTTCAGTAGCTTTTACGGTTTTGTCCATAAACTAGTTTATGTGTAATTCAGTGTGAAAGTAAATCATAAATTAATCACAGAAGCTCGCAATTGTCGTCATTCGATATGGGAGTTCAATCGAGTACAGTCGCTCTCAAAAAGATTGTAAACGTAGTCAAGAGTTCATTTTATTGTCTTCAAGCTTTGTTCCATTATTTTATATTAGTTTTTGCCCGCAGTTCCGCCCGCGTGGTTGTCTGAAACTATATTACTACCGCGATAAAAAGTATCCTATGTTCTAACCCAGGTCTTGGTCTATCTTTGTGCCAAACATCGAAATCCGCCTGAAAATGTAACACAGCTACTTTCGCATTTATAATATTAGAATATGGATGTGCAACCATAAAACATAATAACACATTGGGTAGATAGTTTATTGTAGCTAACGATTATGTAACACCGATTATAGATATTCAAATGAATTCTTGTAGATGTGTACCAGTGTACAACTTTTGAGTCCGACTGTACGCTCTGCCGATGCCCCGGCGCAGCGCAATGGCCGATTCTTTCGCTCGAGTGCG
Source organism: Eremobia ochroleuca (assembly GCA_949629135.1). NCBI lineage: Eukaryota > Metazoa > Arthropoda > Insecta > Lepidoptera > Noctuidae > Eremobia > Eremobia ochroleuca. The sequence goes on from OX451398.1 coordinate 14,332,180, forward strand.
TTCACCCCTGCGCTTGCGATTAATTTGGCGCATCACTGTTTCCTCAACCTCATACGTTGATAGGCACTTAATTACACGTTTATTTTTCGTACATTATTAATAAAAATGGATAAACGCTAAAGTATTTGATAACCCAATTACAGTCTATAAAATAAATCACGATCTAGATCAAGTAGGTTTTAAAAACATCCGATTTATTTATTTGCGTTGAAACTAGCGCGGTAGTAAACATTAGTACGTCTAGTAAATCTTATAGAAGAACAACAGATGTGAGATATTGACGAACTTTATCCAAACCTGGTTTGAAAGTTCTAAAATACACACGAACTTTTTACGTAATCAATCAACTCTGCCTATCGCAGTCCACTGATGAACATAGGCCCCTCTCAAGCTACGCTACAACAGCCTGTCCCCCACCTTCTGCATCCAGTCGGTCCGAGTCACCTTTTAAGGTCGTCGGTCCATCTAGCTGGGGGGCGTCCCTCACTACGCTTACCGATACACGGTCTTCACCCCAGAGGGTCTTCGCCCTAAGCTCAAAATCCGTAGCTTCGGACAATATTACGGGCGTTTCCGACGCCGTACTTCTTTCGGACATAAGATTAGTTCGGGGCTCAAACTAAGAATGATTGACAACATGACATAACAGTTGTTCCTAAGCCCGATGCGTTTTTGCATGCTCGAAAAGTGAATTTGGCACCCGTATCTTCGTTGACGGACTTAGAGAGTAGACTGCTTTACGTAATACGACTTCTTATAATGAATTCTATGCGAGTAGGAGACGGTCGTATCACTGTCTGAAATTCTATTAACTGCTGTGTTCCGAAAAAGTAATCATGTTCTTGGACGTGTCTTTAATACAGATAAGTTTTGTTCACGTAGGTACCTTTTGTAACTTAATTTGTTTTCTAATCGCAGTCCTTTTTACCCGACTGTGCGACAGCAAAGATAGGGTTAGGTATGCTTTGACTTGGATTGCCTTCAGTTATTATATATTTGTTAAGTTAATTCCATGTATTTTTAATCTACGTACTGCTGTTTGTATTCCTTTACAAAATAAAATAAAAAATAAATCTGTAGCTATGTATACATGGTGGCAGCCGGCACATCGACGCGCAAACCGTAACCATGAATTCAGCACAGATTCTAGACACCTAGCGTTTCATAGAAAAGTGAAAAACCTACGCGGTCAAAATGTATGGCCAATTTATTTTTTTATAACAGACGAAAACTTACGTCGCACCATTCAGAATCATGTACTGCCGTGCGATTCTGTAACCATCTCACCGTGAAAGCTTGGGTAAAGTGAGCGTGTAGTGAGCTGTCATTTGCTAGGGATTAACACTATTAAGTGCTCACTTCACTTATGATTTCACGGTGAGATTTTTACAGAATCGACCGGCTGAATCCACGGAAACGGGTTGTGCGTCTGTTACTCAGCCACCCTGTATTTGTATCTTTCCCTCAAAGCATTCTAACTGCTCGATGGATTTGCATAAATATGAGGTGTACATCGACTCATTTCGATATTGATGGAAAATTACGGAACTAAGATCTAAAAGCGATCAGGAGTTAGCACATAAGCCAATAGGTACATATAGTGTGAAGCTGAACAAATTAACAATGCACAAGGCAAATCGTTGCACTGCTATTCTTGCCATTGAGGTCGCTATTCACTCTTGTTTTAATTGCAATACTTAGGTTCCAACGGCCGGTTTATGGAACGAAAACCAACACAAAAATTAGCTAACAAATTGTCAACTGCTGTGATTGGTTGACGCAATTATCAACAGCCGATGGATCACTGCTTTCTGCTCTCCAAACCACTGTTCTCAAAACGGTGAAGGAAAGCATCGTGAGGAAACCGGCATGTCCTAGAACCAAAAATTCGAAGACATGTGACATCTACCAACCCGCACTGGGCCCACGTGGTAGATTATGGCTCTCGAAGAGGTCTGTGTTCCAGCAGTGGGAACACAGGCATTTAGGTTGATTATGAATCGCATCACTTGACACTTCGTCTTTGGTTTTCGTCCCAGAAACTGTGTGTTAGTTATTCGCCTACCTACTTTTTCGACCATTATTAGAAGCGTTTTTCCTGAAATAAAACGCATATTAAATACTTACCTTATTTGAAGCTTACTGTTTGAGATAGGCCCTATCTGTTTTCCGGTTATTTATGTCCTTCTTCTTCACTCCTATATATCTGTCTCGCTCGCACACTCCCCACCAGGCAGGCTCGAGCGCAGTCGGCAAGCTCGAAGGCATTCACGAATCATTGAGTCGAAAATACCAGGCAGAAATTAATTGTAAGCTTCAAATAAGGTAAGTATTTAATATGCGTTTTATTTCAGGAAAAACGCTTCTATTAAATCCATGACCGTTATTTGAAGCTTACTGTTTGAGACGTGTTTGTTATCGCCTGGTGGTGGGGACGCCAATGTGAAGTAAGTTTGATTGACTTCAGGAAAATAATCTATACCTATGGATTAAGCAATAATCATTATTTGGAAGGTAATATGTTATTAAATTAAACAGCTTTGGAGTGTGCAAGAAATAAATTTATACAACAAAAACCAATCATTAACAATTCTGTAATCACAACAGTCACTCTATCAGTATAATCTGTGTTCCAAGAGATTATTATAGACAATAAAAATTTAATCAGCTGGGTTGAACATTCTAGTAATGCTGTTGCTAGCAGAGGCTGGCAGTATCTCTCGTCTGTAGAAGCGTGTAAAAGTCTCTTTGGACTTCCAATTTCCTCTGGACAAAATTTCATCCAGGGGTAAGTTATCAGACCAATTTTTTGAAGATACTGCTGATCGTAGACTTCCAGGTGTAGCGGGTATACCAGCCTCTGTTAGTACAGTTTTAACCCATCCCGCAATCACAGTGCGAGAGGCCGCCTTTGCTTGTCCTCTGATATTTATAAATAAGTTTTGACAATTACCCGAATCTCTTCTATCTTTAAGAAGATCAATTAATTTTTTGACCCAAAACACAGGATCCAGATTTTTATTACTCGTATTAGGCAGTAACTTCCATCCCGATTGCCTATGAGTGTCACTATCGGTTTTAGAGCCAAATACTGGCTTTAAAATAATGTTACAGCCGTCTTCGATGCAATGCTCTGAGTCCACTAGTAGCAATGTCAGATCGTGGACTCGTCTGCCTGAGCACAGGAGGAGGAGTGTTGCTGTATGTCGAGAAGTGGCAAAAGGGTTATTTTCATCTACAGTGTTTGAACTTAAAAAAGAGGTCAGGGCATCTATATTCCATACAGGAGGCTTATGGGCGACAGGCTTCTTTAAAGCAATAGACTTTAAGACGTGATTTACTAATGTATGCGAACTTATTCGTCCAGCGTCTTCGGCATTGCATAGAGTAGCCACCACCGATTTGTGAAGCAAAATAGTGTTATAAGAAAACTTCTCGACTAGATGTAGGTCCGCTAGATATCTAGCAACGATGGGCCCTGTTGGGTGAAAAGGATCCAAATTATATTTTTTAGACCAAGATACCCATCGATCCCACGCGACCTTATAGGTTTTAAGAGTCGAAGTACGCCACGAGGATTTAAGTAATTGTATTTGATCTTCATTCCAACCCGTCAAACTCTTCGACCACCCCCACACTTCCAGACTTCGAGCGCCATCTCTTGCACCTTGGGGGGTGGCAGACCGGTCGTGGTGTCTATTAGATTCTCCCTGAGATTGGTGATCGACCACGGAGCTGCTACTGCTCGAGCTTTGAGATCGGCCCGCCAGAATACCCGACTCCACCGGGGGACAATTAAAAGGTACAGCCCGGTCGCCGAGTTGAGGTGGGTCAGCACCTTGGGTATCAGATATGGTGGTGGGAACACCCACGCAAGGTAATAGTTCCACTGCCGGGAAAAGGCATTGTGGAATAACGCTTGAGTATCTGTTAGATCCAGAGACACGTAGTTGGCTACCACGTTTGTTCGACTGGACGCAAATAGATCTACTACCGGAGTGCCAAACTTGTGAAATACCTTCTCCGTGCAAGCGGGCAGAAGATGCCATTCTGGTACTAGCTTGTGTCTGGAGAGGTGATCCGCATGTCCGTTGTAAATGCCGGGTATATAATTGACTGTCAGATTTATTTGATGACAATCTAGTAAGCGGAACACTCTGTACGTTACTTCCATCAGAGGTGGTGATCTCGTGCCGCCCTCGTTCCGCAAGTGGACCACAATTGTTCGATTGTCGCACTGGAACAGAACAGTGGACTTGCACAGTAGAGGACCGTGGGTTTCGAGCACCTTTAAGATTGTCAGCATCTCTTTTAGGTTGCAATGTAGATGTTGTTCCTGAGCAGTCCACACACCTGACACTGCGTAACCGTCCACCTGAGCTCCCCAAGCCAGATCGGAGGCGTCTGTGGTCACAAAGTGAGTTGATGGTGGTAGATGGATTGCAGATGTTTGGTGGCAGTTGTGAAGCCACCACTGAAGATCTTCTAGGACTTCGTCTGGTAAGTGGATCTCCTTCCTGACTGGCATATTTAAAGATGCATTTAGGAAACTGAGCAGAGACCGGTAATGTAGTCTGCCCTGTGGCACCACAAAACTTGCGAAGTTTAGAAGGCCCACTAGGCTTTGTAATTCTTGCAGGCAAGCCTTGCCCAAGTTCAGCCTTGCAGAGACCTTGTGGATAAGATTTCTGACCTTGTCTTGCGGCAGAAATTTTTTGTTGGCCCAAGGATCCCACTGAACTCCCAGATACACAAGACTCTTTTGTGGGGATACAACGGATTTCTTTAGATTTACTTGCCACCCTAGATATTCTAGACGGTTCAGGAGCGTACGAACATGAGTTTGCAGAGTGTCCTTGTCCTGGTGAACAACCAGGAAATCGTCTAGGTAGACAATTATGCGCAGATTCTGTTCTCGCAATGTTTGAGCGACCCAGTTGCTCAGAGAAGCAAACACCTTCGGTGCTGTACTGAGGCCGAAAGGTAAGCAGGTCATTTCTAATAGCTCCCCTTGGTAAATCAGGCGCAGAAATCTTCTGTGTGCCGGAGATATTGGTAAATGAAAGTAAGCTTGCGAAAGGTCTACTTTGCAAAGCCAGTCGCCTGGCTGGAGGAACTCCGGTATACGAAATACATTTATCAGGCTGAAGGGTTCCGTGATTACATATTTGTTTAAAGCTCTTAAGTTGAATATTGGGCGGTCGAAGCCATCGCTCTTTGGCACAAGAAACATTGTTGAAAGGAAGCTCGGGGAACGTCGCACTGCTTCTAATACACCTTGGTCTTTCATCTGACTGATGAGTGCCGACATCGATTCGGACTCCTGAGTGATGTAGGGCCCTTTTCTCAGATGTGGCAACATTAGAGGTGGTTTCAGAAGAAAGGGTATGCGATACCCTGATATTATGCGCAACAGAAAGTTTGGAGCTCCCATTTCCTTCCATCGATTGTAAAATAGTGCTAGTTGACCCGCCCTGAATTCTGTCGAGTCAGAACTTACGGTTTTTGTTCCCAGAGTTGTAGTCTGAGGAGACTCCGGGGCGTTTACGGTTTCCTTTGCCCTGACTCTGAGGCTTGTAGCTTTGGCGGCCACCCCGGGAGCGAAATGAACCTCTGTTGTTGCTTGTAGGCGCCGTGTGACGGTCACTCTGGCTGCTCTGTCGCTGAGGACGTTCATGATAGCAATCCTGCGAGGACTGGCGGTATTGATAATGTGGATGAGGCACAGAGGCGCAGCATCCATGGCTGGTACCCTGCGAGGGTCTATGATAGTGAGCCGACCCCTGCGGGGGGTGGCGTGCAGCCTTGCTTGGTCCTGCTTGCGAAGCAGAGCCACTTGTAGGTTTGACTAAGGGCATGAATGTCTTTTTAACTCCACCCATTTTTTCAAGGGCAGCGGTAAACGATTCGCTTTCGAATAAATGGCGGTCTGATGGTGGGATCTTGCGCAGCGTTGCCTTTATTAACGGATCACGAACGTGATTAGTTATTCCATCACGGCGCATTTGAATAACTTCAGCCCTGTGTCCACAGATAAGCTGCAACAAATCTGAAGACGCCTTGTGGAAAACACCTTTAGAAAAAACCTCCGTGATCTTATCCTGCAAGCTATTAAAATTTAAACCCTGTTCTGCATGAGCCCAGGATAGTAGTTCTGTCAAAGTAGATGATAACGCCTGCCTTTGTTCCAGCGCACAAAAAGTAAGAGCGGCGTAAGCCTTGTCAGCATAAGCCAAATGGCGCAACTGATCATACGCACGAATCTCCTCATTAGCTTCTAGGTCAATAAAACCAGGCGTATGGCAATATGATTTCTGTACTTCAGAGTACCTGACCTCACTCCATTCACTTTTATTAAAATATTGTATATCCTGAAGGGCTTTCAATAAATTATCGGGTGCTTTAGGAACCGCAGGCTCTTTCAGTTTTGTTTCAATATCGAAATTGAACGGCAGTTGAACCTGAGTAGGATCACTCGCGCACGCGTCACTACCATCATTGTACAAGATGCCACTAACACTGTCACCAATCAACAAGTCGTTGTCTATAACTGATGCGGGCTCCGCACCGCCACATGGCACTGATGATGATAAAGTAATTTGATTACGTAAAGCACTCACCTCTCGGAATAACTTGTGCATCTGCCGATTGTCTTTCCGTGATTTGCGACTATATTTGCCCCCCCTTCTTTTGTGGTGACGGCCACGTTTCTTCTTTCGGTCGGAAGAGCTCGCGGAACCCGTGGAATCACTTGACGAAGAAGGGCTGCTACTAGATGATGAACTCCTAGCTGAGCGTGCACGTTTCCGAGAACTGGACTGAGCCGGCTTTGGCACCCGATTTCGCGATAAATCATGTCGCGGCTCCTCAACACTCGCGTTCATACATGTACTATTTTTATCTAAATTATCCATCCTAAAAGTAATCGGTAAAACACAAAAATACACAACTAGGACACAGTATGATTATGGCACTTTATACTGAAGAAAGGACAATAGGTAAATGTTTCTAGAAACAAAAAGAAACCAAGAAAAATAACGTTAATATCAAATCGACTTGAAATACGAACGGTATTACCGTTTAAATTTGAAATTAACTCACGCGCGGCTGATACTTCTACTTATGGTTTAGTGAGGTGAAGACAACCGCACCCGTCGGAAAACAAGACGCCAATGATTCGTGAATGCCTTCGAGCTTGCCGACTGCGCTCGAGCCTGCCTGGTGGGGAGTGTGCGAGCGAGACAGATATATAGGAGTGAAGAAGAAGGACATAAATAACCGGAAAACAGATAGGGCCTATCTCAAACAGTAAGCTTCAAATAACGGTCATGGATTTAATACAGTTCTTTCTTATAGGTACAATCAGGGAAATTAATTGTTAAGCAAATTAATATCCTACGTTTATTTGCCGTCTTATAGCCATTTCATACAACTATCAAAAAAAAACAGTTGTGATTTGTATATACGGACAATTTTAGTAGGTAGTCAATTTGCCAATTTATTTCCCTGTCTACATTTAAGTTTTTAATTATGTCGTATTTAATCCTCGTATTTTCAATTCCAGAACTGCGCACATACTCGCTTGCTCAACTGAACGAAATATTCATGGAGTTAGAAGTACTCATCCGCGAGTTTTCCGAGACTTTGATTGCCGAGTTGGCTCTCCGTGATGAACTGGAATATGAGAAGGAACTCAAGAACACGTTCATATCTCTGCTGCTAGCTGTTCAGAACAAGAGGCGTCAGTATCACATTGAAAAGAAGAAGAGACCACTGCCGCCTAGGTCACCCAATTTGGGTGGTGGCCATTCTGAGTCAAAGGTGAGAATGTCAGCGTTACTTTTTTTCTCTGGAATAGATTGTTTGATGATCTCTGAGTGAATCGGTGATCGATATAAGTTAACGAAAATTTAAAAACCAAAAATCTAACGACCAATAAGCCATTAACGGCAGCTGGATAAATAAATAAATCGTGAGATGGATAAATAAATAAATCTTAACATGGATAAATAAATAAATCGTAAGATGGATAAATAATTAAATCCTAAGATAGATAAATAATGAAATCGTGAGATGGATAAATAAATAAATCGTAAGTTGGATAAATAAATAAATCGTGTGATGGATAAATAAATAAATTGAAAAAGATGGATAAAAAAATAAATTGTAAGATGGATAAATAATTAAATCGTAAGATGGATAAATACATCGTTTTTTTTTTCTGGTATATGCTTGGAAAAGTCGGGTAGATGAAGGAAAGTGCAGTGGCAAGAAATCGTGGATATGGGAATCAGATAGTTATTGCCAGTCTCATTTTAGTATTTCAAAATCTGTGTGTATGATATACTTAGGTACCAACCGGTCGATTCTGGAAAAATCTCACCGTGATAACTAAGGTGAAGTGAGCTTAGAGTGAGCTGTGAGTCATGCTAATGCAAGGGATTGACACTATTGACGACTCACTCCACGCTCACTTCACCCAAGTTTTCACCGTGAGATGGTTACAGAATGGCACGGCTGTTCTACAAGTCCATTTCTTGAATTACTTAAGTACCTACCTACTTAAGTACTTATTTTATAAAATTGTATAACTGACTAGAAATCTCAACAATAGTGGTGATAGTGACAAACAAACAGAGAAAGTCCCTTGTTACGGGTAGTTAAGCCCACGAGTTGAGCCTCTGTTCCGTCTCGTCGACTGTTCGTGATCGGCTAACAATCTGTAACTAATCGATTATTTGTGACCTTCCTTTAGTCACAGAAATTATACTAAAGTATAATTTCTAGTTACACGTGGTAAACCACGTGTAGCTTAAATAGTATCTATTCATTCATATTTTGTTGGCATGTCTTATGATGAGGCCACACTGCAGTGGATATACATAAGAAAGAAATAAAGAAAAATGTTTATTAGTCACAGAAAGATATATATTAGATATATTAGTATTTTTTTATATGAAATTGACTAACAAATACCCAAGTGAGTAAAGCTTAGGAGCAACGAGACACAGAGGTATAGAAGTTTTATTATTATGAGGGCTCTTCTGTGTACAGTTCATAAAATTTTTTAATCATACTAAAAAATATTTGACGCATCTCGAGGCTCTTGTTAGGCGGCTGGATCAATGGCCAGATTCTGAAGGCAGTACTCTTCGATACTACTTCCATCGTTAGCAAGTTCCTGTCTCTGGTCCCTAACCACCGGTAGCTTGGAGCCTGCTCCCGACACCGGCAAACCACAACTTTTTATCTTTTTAAATATTTTTATAACTTTTTTTTCAAAAATATCAAAATATGTATTTTATACATATGGAAAAAAAACTACCCATCTATTATTATAATCTTCCTATTTTTATTTTTCTTTTAACTTATTCGATTTTATCAGCATAATTATTTGTATTGTTTTATGTTGCAGTACTTGACTACAGTGATACCATTCCACCTAGACAACGGACCCCCCGACAACCAGTCGCTCCAAGTGCTCATTAAGAGTAAGTTCAAGTATCACATACACACATACACAGATAAACTACCGCCTTTATTATTATTTTTTTTAAACGTCGCCTCACACTAGGAATTTCTCCTGTATCGTGGGTGCGTTTACAAACATTTAAACTCACATACACAAACAGCCAGACCCGGAACAACTACTTGTAGGTCATACAAATATTTATTCCATGCGGGAATCGAACCCGCGACACGCAGCGCAGCAGTCATTCGCTTAACTACTGCGCAAAGCGTGTCGTCAAGTTTATCCCATGGGGGTAGCCATAAATTACTGAACGCCATCTGCTATGATCCTTACATACTATTTTCATTTATTAAATAGCCGTAGGTATTTAATTTGCAGTAAAGTAATCAAAATAATTGATGCAACCTGATGAATCAGTTGTTGGACTAATAATTCTGCGTTCTTCTAACAACCTTCTACTCTGTCCTTCTCATAATTGTGACTTTGTTCATTCTTCCTTTCATATTCAGTCCATTCTTCTTTGCGAGGCGCTTCCTCTCGATATCAGGACGACCACTAGTCAGTATACATTTAAGCGGAAATTGCAGTTATTTTCAAAATAAATAGCGTAGAGTCATCTCAACACCTCTCTTCTTTGAATTTGTATATATTTATATATTATAAATATATAGGGGGACTGGTAATTAGTGACCGATACTTAAACACGTGATTCTACTCATGACAACAAACAAGTTTTATAATGGGACAAAAAGTGAAATGACGAAAAAAAAATCAGCTGTTCCCTACATTTTGACGAGTCGTATGAACATAAATGTAGGGAACAGCTGATTTTTTTTTCGCGATTTCGGATTTGGGCCGATAGTAAAAGTTGTTTGCAATGATGAGTACAATCATGTGTTTAAGTATCGGTCACTAATTACCAGTCACCCTATATATTATAGTAAATCGTATGTGTGTTTATAACCTATTTATGTATTTGTCTAGTTTTTATTTTTTATTTTTGTCGTTGTCCTCTCAACCAAAGCACCTGCCATCTAATCTCTTCACCACCCTTGGTTGACTGGAAGAGAATGCCTAAGGCATTAAGTCCGCCTTTGTACCTTTTGTGCGAAAAGATTAAATAAATAAATAAATTATTATTAATTAAATTCGATATTAGTATTTCCCCCAATCTAATTTCATTTCTCTTCGATCAGTCAATAGTTTATCCATTACTAATGAAATTGTTTGTCTATTCCAGTTCTAAAGGCGATCAACGAGGATAGCCCGACCGTGCCGACGCTATTAACAGACTACATCCTCAAGGTCCTGTGTCCAACATAAACACAACGCCACTCTAGCCAATTGAATCTAAAACAATTGAACACATTCAACATTTCAACATTCGCACTATACACGTATAACAGGTTCTAGGCCATATCATTGTCTACACAGATACTTTGGTCACGGAATAGATAGGTACAGATGGTAAGCTCCATACGACGACTGAAAACAGGCAGACGCATACGCACGGTGATCTCTAAGGTATGACATTCATGATCGACGTAAAACCATTAGTAAATCATTGAAATGTAACCTTATCTCGGTAAGGTAAGGTATAAATTAGAATGACGGCCGACAGTTTTATCAAATTAATGGCAGTAATTCTAATTTAACCTTTATAACAATGTCATAAGGGTTGGATTGGAATGACTTACGAATAGTTTACGTCATCTCATACAAATGTCAATCGTGTGTGCGCTTGCACTCGGTGTACATAAACGCTAGTCTATGTGCGGGCGCGTTTTCGCTTATTGTCAGAAGCCGGCCATCTTTACTCCTCTATTTTGTGCTTTTGTTCACTTAGAATAAATTTATTAAATAGGTGTTTTCGGTGGCACTCGATATAGAACGACTAAAGGTGCAGCCACACTATCTTTAATCGATACTATTAAAATCACGTGACTGTAAAATGAAAGCATTTAATTGATATTAAACTGACACTGATATTTATATCACAGGTATCGAATATTAAGTATTGTTGTTGCTCATTAAAATTGATATTGACTAAAGCACCTTTAACTCGAACTGTCTAAAAAACTCACATTTCAAATAGAGTAAATTATTTAATAAATAAAAATATTAATACTAAATTATTCATCTTGTATATGCATTACTTAATAGAAAACACATTTTACAAGACAATTGATATCCTATTATTTTAATTTGCAATGTTATGTTGAATTAATAATACAGCCCGATATAAACTTTTTGGCGGCTCGGAACATGAGGCGAGTCGCTGCGCAGTGATACATGCTGGTGTCAGCGGGGGTGAGGAGGTACTGCGCAGTGAGTAGAGCACTTCAGGGGGCCTAAGTCCGTTAGCGAAGATACGGGCCCGACCGAAAGTAATACAAAACTTTGGAGTGAATCCTACACCACATTAATTAACTATATCGGACGGGTAAAACTACAACGGGAGTAGGGAGACCTTGCTAGGTCGGGTCCCAACATTATCTTATGTCCGAAGATGATACGGAGTAGGAATTGCCCGAAACTTTGGATATTGCGCTTAGGGAGCAGACCTACAAAGACGCCATGAAGTTTGGCGCGTACTGTAACAGCAATAATATGTATCAAACAAAAATGTTGTTGTTCTGTTGAACTGTTCAAATCATTGCCATTGCAACAATTCTTTTGGTGGTTAATCCCAAGTGTAAAATATATATTCAACTATATGTATGTCTTTATTTGCATAAATGAACTGTGATATCATTAAAATAGTTTAATTAATGCTTCCTTTTAAGATTTACCTACGTAGCTATTTGTTATTCTTATTATCTCTCGAACACTTTAAAGTATTTATTTTAGTGTATATTGTCATATAACATCAATTGTCACCGGCAGAATGTGAATTCAAAATGTAAATATTTTAAAAACATATATGTAAAATTGAAAAGTGGAATTGTCCTCTCATATTAAATGTTTAGCTAATATAAATTAGGGTATGTAGGTAATCAGAAGAGGCTTGTAAATAGTGTTTAAATATCAGCTTCTAGGATTCGTAGCTTAACTTTTATTTTAACTATTGACCTTAACTCGTCATTTTTATTATAAGAACATCGAATTTTGTTTTTATTTTATTTTACAAGCTAGTGTCAAAGATTTAAATTGTTAGATTCGTCGCGTTAAAAGATAGTCGCGTTTCTGTTACGTTTTGACACCTCTGTCACACAATGACGCAGTGGCTTGATTGTCATGGAAACGCTATTTCATAATATTTGAGCTCACTCTTCTCAGTATTGACACTTTTTCGCCTGAAAAGGCACGGTGAGTGCAAATCTAGCGATTTAAATCTTCGTCTAGAGTTTTAGCTTCCTAGTTATAGTGTGCCCGAAATAAACCAGCTAATTATGAATTTTAAGTAATTCCATTAATCATGAAATTTTGAGTAGTCGTATAACAACGTTAGGCTTAAGGTTTATCTCTAGTCTCAACTTATAGTAGTCATACATTTGTTATTTTTAAACACGACGGCAGGGAGCTTGAATGTTCATTAAAGTGTAATAATAATAATAAATAATCGCATGATATTAAGTATGTAAAATAACTAATGTTGTAATTTCAAATACATTTTATTATATGTATTGAATTTGTTTGCAAAATTATATATGGCGAATGCTTCAGTCGCACATTTTAATTACGAATAGTGAAATCACCGACTTGTTGTGCATAATAAAATGTTGAATGAATGGACTGGACAAGGTACCCAATGGGATAAGAGCTCTGATAAAGAAAAAAGTTTAATTATCTTCATACACTTCATTTTAAAATCTAAAATCGACTTTGTTCATGAAAATAATGACAGTTCAAAAATAAATTACAAAATATTTTGAAAGTCGAACAAAATAAAATCCGTTTAAAACATAATATTTTTTCGGCTAATGCGCTAATATGGCATTACCATTATCAATAGCGACACCTAATGTCATTGTATGAATGTAATATTTACTTAAATGTTTAAAGAAAGATCGTAATAAATGTTGCCTATCATTGTTTGTCTGCCTGTCTGGCTTTAGAGAGGATATAGTTTTCGTGGACACATTGTAAGTACCTGGTCGAAATAAAGGAGCTTGAATGGTAGCCTCGTCTTTTATTACCTAATCCCTAATTTTAATTTTCTGTTTCCTTTATTGGACAAATATTGGGTTAGTCTGCAAGTCCGCCAAAATATGAAAATCAAGGCTTGACAAACATCTCACAATTACCTGCATATTTATATCTGACTAGCGTCCCGCCCCTGCTTCGCACGGCTTTTAGGTCTTGACAAAACATCGAGTTTTCTTTAATATACATAATATTAATGTTTTATATACATAAACTTTCCAGAATAAATTTCTCTAAATGATGTTGAAAACCGCTTAAACAAACAAAAGAAAACATTTTTTTCAACTCTTACTTCGAGTAACAACACAAACTTAACAGCGGTCGCCGACCTACCCCCCCAAAAAAAACAATAAATGTATTTGTATTTTATTTAATCGTGTTTAGATATCGATACGCATCACGTCTGCGGAGTTTAGCTAGCTAATTTAATTTGACCCTATATTGTGGCATCTTTTAAGCGGATTATGCCATGCATTCCTGTAGTAGCTGCTATTCTTGTCCACGTGCTAAATGCGATGGTGAGATAATTGATTGATTGATCACCAGCAAAGTCATTAACATTATTATCTCTACTGGAAATACATAGTTTACAAATGATTTGTAAAAAAAAAAGGCAACATGTCGCAAGATGGAATTAAAGATAACTTCTAAGTTCCAGAAAATAGACGAATTAAGACAAGAAAATAAATCAATTACGATTGGCGGGTTTAATCTTATCGTTGGATAAAGAAAAACCAATAATAATTCGTTTGTATAATGTGTAATTTAGGTAGTTTCTTTGATTTACAGGCTGGAGAGGTGACGAGACAGAAAATATTACAAAAGGTTGTTTTTTCATCACACTAATATTATACAACGTGTAACGTTAAATGCGCAAAACCTGAAAATAGTTTGATCAGAATAACGAGCAGAATTAATTGAACCACTTTTTAATATAGGTCACATTTTTCAAAAAATCTTCATTAAAAACCTTGCCGTGTCTATTTATTAATAGGTCAAGTAAGCCAAGGTCAGCGCGGCGCAGCGGCCCGGTGACGACTCCTCCCTCGATAAAGCGTCGTTGCAGACGCAAGAAACGATCAGAATGGCCAGTAAAACTAAAACAGCACGTAAAACCTTTACAATTTTTTTTAATGACTTATTTTCTCTCTGAAATAGGTCAATTGAATTAAAAATCAGTTGGGGTGTTTGAGGGTTTGCGCATTTAACGTTACACGTTGTAAAGGCGAAAGTTTGTGTGTGTGTGTGAATGTTACTTCTTCACGCTCAAACGGCTGGACCAATTTTGATGTAATTTGGCACACAGATAGTTTATAACCAGGATTAACACATAGAATACTTTTTATCCCGATATTCTAACAGAATCGAGACTTATGCGGTTGAAACCGCGGGGCGCAGCTAGTACAAAATATAAAGAAAACTGTTACTTTTTAATTAAAATGTAATGTGTTTAATTATTTATGGTCAGTCGCATGGTCTTTACAAGTATTGTTGGATGAAATTGTTGAAGCTGGTGACGCGGGCGAAGGCTGAGGGGAAGCCGAGCTCGCAACCGGCAGCAGCGACGAAGGAGCTGATACCGATCTGAAAATATAAAACATGAACTTAGTCGTCACATTAGGTAAGTAAAAAAAAGTGTGCACGGAGGCGTTGTTAAAAAGTGTGCACATTGAAAAAGTATCCGAAGAAAAGTAAATTTAGAAAAAAAAATACGTCGATTGCAGATTACTGGGATAGTTTTAGGCCTACATCCATAGATATTAATTACATCCTTTGTGAACTCAAGACAAAGTGTTTATTCTTGCCTTACGATGAACAATAAACAATATTTATTTGTTCTAGACTTAAACCTATTACAAGTTTTGAACCTTATTAAATTAAGCTATTGTAGTTCTATGGCAAGATACAAGACAAAATGCAACTGGGCTTAAACTAGGAGGACTCCTGTGCTATAAGCACCAGTTACTTCCGCCACCACCGTGATCGAACTGCTATTACAAGTTTGGTGCGGTGCAAAAGTAAGTGAAAGTATTACTTATTGTTATTATTATTATTATTATGAACACACTATCTGTCGCCGTCAGTCCGAGTGTCCATCCGTTGTATGCACTTACCAAAGTGGGAGTTCCGTGTTGGTTCACAACGAGGGGACCGCCGGAGTCTCCACCGCACACGCCGACGCCGCCAACACCGTTGGTGCAGAGCGTGCTCGAAACCACAAAATTGTTTCCGAAGATCATTTGGCACTGAAGCAGACTGATCACTTGCAAGCTAACGTGGCTCACGATCGTCGACGCACCCGCTTGCTCTGCAGGATCGAAAAGGTTTGAGTATTGTAGCATGATGACTGTCACGTGAGCTTCGAATGTGATTAATTTTAAAATAAGAAGAGAACTTACGGTCGCTAGTTCTGCCAAAGCCAGCAGCAACTGCCCAGCTTCCAACGAACTGATTCCACAGGTCATTACCAGAAGGAAGGGCTATTGGCTGGACACCGTCTGAAATTTTAAAAATATGCTCACAATGGAACTTCTCCTTTTTCGGGGATCTATTAAATATGTACATCCCAGAATAACAAACCTGCCATCTTTCCGTTGATAAATCTGAATTATATATATTTGGTCCATGCCAGTATTTCACATCCCAAAATTAGAAAATAATCAACTTATTTTGACGACAATAACAAAATAATCAAATCTATAATGACAGCTAAGGTGATATTTGCGTACATTGTGTAGATTCAGATTACTCACTGTTGAATTGAACGTGATTAGGCAGCAAGATCATGGCAACATCGTTATTTAGGTTGTGCGGTGTGTACTGAGGGTGCATCACAACGTTAGAGGTAGCGATGCGGGTGCCACCAGTGAACAGATGGTTGGAGCCGAGGATCACGGTGAACTGCCACGCCTGCATGCGACCGTCGGTCCAGCAGTGAGCAGCCGTTACCAGCCGGTTGGCGGTCAGGAGTGATGAGCCGCATACTGAGTTACCGGTAATACCGACCAGACTGATCAGCAAGCCAGCCTAAATAAATAAACATAAATATCTATCTATAGGAAGGCACAAATTGTGTCAATAATTATTTCACATTAAAGGGCCGATTTTTCAAGTACCTAGTTGACTTTTTAATCTTATCCTCGATTCCCTTGTTCATAAACTAAACTAAATTTAAGTACAGTACATCTTTTTCTTTCTATTTCATTAAGAAAAGGATAGAAGATACATATTAGTTTAGTTCTGTCAAATTAGTCGGCACCTGACGTAAATTTACATATTATATACTTGTCTATGGATTAGGTATCTTAATTTGACAGGACTAAACTAGTACTAATCTTCTGTCCTTTTCTTAATTAAATAAAAAGAAAAAAAAAATGCACTGAACTTAACTTTAGTTTAGTTTGTGAACAACGGAATCGCGGCCAATACCATTTTTTTTTTATGTCTGAAATCTGATTACTTTATTGGTTGGACAGACTATAATGGTTTTAGGCAAGATAATAAAGAAAAAAATAATAATATTAATTGAATAATGTAATTTATGAGAGCATAATACATATAGGGGTATGTCCAAACTGACC
This sequence comes from Eremobia ochroleuca, assembly GCA_949629135.1. Classification (NCBI taxonomy): domain Eukaryota; kingdom Metazoa; phylum Arthropoda; class Insecta; order Lepidoptera; family Noctuidae; genus Eremobia; species Eremobia ochroleuca. Next base: position 14,349,379 of record OX451398.1, read on the forward strand.
AAATGACAACAATAATTATATTAATAATAAACAATTGCGTGACAACCACATGTGGTCACTGTGGTCAGCTGTAGTCACTAGTGGTCAGCCCAGGCACTTTCTAGCGATGTGGCGTGTTTCTACCAGCGGCTCCGGTAGCCGTCTCTCGCTAAATCAACGTCTGTTTTTGACCACTAGTGGCAATCGCGATATTCACAATATTTTCCCCTTATACACTAATTACCTATGCACAAATATACGCAAAAAGAATGTGAGGTAATACTAATTACTTTTAACCTTTTTATGTTTAACCTATATGGTAATAACCTTGGCTGTACAACTTTTTAGTTATACTCTTATAAATGATTTAGATTGGAAATAGAACCCATGGCTGAACGCGCGTTGACCCCTAAAATACAGGTCCAGGCTTAGTTTGGGGGTTAGGATCAGGTTTTTGGCAATACATTCGGGTGTTATTTTATGATGATTGGCTTGTAACATGTATTTCTTAAGCCACGGATACACTAGGGGACAAATGGAGCAACATGTTGCGGAACATGGCGCTCGGCAACTACGTGAATGTCCCGAGAGAATGTCGCGCCGTGCGCTCGCTCTCGGAGCGGGAGCAAGAAACATGTCCCGCGTCACGTAAAATGTTGTGGGTCATGTTGCGGGACACTATGCAACGTTGCAGCGTCACGTATATTTTGTGTTGCGCGTCATGTTGCGGGACAAAATGTTCCCTAGTGTATCCGGGGCTTTAGTGTCAAATAAATATATATTTTTTATACCTATTATATTATTATGCATTTAACAAGTGAATGTATTTGGGTGATGGCCGTTAAATGGTAAAGTAAAAAAGTGACTTACGAAGTAAGGATGTGCGTTGGCGGGAGCGATAGCGCCACCAACAACCCTGTCGTCTTGAGCGGCCTCGGCCAAGGCCTTCTCCTCAGCAACCCTGATCTTCTCAGCGGTAGGAATACCGACTTCCTGATGGTACCCAGACCCAACTTCAACCAGCGCCGACGCTGAAGCCACCAGCGCCAGACCAACCAACAATAGAGCACGCATTATATGAAAATTATTTTTCTAATTATCACGAATGATTTTTTTTCCACTTTATATACCTTCTGTTCATTAAATCTGATCTAATCATTCGTAATGAATGATTGCTAAGTTTACATTAATTCAATTATAAATAAAAGCCGATTAATGTTATCAAGACGGGTAAAACCGTTGGATATCATTATCTCTATACGGATTAAAGGTGGGTCAAAAATATTATGGAAGTATGTCCCACTAAAGTCCTAGCTCAAGCTACTTACGTACGGTTTAAAGAGATCAATAAATTATTCTTTATGCCATGCATGTGCATAAAATTCTGTTCCGGGGTTCTAGCAGTATAAAACGTACGTTTCTTTACTATACACAGGCTGTCTTGTATAACATTGGATACCTATACTGGGTGTCCGAAAAGTCATGGATTACCTTTTACCTGCTGATGGGCCACATTGGGATATACCAATAAAAAAAAAATGACCGTACTAAAAGTCTTATGGTTTCCGAGTTTTTTGATGTTTAATGAAATTTTGGAAATCTCTACCTTTGATCAGTTTTTTCCATGCCATTTCTACGAATGAAAACTTTTTCGAGTACAGGTTTTTTTTTTATTTTTATCTTCAATCATCCTACTATCGATTGAATACAAGAAAGTTAAAGATATCATCTTTTGAATACCTAAAATTTATGTAGGTACTTACAAACTTAAAATTTTCCCCAAAAAAAAATTTACTTACCTTATTTTTGATCGGCCCTGGTGAAAAAAAAAATTTATTGGTACCTAATTTTTTTTTATTGGTAGATCCCAATGTGGCCCAACAGCAGGTAAAAGGTAATCCATGACTTTTCGACACCCCGTATAGGAGGATTTTCATCAGTAGGTACTCGATTCTATGTCGTGCCGTATGAATAGATAGGCCGTATTATTATAAGGCCTATCTATTCATACGGCGCGTTTCTTTAAGGGAACTGTTTAAAGATATGAATGACGGTACCTTGTCAATACTCGTATATCTAAGAAACGATCATGTACGCAAGCAAAAATTTAAATCTTTTCAGTAAAAGAGGTGACAGACACACCTATAGAACTAGAAATAAGGACTAATTAGTTCAACCAGGTTTCAGACTGGCTAAAGTAGACTCATCCTTCATGGGCTACTATTTAAAATGTTACAATAAAATACCTTCCCACATACTGCAACTCAATGAAACGAAATTCAAATCTTACATAAAATGCACAATATGCAGCCAAGCAAGTTGGGAGATTACATCGCTGATAAAAATGCTTGGCTCAAAGCTAGTCCTGCTCAACAGGGCGCATAACCGAATTATAGCTGGAGCTGCTGAAGATTGAAAAAAGCCCCTCGAGTGTGGGCTTATTAGATGGGTCTCAGCGAGTCCTGTTCTTTTTACCTGATGACGAGGACCTCATAACTGTTCTGGGCGCTAGATAACGGAACTCTTGAATAGCTACTAGTAAACCCCTCGAGTGTGGGCTTATTAGATGGGTCTCAGCGAGTCCTGTTCTTTTTACCTGATGACGTCCTCATCATAACTGTTCTGGGCGCTAGATAACGGAACTCTTGAATAGCTACTAGTGCCGCCCCCGAGTGTGAGCTTATATATTAGATGGTTCATTTTACCTGATGAAGAGAACCTGATGACTGACCTGGAAGCTAGATAACGGAACTCTTGAATAGCTACTAGTACATCCCTCGAGTGTCTTATTAGATGTGTCTCACCTAGTACTGTTCATTTTACTTGATGACGAGGACCTGATAATTAATCTGGACGCTAGATAACGGAACTCTTGAATAGCTACTAGTACACCCCTCGAGTGTCTTATTAGATGTGTCTCACCTAGTACTGTTCATTTTACTTGATGACGAGGACCTGATAATTAATCTGGACGCTAGATAACGGAACTCTTGAATAGCTACTAGTAAGCCAGTCGAGTGTGGGCTTATTAGATGTATCTCAACGAGTCCTGTTCATTTTACCTGGTGACTGAACAGGATGCTACGTAATGAAACTCTTGAATAACTGCTAGTAAACCGATTGAGTGTGGACTCATAATGATAATAAGATGTGTCTTCATAACGAGACCAAATAAAAATGTCTAAAGGTTCAAAAAAATCAATTAGAATAGATAAAAAGTTTTATATCTGCCACTATTATGTACCTATATTTGGTTTTTTGCGTAATTACATTAATTTTAGAAAAAAAAATATGTAATTAAATCAAAATATGTGGACTAGTATCATTACCCAAGGAGAAAACAGAGGAATACGTTAGTATGGAATGAACACGTAGAGCTGCGCAGATTTCGGCGAGTCACGTGTCGATTGTAGCATGTTTACTAGTACACGTTGTGGGACGGCTAATGAAACCGCCAAACAGACGACGCATAGGCCTCGTCTGTTTGGCGTTTTCTGTTTGGGTGAATAAAAATCCAGCAATAAAAGATAGCTGCTGTTAACTTCCAATTTTCATTAGCCGTCCCCAGACACGAGGACGCTTGGATCAAAATATTTCCTACAACTTATATTAAACTTAAAGGGCCAATATATATTACTTTTTTTTAGTTTTGAGGTTTTTGTTTGAGTCAGAGGTTTTCTAAATTTTTATTCTTTATTAGTTTTATATGATTTGTTTGTTCGCTTTTCAACCAGTATTTGCTATAATAATAAGGACTAGTTCAAATAAGTATTCGACAAACATATTATAGGTGTGTTTTCGTATTTTTTACGTTATGAGACCCATGGAACTACTATTAAGCAATTTCTTATCAAAGAGCCGTACCCCGCGTCCTAATAGAAGGAGGCGCGCGGATACGTGATTGTCGCGTTCATCTGTTCGGAAAACCGGAAGGCGCTATCGTTGCGACCACGCGTTCACCCGTCCCGGTTCACCGGATAAAAGCGACATAATTATGACCGCGATCGCTATTTATTAGAACGCGGCCTTTAAACACATCGTCCGTCTGTCATTCCTGGTCGCTACCCAATTTCTAATGGAGACCCTGATATTTGCAAGACGTGGTGCCGTACCTATTATGACGGTTTAATGTCGCACTGGATTAATTCGTAATACGTTTTCGTAATACGGCCCAAAAATAAAAGGATACGTACCTAAAGAGAAACTGAAAAAGTATATGCGAACTTTACCTACAGATCTAACAGATCGCTTATAATGTGTAATAAGTACTCTAGCTATATTATAAGATACTTAGTAGGTACTAGTACATCACCTCAACGAGTTGGAAATTCAGCATTGAACCATAGATACCCACAGACAGAACAAAACTATTAAGCAGTTTCAAAATAATACAAAACAGTGGTTTTATATTAAAATGTAATGAGTTTATATGTCAGTCTCATAGTATTTACATGTATTGTTGGATGAAATTGGTGAAGCTGGTGACGCGAGCGTAGGCTGATGGGTGGCCGAGCTGGCAACCGGCGTTAGCGACGAAAGAGCTGATACCGATCTGCAAACAAAATGGGTTCGTTAACATAAAGGTCACATTGAGAAAAAAGAAAATAATACAAGAATGTGCAGTATTGACAAAGTCGAAAAGAAATTGAGCAACTAAGTAATAATTAGGATTTCACAAAAGCCTGTAAGCATATGTACAGTCACCAAAAGAGATAAGTATCCAGGACCGTCGGATACAGTTGAGGTTTAGTAAGAAACCCACGGATGTTCTTGAATAAAATTTTGTTTTGTTATTAGAAAACAAACGGCTCATTTATCAAATTAAATTTCTGTCGAAATCATCCATCGGTTTCTTACTAAACTTCAACTATATCCGACGACCCTGGTTACTTATCTCTTTTATTGCCTGTACATTCACGACAAAGTGTATCTTATCTTCACTACGAACACACTGCCTCTCGCCGACAGTTCGAGTTTCCACCGGTGTTTTTATTTTTTTTATTGGTATGTGGTATACAATACACTCACCAAAGTGGGTGTTCCGTTTAGGTTCACAACGAGAGGACCGCCGGAGTCTCCGCCGCACACACCGACGCCGCCAGCGCCGTTGGTGCAGATCGTGCTCGCGACCACAAAGTTGGATCCAAAAGTCAACTGGCACTGAAGCAGGCTAATGACTTGCAAGTTAACGTGACTCACGATCGACGAAGCACCCGCTTGCTCTGCAAAACAGAGAAAGTTTCAACTTTAAGCAAGTGTAAATTATTATAATTTTGTTGGTAGGCCAGGTGCAACATGGGGATCGTTGCGCCTTATTTCAGAACTTTTAGGCCCCATCAGCCATTCGCTCTGCAAGCAATGTGCTCTACACACCGGCTTGAACTACTACTCTTTGAACTACATATATCGGCTTTTGGCGAGATATTTGTCCGGAGAATTTCCTGATTGCTTATGCAATTTCTTCCCTTCCCCTTCTCTTTTAGTAAATCTCGTTGAAGTAAATCTATCATTGAGCCTACTTTGTAGTTACACATACTGTAAACACGGCGTTTTTATTATAGGCAAATAGAAAATGATTAATTTTAAGAACTTACGGTCGCTAGTTCTGCCAAAGCCAGCAGCAACTGCCCAGCTTCCAACGAATTGATTCCACAGGTCATTACCAGAGGGCAGGGCTACTGGCTGGATACCGTCTGAAATTCAAATAAATTAGTCAAATAACAGATTAGGTCTTTCCTAGCCAATACCAAGAATAACATACTGTAGAATTAACTCGGGTTGTTAAGTCTACAGTAGGTATGTTATTTTTGTCTCCGCAAGATATGGATCTACAGATTTATAGATCGATATCTTGTCCATATCTTGTTGATCCGTATCCATGTCTCCGCAAGATATGGATCTAATCCGTAGATCGATATCTTGCGGAGACCGTAATACCTACATGAGGAAAGTCGACCACTCCCCAACAACAACAAATCATAAGCTCCTGTTTCTTCATATGTTGCTGCTTCATTGTTTATTAATGTTGTTAGACGTATATTATATATAGGAAACTACGTAGACTACCTATTTCCACCTTCACATACCAAGACAACATTAAGACCATCTTCATATACCAAGACCCCTCCGTGTCTCTGAAAGCACGTTAAGCCGTTGGTCCCAGCTGTCATTCGTGGATCTTTGACAGTCGTTAGTAGCCCGAAAGTCTGACAACCAGTCTTACCGAGGGGTAGCGTATTACCCAGTAACTGGGTTGTAGAGATCAGATAGGCAGTCGCTCCAAGTAAATACTGGTACTCAACTGCATCCGGTTAGACTGGAAGCCGACCCCAACATAGTTGGGAAAAGCTAGGCAGATGATGACGTACACTACCTATTTCGTATACGTACAAAATTATAATGTCTAATTTCGACGACAATAACAAATTAATCAAATCTATCATGAAAGCTATATTTTATCTGATCAAATATAGTATACCTTTGTCTTATCTACAAATTGAAATGGATTACTTTAGATTACTCACTGCTAAACCAAATGCTTGTAGGCAGCATGATCATGGCAATATCGTTGTTAAGGTTGTGCGGTGTGTACTGAGGGTGCATCACAACGTTAGAGGTAGCGATGCGAGTGCCACCAGTGAACAGATGGTTGGAGCCGAGGATGACAAGGAACTGCCACGCCTGCATACGACCGTCAGTCCAGCAGTGAGCAGCTGTCACCAGCCGGCTGCCAGACAGGAGCGAAGATCCGCATACTGAGTTACCAGATATACCGACCAGACTGATCAGCAAGCCAGCCTGTACAAATATTAATTTTATCGTTACAAATTGCGTCATCAAATTCATTACAAAGTTTTTGTTCAAACTCGAAAGATGATTATTTGAAAACAAAGAGATTTTAACCCTTTACTGCATGATATATTAAATAAGTGACAATTTTTTTTTTTTTTAAGTTAATGTCATTATTATTGCTTCAGAATTAATTATAGTGTTTTTTTTTTTTAATTTTTTATTTATTTATTTTTTATGTCCAAGTGGTATGTGATGATAGACAAAATAGTTGTGTTTTATTATTGCTAATGATATGAAAAACAAACCCCATTAGGATTTATACGCTAGTTTTTTTATTTTTCTAGAGTAAATAAACTGTAAACATGTCAAACCATATATGGTTTCCTATGCGGTTAATATAATTAAGTATCAACGAACTTTTATCCCCTAAAGAATATTTTAAACGTGTTTCAAATCAGCCGTGCGATTCTGTAACCATCTCACCGTGAAAGCTTGGGTGAATTGAGCGTGGAGTGAGCTGTCATTCGCTAGGGATTAACACTATTAAGTGCTCACTTCACTTACGATTTCACGGTGAGATTTTTACAGAATCGACCGGCTGACCACTTAAATTCTCTAATCTTTTAGGCAGGGAGACTAAGATCACACACATGAACCTCTTGTGATCTCCACCAGTAATAGCCAGCTTTTTATTGAAGTAGGCACCTAAAACAAGCGGGGACAGCCACTCGGCACTGTCACTTTATTTAATATGTTCGCACACAAAAAGGTACAAAGGCGACTTTATATGCGTAAAGTGGTTGTCGTTGACCACTAGTGGCGATCGCGAGTCGTCCGTCTGTAGATGTGCTAATTTTCTCAAATACTAATTAATTACGAATGGCTAGAATAAGGAATGAGTTCATAAGAGGAAGTTTGAAAGAAGCACCGTTAGTTGAAAAGTTGTGTGGAAATCGCTTGTCATGGTACTCGTATGGGCAATTGGACATGTGTGTTATGGAGGAATGAGGAAAATATCGTGAAGAAAGTTTTGAGTATGAATGTCGATGGCTATAAGAGTAGGGGAAGACCAAAGAAACGATGGATGGACTGATATGTCTAGAAAGGGGGTGACTACCGAGATGACGACTAATAGAGAAGTATGGAAGAATAAGACATGTTGCGCCGACACCAAATGAATTGGGAGAAGAGCAGGAGAGTGAAGTGAATACATTAATTACGTATTAATAATGGAGTTGGAGAGATATTGAACAACCACTTTGCCTATAATTTGGAAGATTTACAGCACCTACAGTGCAAATCTTCCAAATTATCTATTATTTTTATTGGTCTATTTAACTCTTTATACCATTAATTCCCAAAGTGGTCCAGGTGGACCCCCAGGGGTCCTCAGCCGCAACGGTAATTTCCATAGTTAGATCTAATTTCACATTTTTTGTCGAGTTTTGGGAATATGGTAGAAATGTAGCTGCAGGGGTCCATCGGAATCAGCAAAATTTTAAAGTGGTCTATGAATAAAAAGTTTGGTAACCTCTGCTTATACAAAATTCGACGACTGATAGCCATTTTATGCAAAAGTAAAAAACGGGTGACTCACTAAATAAGGATGTGCGTTGGCGGGAGCGACAGCGCCACCCACAACCCTGGTTTCTTGAACTGCCTCGGCCAAGAGCTTCTCCTCAGCAACCCTGATCTTCTCAGCGGTAGGAATACCGACTTCCTGATGGTACCCAGACCCAACTTCCACCAGCGCCGTCGCTGAAGCCAACAGCGCTAGACCAATGAAGAATAGAGCACGCATTATGTGTAAACTATTTTTCTAATTACAAGGAGCGATAAAAAATAACCGCTTTTATACTTTACACTCATTAAATCTGATCTAATCATTCGTAATTGATGATTGGAGAGCAATTAAAACGGAACCTGATTAATTTTTAATTTTATCAAGACGGGCGGGGTTATCTTATCTGGATGCGGATTATAGTGGCTAAAATATAAGGGAGTTGTTAATCACAGCCACAACCGGCACACATCCAACGAATATATCTAATTTTCTTGGTCGAACATCCTTTCTTCTGAAAACCCAACAGAAGGTATAGTTTCCTCATTGTTTATAAAGTTTTAAATAAGTAGCTGAATTTTTTGCATGGAGAAAAAAAGCGTGATGTTACCTGTATTGTTGTGGCCCACTAGCTTATCTCCACTACGTAGCCGTCTCAGTCAGAACTTACGAACGAACAAACCAGAAAGTCCAATTTTACCCCGTGGTTATGTTAACATCTCGAGACCTTTATTATTTTATACGGTATACAGACTAAGCCAGCAGCACAGTCAGTCCTGAGACCCAAAATAATAGAGTCAACATAGTCTTCGGTCACGTCACCAGGGTCGCGGATTGTTCGAAAGAGTTACCGTGGCCCTTGGCACAGGCAACTGAAGGAACACGGGTGGGTTTTAGTCAGTAAAAGACTGACACACCCTCCCGCTCCGCCCAGAGCGGGAGAAGTTAATTTAAATTGATAATTTTCCACCCAAATAAAACAAGGAGGGCTATTGAGCTACACGACTGTGAATTCGCTACACAATTGGGCACCGTTGAGGGTGCTTTAAATTTAGACGCCAAGCTACTGCCTACATTAGCAAAAAAGTTGTTGACGTGATTAAGCGAAGATTTAGGATTATCTAATAAATGTAACAAGTCAAAAGAAGGAGAACACTCCAAGTACCTTAACATTATTTTTTGCATTACGAAACTGTTCTTTTTCATACGCGCGTTTAAGTTTTCTCAGGAGTGAATTACAGAAGTTACGATAGCGAGTGTAGGCGATTTTCAATATTTCATTATTGACCGACTTTCTGACTTTAACATACATGCGGTCACGGTGCATACAGCGGAGTAGCCCAGGCGAAATCCAGGGCTTTCAATTGCGATCTCTGCTTGGAACTGTTTGTATCCGTGTATGCTTTATTATTTTACTTTATACTTTATTCAGGAGAGACTACCTATTAAACCATCTGCAGCATCATTGGGATCGTAGATAGACAGCATTGGAGACCAGTCATGGGTTTTGATGTTGTCTACAGCGGATCCGTAATCTATTTTTGACCTAGTACGGGTAACATCCGAGTTAGCACTCCTGGTTTGTAGAAATTACTATTTCTACAAACCAGGAGTGCTTCACTAGAAGAGGTTTATGATCTGTTATGGGTGACTCAATAATGTAAGTCGTAGCGGATTTATTTGTTTTAAGAAAACTGTGGTCCAAACAGTTTGTGAGCCGTGTCGGAAACATATGTGCTGGTAGCAGTCCATTTGACGCGGTACAGGTCAAATACTCATATCACCAATCAAGACCACGGAAGGGGTTGTTATTTTGAGTACGTTATCGAGACTATCAATATAGTTGTTTAAATTTTTAAAAGAAGGAGGGCAAAAATAGCAATTAGTGTAGCGTCTTCCAAGCAACAGATAAGACAGTTTGCGTCATCCATGTGTGAAAGTTTGCTAAATCAGCACTCCGTAAGAACGAGTACGTCGTATTGGAAACCTAATACCTAATCGCATTAGCACTGAGACTTATCGACATTTTTAGAAATGCTTCGTATAGGTATTCAAATGTAATATTTTTAAACCATTTGTCGGGTCTTTTATAAACTGCAAATGCTATGTTGAAACAACAATAACTCTTAAAATATTAGACATACAGTTGTGAATTTTATGTTTTATTGTAGCTTAACTCAAAATCTCTCGATCTAGTAAAAAAATAAAAGTTTTCGGGGGTGTTTTTGTAGCAATTAACAATTATTGGTTGAATTGCATATATATTTTTTTTCTAGGACACATTGCTTTGTAATGCAGGCGGTAGACAATATTATTGCCTTTCGAATAAGCCTATTTGTATCTCAGTATGACTAAAACTTTGAGAGATATGATTTTTTTGTACTCGCATAGAGAATATTTCAAAGAAAAAAAATGGCTGCCACATAATGGGGAAGTGTATTAGACCCAAGCTTAGAGTATCATTGTATGTAGGTACATACTTTAAAAAGTTTATATTTAAGAGTCAATATCTAATATTTTGATTGTCTTACGGGCTACGCTATGTTAACTCGGTATTGAATAAAAACTTTTTCACCGCCTGTTCTGATTTAGATACCAATATTATAACCCAGAAGGGTCATCTGCCGGTCGATTCTGTAAAAATCTCACCGTGAAATCATAAGTGAAGTGAGCACTTAATAGTGTTAATCCCTACCATTAGGGAATGACAGAGCTCACTTCCCGCTCACTTCACCTAAGGTCTCACGGTGAGATTTTTACAGAATAGCACTGCAGGTCGGCATAGAATGGAAGATAAATAAGTAGGTTCCGTACAAAATAAGAAAACAGCAATGGTATGTAATAAATAAAAAAATGTCATGTATTTATGATCTTATGATCATCAGTCTCATGTTATTTTTACAAGTTTTGTAGGATGAAGTTGTTGAAGCTGGTGACACGCGCGTACGCCGCGGGCAGACCAGCCTGGCAACCGGCGCCAGAGACGAACGAGACGACGCCGATCTGGAAAAAGGTAAGTTTTTTAGATAATAATTTAAAAAAGAGAAAAGAAATGCATCCGAAACAAAGCGGCGCTGTAATGAAATTCGTCAAAAAATGCAGCCAGAGCTAATAGAAAAATTCAGGATTTCACAATCCTGTTATAGTATAAGATAAGCCAGCAAGGCTGATTCAGTATTTGGTGGGTGTAGGGCCATCCACTAGTGAGAATGGTGAAATGGTGAGCTGCTCTAAGCCGAGTTATTGTTACTCGTCTTTGAGCGGCGATATACAACGTGTAACGTTAAATGCGCAAAACCTGAAAATAGTTTGATCAGAATAACGAGCAGAATTAATTGAACCACTTTTTAATATAGGCCACATTTTTCAAAAAATCTTCATTAAAAACGTTGCCGTGTGTATTTATTAATAGGTCAAGCAAGCCAATGTCAGCGCGGCGCAGCGGCCCGGTGATGACTCCTCCCTCGACAAAGCAAGGAACCAAAGACTATTATAACCACTTGACTGCGTATACAGTGCCCCGACGCACGAAAACTATTAGTATTTTGTCGCCTATGTATAGGCTACGGTACTAGTAGCAATTTTAGTTGTGTCCAAGTGTTAGACCTGCGTGCACGCTAAATTAATATAATTTTTTTATAACGTTTATGCAATTATAACGCATCAAAATGCCTTCATGCGCGGTGAAGTGGTGTGGGAAACATTCTTAGACATCTAGTTACAAAAAGGATGACATAACTTTTCATCGGTACATAAACATTACATTGATTTAATCAGATTATAAGCCACTGCAGGGGTCTATTTAAAATGGTGGCTGGGTAAACGAGCACACTTTTTGAGTCGCGCGTTGATGTCTTTTGGAAAAGTCTCGTTCTTGTATTAGACAATTCTAATGCTTCTATCCCTTTCTTTCCTTTTGTATGTTTATCGTAAAAAATAGTGCTGTTATCTTTAATAGCTGAAAGTTGATATCGAGAAAAATAAAATGAATACATTTTTTATTCAATTCACATACTTTAATAAAATAACTATCTACTATTAACCGACTTCAAAAAAGAAATACCGATGAACTGAGAACCTCCTCGGTTTTCAGTTCGTCGGTTTTTTTTTTTTTTGTATTTTCCGGGATTTTTTAGTTCTTTCTGTCCCCGACCGGGGCCGATCAGTCCATTTCCGGGATTTTTTTTTGTAATTGATTGATTTTGATTAAATATTATTTCTATGATTTTGATTTAGTATTTATTATAATGTTAAAATCCATTTTATCGATATCGACTATTTTCTCTTAATGAAGTAAAGCAGCCCTAACGATGCAACTTGACCTTGAACTGACCAATTGCAGCCGCGCGTTCTTCCTCATCCCCCGGCCCGCAGTAGTGAGTCGTGTGCTTCGAAGAAATCGGCCCATACGCTCTCTAGTGGTTATATTCTCTATGCAAGGAACCGATCAGAATGGCCAGTAGAACTAAAACCGCACATAAAAACCTTTACAATTTTTTAATGACTTATTTTCTCTCTGAAATAGGTCAATTGAATTAAAAATCAGTTGGGGTGTTTGAGGTTTTGCGCATTTAACGTTACACGTTGTATAGTGATTTGGCCAGCCGCATGCGGGCAGACCTTCACCATAGTCATCTGATGAGGTGCCCACACCCACCAAATACTAAATCACCCTTCCTGACGATAGTTACCAAAAGTACGGCTATCTCTTGTAATATTATGCCATATAGCTAAGCTAAATAAAATTTGAATATAAGCAGAAGACACTCACCAAAACGGGTGTTCCAGAACGGTTGAAAACGAGGGGACCGCCAGAGTCTCCAATGCATGGGCCGACGCTGCCGATACCGCTAGTACAGATAGTGCTGTGGATCACATAGTCAGTTCCGTAGATACCCGCGCAGTCGATCTCGTTGACTACTTGCACGCTGACGTGACTCACAACCGTAGCCGCTCCTGTTTGCTCTGCAATAAAAGCACAAGAAGTTTTTAATTTTGAGAATCCCAACGGATAATATTCTCAAGATAAAGTGGGCCTACGTGTGTGCAGATCTGTTTTTTTACACGAGTTAACTTTTCTTTTTTGTAGGTATGCACGTGTTTCTGTGACAAATATAACTATTTTTCAGGCACTGCATGCATATGAACTGAAGTTACCATGAGAGGCAGTAATTTTAAATATTGTAAATTATCGTGATAAGAGACATGAAAATTACTAACAAAATAAGATACTATGAGTTTTGGAGAACTTACGGTCGCTAGTTCTGCCATATCCAGCTACAACTGCCCAGCTTCCAGCGAATGTCAGGAACAGTTCAAAACCACTAGGAAGGGCTATTGGCCGGATACTGTCTGAAATTTTAAGAAGTCATTTGATGACGATTCTTCTATTCTGTTATACGCAAACCAAAAATAACAACTAGATCCGTTACAATAGCCGAACGAACCCACGAAGAAAGCCAACCACTGAATAACACTTCCACACAATAATGACTGTTTGATTGTGAAACATTATTAGGTTGGTATTATGTAAATGTGGTGCAGGTCTATACGTAATACATATTTTTTATATCATCATCATCATCATTTCAGCCCGGAATCACTCATAGCTGGGTAATAGGGCCCTTTTTTTCTGCCATACTTTCCGGTTCCATGCGTACCTCATCCAGGTGTTCTGTTTTTTATTATTATATATCTGACGAAGAAGGTAACGTCTGTCAAAATTAGGATATTATCATCAGCCATATTTTAACTGCTGTTGGCGTACTTTCTGTAGTGTTGGTTATTACGCAGTAGAAAAACCGTGTGCCGTTCAAATCAGATTATAATTTTACGAATCACACACTGTAGGTAGACAACTCAACGATACCGAACGTGAGACAGTTTCTGAGCACATGTTGTCCATACGATGTTCAATGTCCAAGAAGGCTCCGCACCGCGTCGACTCTCACGAACTCAGGCTAGACTCTGTCAAGCACCGCTTGGCGCTGGCGTCCCGAATAGTCAAATCAATGACTGACGTATTTCCGACATATCTATTTTTAATTTTGGTGAATTATTCAAATCTGTCAAATGAAAGACTACTCACTGCTAAAGGCAACATTAGTAGGCAGTCTGATCATAGCAATATCGTTGATTACGTTGCCCGTGTACTGAGGGTGCATGACGACGTCTGTGGTGGCGATGCGTGTGCCACCAGTGAAGAACTGCTTAGTGCCGAGGATCACGGTTACCCTCCATGCCTGTGTGTGACCGTCGTACCAGCAGTGAGCTGCAGTCACCAGCCGGTTGGCAGACAGAAGAGTAGACCCGCACACTGAGTAACCAGTAGTTACACCGACGATTTCGATCATCAATCCGGCCTGCGCAGATATGAAAAAGTGAGACATAGGTGAGTGATAGGTCTTCCAATAAAGCAATAATCCCCTGACCGCTTTCGGTCACGGCGTCCAATCTCAACGGAGATTAGCCAGGTTCGCAGATGTTATAGTGCACAATCGTGTGCGCAAACACAGATGCACTCTCTGTTCCTTTAATCTCATTGTCCGATGGAACGGCAATACGACAGGACCGGGGAGAGATTATGATGCTTTCCGAGGCACAGGGGTATCACACAACAAACTTCCAAACTCCGAGCTGCTACTGAGAAATTCCTAATGGGAAAATAACACTTTGCCCGACCTGGGAATTGAACCCAAGACCCCATGCACAGCAGTCGCGCTTGCGACCACTAGACCAACGGAGCAGTTACCAATAAAGTATTGTTTGTTTAAAAGATTAAGTGGAGATATTGTACGAAAATTTGCTATGGCATCGAGTTGCGTCACTTCGCGCAGACAAGCCGGTTTGACGAAATTAACGATAATCAATCAATCAACTCAGCCTATCGCAGTCCTCTACTGGACATAGACCTCTCCCAGACTGCGCCACAACACCCTGTCCTCCGCCTTCCGCATAAAGTCTACTCCAGCTACCTTCTTTAGGTCGTCCGTCCATCTAGCTGGGGGACGTCCCACACTACGCTTGCCGATGCGCGGTCCACTACAGGACTCGTCTGCTCTACCGGCCATCGGCCCTTCGACAGACATGGCCAGCCCACTGCCACTTCAGTTTACTTACTCTGCAAGCTATGTCGGACATTAGCGATGAACTTATATTATATTATTCGACTATAATCTATCAAGATACTTACGAAGTAAGGGTGTGAGTTGGGGGGAGCCACGACACCGCCGACAACCCTGCTAGTAGCTGCTTCGGCCAAGATCTTTTCCTCGGCTACCCTGATCTTCTCAGCAAGCGGAATGCCGACCTCCTTATGGTATCCAGCACCAATTTCCACCAGCGCCGACGCCGAAGCCACTAGGGCCAAACCAATCAACAAAAGAGCACGCATTATGTCAAAATATATCCCTAATTATGACGGACGACAATTGTTTTCCCACTTATATACTTTCTGCTGATTAAATATCTGATTAACAATTTATCCGCAATAACAAAACCATGCCGATTAGTTTAATCAAGAAGAGGAAACCGTTGGATATCTTATCTAGGCTTAGGTACTATTAGGTATTTAATGTACCAATGTGCTTTTTCTCAGAGTTGTTAAATTACACCCAGACAAAGAACAAAAATGATCGTGCTCATCACAGAAACATTTGTCCTGGGTGGGAATCGAACCCACGACCTTGCGTATAGTAGTCAGGGCCACTGACTACTAGACCAACAGGCCTGCCATACAAATTTATAAATAATAATTCCTTTTTTATTATTAAATAAAACAACAAGTGTAGCGATAAAAGATGTATATTTAAAATTTAACAAATATCACTACGTGTACAATAAAATGCTTATAATATAGTAAATCTGACAGAACGCACTTTTACGATAGGCCTCTTAATCCGTTATAATTTGCGAACTGATTAGTACAATCGCGTATTCCTCACCATTGTTGTAATCTAATCTTAAAAGCTTAAAGACGTTAGCAGGCCAGCGAGGTGGAAGAAGTTTATTGAAGCCACAATTTTTTCCGTCGGGAAATCGTCTAAGATACCATAGGTACCTCATATATTTGGGGAGAATGGAGAACTATGAGAAGTTACAAGGAAGCACGACGAAAACCAAGCTCCCAAGTGTAATTTTTTTTGTCGCTTCCTTTTTTACGCCAGTACGCTACGACTATCGTAATGACAATGGACACCTCATACGATACGCTGCAACACCGCCTCGTGTGCGGACTTGTTTGAACATGTTCCTGCGCGTATTGCTCTCGTACTACGCGCGTTCTACGATACGCTTACGATACGACGCACATGGCGTCGCATCGTAAGAAATTGCGCTTGGCCCGCGCTTGCGACCAAAAAGGGTGCCACATACGGCAGCGGCGCATTTCATACAAAGGTTCCAAAGAAATAATGAATATCTATTATCCGAAGAAAACAACAGTGTGTGGACACTGTGTTGTTTGTTTTTTTACTCTGAAATATATAATAATAATTTTAAAAGACAACAAGAGTTTATAAAAATATACAACGTGTAACGTTAAATGCGCAAAACCTCAGACACCCCAACTGATTTTTAATTCAATTGATCTATTTCAGAGAGAAAATAAGTCAGTAAAAAAATTTTAAAGGTTTTATGTGTTGTTTTAGTTTTACTGGCCATTCTGATCGTTTCTTGCGTCTGCGACGACGCTTTATCGAGGCAGGAGTCGTCACCGGGCCGCTGCGCCGCGCTGACATTGCCTTGCTTGACCTATTAATAAATTAGGAATAATTAATCGATTAATAATTTAATTAATTTATTAATTTTAAATAATTTCTTTAATTCCAATTTATTAAGACACGGCAACGTTTTTAATGAAGATTTTTTGAAAAAATGTGACCAATATTAAAAAGTGGTTCAATTAATTCTGCTCGTTATTCTGATCAAACTATTTTCAGGTTTTGCGCATTTAACGTTACACGTTGTATAATAGGTAAGTCAGGGTGCGGAGTGACGAGGGATGAATTTCTTCATTGCATTAGGGCCTCTGATCTGAAGTTACGCCACTGGTCAGCTTTCAGGAACGTTCTATGGTCTTTTGAGGAGAAAACTTGTCCAGCCAGGGCAAGCATTTGTCAGGAATCGAGTTGAGCTAACTCAAAACTTAAGAACCAAAGCGGCGACTGCCGCCACTTAGTTCATTAAGTCGGACCTTTGCGTCTATGCGGAACTGAGGACCCTCGCGACGTCTGGTCTCGTGCTGATCGCGGTTAAAACTTTAACATATTATTATGTGACATTTAACTACCTATTTTTTGGGAGTTATGCTCGCAGTTTCTTTCAACACAAGATCCGAAATGCAGTTATATGGAAAAGTACTTAGTAGCCGACATAGCTTGCATAGTTAGCAAACTGAAGACGGCGAATTTGGGACGCCCCCAGCTTTTAAAGGTGGCTGGGACAGACTGTATGCGGAAGGCTGAGAACCGGGTGTTGTGGTGTAACTTGAAACAGACCTATTTCCAGCGGTGGGGTGCTATAGGCTGAGTTGAATGATTGATCCCTCTTCTTTACCTATATAAAATATCTTTGATCTGATTGCGGCACAATCTTTTAATTCCTTATCACAAACATAGATAAGCACGTGTAACCAATGTCTTGCGACTTTTTTGTTAATCAATTATGATTGCTGTAACACGAGTTGATAATAAAAACGTGGCACGTGGATAAGTAAACAGCTATGCGGACCGACCGTGTAGGTACAGCCGCAGTACCAGGTACCTATGGCAGGTCTCACACTATGGCTCACACACGAACTCAGAGGGCGCGGGGCGGCGGCGGCGGCGGCGCGAGGAGCGGCGATACTACATCTTAGCAAAAACAGATCTGACTGGGACAGTTGGAGCGACTAAGTAGTTTCTCCTGCTACTGATACCCGCCTTTGTGGGATCATACGGAAGGGATCTGTGCTTTCTCAGGATAAGATGGAGTAGGTAAAGTTTCCTTACAGACAGGAGGTCAAAGGATAGGTAAAGGTTTTGGGTTTATAATGTATAGGGTTTGCGGAGCATATTAAGCACCTTAAGCAGAGAACGCTGCCCCCTCATGTTCCAAAGAATATTATTTTTGCCGTCCCATCCCTGCATGGCAAACAGTACGTAAGAATAGATTGGGCCAACGATACGTAGACTTTCTGCAGCAGATTCTTTAAGGCAACGTGTCGTATTTTTTTAAAAGTCCATATTAATTTCCTAAACCTTTTCATGATCAGTTCAGTATGCATGCGCCAGAACAGGCGCTGGTCAATCATGATGCCCAGTTATTAAGTATATTGTAACCTGTCCATCTTTGTACAAGAGCAGTCGGAAATTGGGGGTTGGCAGAGCAGTGGATCTTAATTTGGAATTCGAGTGGAGGTTCAGTATGTGCATACTTGGTGAAGCACATGTAGTTGGACTTGGAGGCATTTAGCGTGAGAAGGTTGCGATTGAGTCAATCTGCAATCTTTGAATGGCCGATTTCGGCTGACCTTGTAACTTTTGCCCAATTCTTGCCAGCAAAGACTATGGCGGTATCATCCGCCATAATGCGTCCCCCGTCAATACGCGTACTCATATTGCATAGGTTATTAATATAGATAAGGAAAAATGTCGGACCAAGTACACTCCCCTGCCCGACGCCGTACGAAACTGTTTCTTCTGAGCTAGTAAACTCCCCCATTTTTACGGTTTGTTTGCGGTTATTCAGGTAGGATTTCAATAGCTCGAGAGGGGGCCCCTTATACCGATGTTTTTAAGCCTGTGCAGAAGTATGGGGACAGATACTGTATTGAAGGCCTTTTTGAGGTCAAGGAAAACTGCTAGACATCTGCTTCCCTTATCCACTTTGTCAACTAAGGTAGATGTTAGTGACAGGACTGCATCCTCAGTAAGTACATCTGCCCTACCGAAACCCAAACTGAGACGGCGACAGAATGTTATGCTTAGAAAGGTATTTTTAAGCGTGAGTTTAAGAGTCCTTCTAAGATTTTCGAGATAAATGGCAGTACTGAACCTGGCCTATAGTTTAGCGAGTCTGACCTGTATCCACACTTATATACAGGGGTTATTACGGCTACTTTCAAGGCCTCCGGAAAAAACCCCTGCTCAAAGCCTAGGTTTGTCAAGTAACTTAATGTTGGTACCTTTTGTGGGTAATTTTAAGTACCTCATTGAACGCGTCAAGTCTCAGTCTCCGTTGCATGTTATTTCGGTTGTGAATACAGCGTAATAAACCAATAGTCATCCACAGTTTCAGGGTTCTATTTTTAAACGGGATCATCTTGGTGATTTGATGATAGTACTAAGCTTGATAACACCGATTATCTTTTTATTTACCAAAGGGATTTATTGATACGATAAATAACACAAATCTGGGAAAATACGGGGTAAATTAAGATAGTACCAATTATTGAGGTTTTAAAAAAAACAAACCCAAGAATAAAACAAATGAGTAGGATTCATATTTATTTATAAAGTCAATATTTTTAAATAATTTCCACGCCAGTGATATCGCTGATCCAATCAAGATATCGCTGCACCCTGGTGAATACTGAGGGTTGGTCGTTGTTACAGCCATCAGCACCGATGAATGATGCCACCCCCACCTGGTACAGACAACCGTTCGTTAAATATAAAAGTTGAATTTTAGTATTTCATTGGGGAGGTGAAATTCGGTGAACGTATTCATAAAATATATGAACAACTTGTATTACAACTCTGGACTAGCGGAAAATTCTTACCTGCACCCTAATTGCGTAACACACTGTCAATCGCAACTGGAATCATTCTGAAGGATATTGCTAATCCATTACTTCATATGTTGTAAAAAGATGCCTGCTCAAGTAAATAACGCAATGTATGTTGTTGAACTGTCATAATGTAATCCATTTCTACTGTTAGTGTTTTACGCAACTCTCCCGCTGTTAACTGTAAATTCTCGTTGTATTTTCGATATTTCCGAGTTGGTCTCATGTCTCATAATAAAAGTTATTTATATCCGTGGGTAATCCGGGGCGGATTACCCAAAAACACAGTCTGTAACCAATTTGTTTTATTATGATAACAACAAGAAAGAGAAACCGATTTGTATAAGTTTAATGACACTATAATTTAATCAGTATTGCAATCATTGTGTCGTCATCATAACTTAATTTAAAAAAATGAAGCAGGGAAAAACATAAATAGGATTTTACAAGTAAGCCTAATGACGAATGTACGCAGACAAAGAGTTTACTGGGTTTTCTAATATACAAAAACCTGAACATTTTATACCTAAATATTTTATATTAGAGGACCAGCCATTTTAAAAAACGCGTAGACAAATATACCTTATCGTTTTATGAATCTAATCCTTTGTGTGCTGAAGTAATTAACAAGTAGAATTACGAAGACTGTACAATTTTCCATCGAAGTGAAACAAAGCATATTATTACAATGATACTTGCCAAAATATCCTCTTCGGTTGCGTTGTAAAATATCGTCAAAGGGCCACCGTTATCACCCTAAAAAAGATAAATTCATTTGTTTATCTACTTAGTGACATCACAGACGTTAGAATGTTATAGTCATACTTTGTTATTTGGCATTAGGTATAAGTATAGAGAGGTATGTGGAACAGAGTGTAGGGTTCACTGATCCTCCATAGAAAAGGGAGGGATCCTCCGACCAGACGGGTGTCGTGTCTGGTAGGCAACTGCCCAACGATTCATGTCGGGACGTTGTATATATGCTAATTGCGTGGTAAATTCTGCTTGCGGGATGCAGGATTTTGGGTGACGTCAGTATATTGCGTAGTTCGAATGTGGCGATGTAGATGCCGCCACAGGTATAAGACGATAAGAATTAGCAGGAATCCGGCGCTTGGGGTAGGTAGGCCTTTGTTCAGCCGTGGACGTCTTTCAGCTATACAACGATAGAAATGATAATAGTTATATTTATCTATTATATTTTCAATACCTACACAAACTATTAATCGCAAATAGACGCGAACCAACCTTTTACCTACATTGAGAATCGAACTCGCGACACGTAGCACAGTTTCCAATGCTCAGCCACTGGGCCAACCGTGCCATCATATTATGTAGGTACTACAGTACACAACTACTGAATCTAAATTTACAGTCGATATGGAATTGATTTGATGTGGCACCATGTTTTGTAGTAGATATCTACACTGCTACAAGGATCTTTTGGCGCTCCAGTGGCACTGTTTGCAAACATAATTGTTTTGTGACATGTATTAAAAAAAACAAGATGGCGTCGCTAGTTCCGTTTTTGGCCACGCGCTGAAAGACCGTAGATTTAGTTTTTGTTTTTGACGATCTCTTTTGGTAGAGTCGAGTGCTGACTGCAGCAGCGAATTTTAGTAAAACAATAACAATTTTTTTAGGATTCCGTACGTTTGAATGAAAAAACGGAACCCATATAGGATCCGTCTGTCACAGCCAATTTGCTCCGAATCTACTGGACCGATTAAGTAAAAATTTGGTACACATATAAATTTCTGTGACCCACAGACGGATGTGTAACGTAAATATATTATGTAATTTTATTTTGAATATGGGAATCACTTTTGGGGCGTACAGTTTTATTGAATTAGAACTAAAAATAGAAAAAAAAAAACAAAAACAGAAACTCAAATAATACCAACTCATGTACCTAATGTAGAAAAGCAGTGAATCAAAATATTTTGTGTCAATTTTGAAACTTGCAGTCTTACCCTGATTTCTTTGGTGACTGTACAAACGCCAGCACATCAAGGTACCCGAAACTGTCAAATTTTTCCAATCAACTTTGAACTTTATGCTTTAGCGCTAAAGTTGAAAATCTATTAAAACAATTTAAAAGATTGTAGTAGCTTAACGTGCTGGCGCCTGTACACAAGCTGCACCCAAATTGCGTAAAACACTATCAGTCTCAATCTGAATCATTTTGAAGGATATTGGTAATCCATTGCTTCATATGTTCGAAAAACGTGTCTGCTCAACAACGTAAATAGCGCAATGAATGTTGTTGAGCTGTCAAAATAAAACCCATTGCTTCGGATAGTGTGTTACGGAGGCGCGCACCGACTGCTTTCACGCGACGATGCGCAGGCGGTGCGCGTCTCTGGTGCGCAGAGTGCGGGGCAGCGCCAACACCGTCCTGGCGATGATCGCCAACAGACTGGATTGCCCCTACATCCGACAATGCTGCAGTAGACATATTGTTACTCTGTGAGTGTCTGTTATTGTCTGTATTTGTTATCCTGTCTGTATATATTTTTATATGTCTGTGTGTTTTCTGTATGAGTTATGTTTCTGTGTCTTAGGTATGTTTTTATTTTGTTTATTTGTCTTTTATGTGTTTTGTTGCTATGAGTCTTGTGGTACTTGAAATAAACAAATTTTAATTTTAAAAAGTTACGCAATTATCCCGCTGTAAAGTAGGGTTTACCTTGCAAGTGCCAGCACTTCGTTGGAAAGTACACATGGTGTTCTGAGGGAGCTGATTGAAGTAGTATACGTTGCACACTGGGTCCGTTATCACCGTCATTAGCTTCTGACGAAGTGTGGGTGATATAAAGGTCACTCCTGTAAGGTACGAGATGAATTAATACATACGTAAGTAGATAAAAAATTTAAAAAAAATGTATATTATCATTGGCAGCCTAATGAGGGGGTAGCGTATGGTAGGTAATGAGGGCTGTAGGGGCGGTCCACCTCGCGCTCCCGGCCCTAGGGTTCCCCAAAAATCTTGTGAAGAACCTTTTAATTAAATCCCGAACGAAGTCAAAATATATTCAGTATAAAGCAGTTTAACGTTGGAAGCCCCGGACGTATGCAAAATATAAATATAGGGTGGTAAAAATTAAAAGAAACCTAACTGAGAATTCCGAGACGGGATGCAAATAAATTTCGAGCCCGCCTCGCTCGATGATTATCATTTTCAAAAATGCCTGGAATTCACTAATTTTTAAAAAGATTCACTAATTTTTCACTAAATCGAATGTTTTTTTTAGTAAAAATTGGTCATCCTTTGACGTATTAATTGACGTAGTGTCCATTTGATTAACCATTTATTTCCCTGACTGTACCTACAGAGTTTACAGTGCAGTTTTTTCGACTAAAATGATTATTCATTAATAAGGTGTAAATTACAAACCTTCAGCTGCAATGCCCCACCCGGACACGGTACCGCCTAACCCCGCGAAGTTGAATGACGATATGCTGCGGTACGGGAGTTGGATCGTATTGATCATGTCTGTAAAAGTCCACCTAAAGTAAATAGTGTATAAAATGGTAAAATACGTACGACCGACGACCGACGGTTGAAATTTAGATAAATAAAAGTACAAATAAAAAATATTTAAAAAGGTAACAAGTTGGACACCGAGCGACACTAAGTACATATCCGCAATCATATGCGCAACACAGGTCACGGCCGGTCATAGCGGCACTAGGCGCGAGCGGCGCGGGGGCGCCATGTAGTTTAGTATCACGCCGTGTAGTATCTTTTTGTACGGACTACCACGTAACATAACAAGCTTATAACTTTGTGATTTTTCATGATACAGTTTTGAAATTTTGTACATAGATTCTTTACATAAAAATACTAGACACGTGTTTTGGGTTTCGCATATACTAAAAATAATGTTGTAGATATATTTACCCACAAAGGCGGACATTACAAGAACGGATTTCGAATTTCGATGCCACTTACATACGCATAGGAAGGTAGGTACGCTGATATACTTCATATACTTTAATATACCCCCTGACCATTTCCCTGATTCCTTTCTTTCGAAACTAACCTTTCTGAAAATACTGTCATAGCTATACCTACATGAGAAAGACGACCAGAAAAGTTTCAGTTTGTCAGAATAGGTACTTAAGTCAGCATCATGTGGAAGGTGCAGAAAACCAAACATTTTCTACAAGCGAATTCTTACAAGCCTACCTGTAAGTTGTATAACATTGGCGAGCTTGACCAACGCGATATCATTGGTAAAGGTGTCCGGATCGTAATCGGGATGGATGACCAGCTCATCCACGTTCACCACTCGACGGCCGTTCTCGTAACGGTCGTACAGCGAATGAGCGCCGAGAATTGCCTGGAAACAGCATTAGTTGTGATACGTAGGTAAGGAATATACAGTTGCTCTCATGGATATTCGTTCATGAAAGGAACTTTTAAAGAAAATTGAATTTAAAAAAAAGAAGCTTTCATTGTTTAAAGATTTATAGATTTTCATGAAGTACATTCATCAACGATTTACTATGATAAAGAATTAATATATAATGTTACTCTATTCGAACATAACAAATAAAAATAATAATTATGTGAAATTTCTACGTCACATAGTTATTCGTTCAAGCAAATTCTTGTCTACGTTTTATTTTAGTTTTGTTTCGCTATTAATCGTGGTCACGGTACATTAGTAGTTCGGAAGACGATCAGTGTATACGTCTGTTTATTGTTGCAAAATAATACGAAATGGGTCGTAAATCTAAAATTATTTCGATTGAATTAAGAAAACTTATTATTAAATTATACAAAGGAGGAAATACATATAGAAAAACAGGTACAATAGTAGGAAACAGCTATTCCACTGTTCAGTATACCACAAAAAGTTATAACGAGGAGAATCGAATACATGACAAGCCAAAATCAGGTCCAAAGTTTATAGTTAATCAACGCGAAGAAAGGTGGATATTACGTTATATCAAGAAAAATCTTCACCGGGAAGCACCAAAATTATCAATTTTAGTTGAGAAACATCTTGGAAAAAAGTAAGAGCAGAAAAAATACGTCGGGTGCTTAGAAGGCATGAGTATAGTGGCCGAGTAGCCAGAAAAAAGCCATATGTGAACGAACAAAATCGTAAACTTAGAATCAAATTCGCTCGCACTTTTCTTATGAAACCAGATTCGTTTTGGAATGATGTTATATTTGGTGATGAATGTAAAATAAACTTATTCGGATCAGAAAATAAAAAAAATGTGTGGAGACAAAAAAAAACAAGCAGCTTTTAAAAAAAATACTATTCTAACAGTAAAGTATGGTGGAGGATCTGTGATGATCTGGGCATGTATGTCTGCAAAAGTTGTAGTTAATTTAACATTCATATATATTCTACTATGGATCAATATGTGTGTATTGATATATTAAAGAAGAATTTTTATCAAAGTCGACGCAAAATGAAAATATTTTAAACTTATAAATTTTATCACGACAACGATCCTAAACATAAAGCTCGTGATGTTTGTTTAAGGTTACAAAAAAATTGTCCAATAGTTACAGAAACTCTACCACAATCATCTCATTTAAACGTAACAGATTTGTGACATAAATTAAAAGTCATCGTGCGAAAACGTGAAATTTCAAACATAATAGAATTTAAATCGAGAATAAAAGAAGAATGGTAAAATATAAAATCAAGCTATTGCAATAGACTTGTTTCATCGATGCTAAACAAGCTACGAGAGGTTATAACAAATAATGGATACCCTACAAAATATGAATTTGATTAATATTAATTTTTATATTACAGTTTAACTGAATTGAACGAATAACCATGTGATGTAAAAAATTGACATAATTATTATTTTAATTTTAATTGTCTACATAGAGTAATTGTTTTACGTTAGTTTTTCATTATTGTAAATCCTTAAGGAAAGTACTTTAAAAAGATGTATGATAATAAATTAATAAAATATTTTTTTGTTTTAAATTTTGTTTTGTTTAATTAGTTTCTCTAATGAACGAATATCCATGAGAGCAACTGTATGTATTAGGACTCACCAGAACCTAGAACTTATCAATATTTATTTATTCAAACTTTTCGCACAAAAAAGTACAAAGGCAGACTTAATGCCTTAGGCATGCTCTACCAGTCAACCAAGGGTGGTGAAGAGATTAGATGGCTGGTGCTTTGGGTTGAGAAAGTGATAAAAAAAAAACTATTAAAACTAGACAAATACATAAATCTTGTCTCTGTCTTGTGACAATTTATTCGGTGATGGTGCAACTTCCTAAGTATCATCTTTTTGCATATCTGCTGCAGTCTTCTGTCATCTCAGAAAAAGTGATCACCCTTCTTTCTAGCTCTATCTTTTACATAAGATATTCACCATCACGAGCCTATCTATAGCAGTCAGAGGGGCTTGTGGCTAAGTTACAACAGCCGCACGGGTCAATCGATCAGGTTAAGCTAAGATTGCCACGGTTGGTCCGTGGATGGGTGAACATCTTTACATACCAAGACCTCTCCGTGCCTCGGAGAACACATTAAGCCGTAGGTCCCGGCGGTCATTCGTGGATCTTTGACAGTCGTTACGGGTAGTCAGTAGCCCGAAAGTCTAGGATATTACCCAGTAAGTGGGTTGTTGAGGTCAGATTAGGCAGTCGCTCCATATAAAATAATGGTATTCAGCTGCATCCGGTTTGACTGGAAGCCGACCCCAACATACTTGAGAAGACTAGGCAGATGATGATAATGAGCCTATACCTAGTAGTCCACTGCTGGACATATGCCTCAGCCACCCTCACCCAGCTGGGCCACCTAGCCTGATGGCCTGCTACAGTCGTTTCGCAATTTCCACTCAACGGTCATCGATTCTACGACTAAAAAAGACAGATTCAGCTAGCAATCTGAATCTGTCTTTTTATGTGATGGGTGGAGTGGTTTTTAAGTGGTGGTTTTTTTTGAGTGGTCGACACTATTAAAGCCTGTAGAATAAGCATATTTTACAGGCTTTTTAATAATGTCGACCACTCAGATTCTCCGTCCGATTACTTAACATACAATCTATTTTGTAGATCACATCATTTCAGTTGTC